>WNYE01000051.1:6700-309299 GCA_021396245.1 Sporothrix humicola | reverse complement strand
CGTCGGCCTCGGCCTCGGCGGCAGGGCCAACGAGGCGGGGAGGTTGGAGGCCGGGCCGGCCTCGCGCTCGTCGGGGCGAACGTGCGCAGGCGGCGGCGGCGCCAGGGTGACCAGGTAGACCTGGTTGGGGGGGGCGAGGGGGAAGGCGAGGGGTCGGCAGGGGCAGTCTTGCCCCTGGCCGCCCACTTACGCCTGCCCCAGGCGCCCACCTTGTAGACGGCGACGCCAATGGCCACCGCGACCGCCACGCCCGAGACAATGGTAAAGGCCAGGCCGGCCTTTGATCTCGCCCTGTTTTCGCTTGTTGTTAGAACGTATTCTTTCCACGTCCAAAGGACCACGGCTGCTTGGCATACTCTTCAGGCGTGTCACCTAGCTTGAAGAGGCCCATGGCAACGTCGCTGGGCGCGGGCCACGGGATTGGCGCCATTGTGTGTTTGTGTGTCTACATGTGTTAGCAACCATGTATGCAACCACTTGTTCAGGAAGGATTGCACAACTGCAGCTTCTGTCACTTACTGGTGATGGGAGTGTGTGGTGTGTGTTGTTCGTGTTGTGACGTCGCGAAGGCCCGGCTGGTGCGAATCGTGATGGTGCAGAAGAGACAAGATCAAAACATTGGGCGGACACAGAATTTCACACAAAATGCCGTCCTGGCTTTTGAGAGAATGATTTGTTGTTCTTGGTGGCTGCGTCGGGATGGTGATTGTAATGGTGTGAGTCGTGATGGTTGCTTGGGTTGTATTCTTTTGTGTTGAGACTTCGTAGAGGTGCGAATTGGGTGTGTGTCGTAATGGTGCAAAGGAGAGAAGATGCAAAAGAGAAAAGACGAACGCATTGGAAGGACTCGTTCTTCCGCACAAAATGCAGTCCATTGTTTTTGTTTTGTTTTGTTTTGCTCTTTCTTTGTTGTTGTCATGTGTTGGCACACCACCAGTTACTGCAGGAGCAACTGGTGTAAACGGTCGGCCTTTCCTTGTGATGTTCAACACTACAACTGTGCTCATATGTGAAGTGCATCGTCGAGGAAGGCACGCTCTACTGCATCGCCTTGCACGCCTTCTTGTGCTCCTTCCAGTCGGCGGCCTGGAAGTCGCGGGAGCAGGAGCGGGTGTGTTTCCATCCGGCGCAGTTCTCGATGGCCACATCGGACGGCGACTTATTGCAGGTGCCGCAGGTGTCAGCCATTGTAGAGGGTTGTCGAGGAGATGTCGAGGTGGTGTTTGTTGTTCTGTTGTTGTTTTGTTGTCTTGGGAAACTGCAAGCACGGGCTTTTTTTACTTTCCTTCGTCTGAAAATTGGCTGAAAACTCCGCTGGCCACTTGACCACTGTCGCTCCTTCCTGATGTGTGATTGTTCGCAGGCTGCTCCTGCCTTGTTTGCGTTGTTCACTGTATTGATGGTGAACGACCAGTTTGGGAAGGAACGTGTGTAAGCCCTTTCCTTTTATGCTATTCGAGCACACAGGCCGCGAATAACACGTTGTTTCACGCGGTCTGATATGCACAAGTACTCTGTATGTACAAGAATTGGATGAATGGGACTGACACTGCCGATTTCCCTGGTTTCTCTTGTTTACTTGGAAGAAAACAGTCACGTACGCGGTTGCCCCGTTGGGACAGGAGCATGACATGGGACCAAAATCATCTGAACACAAGGCATCATCTCACGACCACTTACACAGGGCACTTACAAAAGTACTTACACAGCCACTTACACTGACTGTAAACAAACGTAGTCTGCTTCCGTTTCCGTCTGTTTCCATGTTGTCGTCCCGACCATGAGTTTTTCATCCGACAATATGCATCGTCACCGATACATTGCCAGGTCCTCTTTCCCCCAGTGCCCCCAGTGATCGTGTTTCGAAATATAAATGTGGTATCTGTTGCGGGCATCGCGGCCCGTCTGGTCCCGGCCGACCTGGAGGTTGGCCTCGCACCCGCGCGCGCAGTCCACATTCATCTCGAGGGTTGTGTCGGTGTCGCCGGGCCGTGCGCGGCTTCCCAAAAACTTGGGATTGCGCCGGCACGTTTTGCCGCGGCACCACGTCAAGTGGTGGCGGTCGGGGTCGTTTGTCACTTGATACGATTGTGGATCCACGGCCTGGTACCAGCCGAGCGGGACGGCGTCGTTTCGGAAGGCGTCGAGGACGCGGCGGAGGTGCATGCAGCCGAGCATGCTGACGCCGTAGCGCAGGGCGGGCGGCCAGGCGCGGTCCAGGGGGTACGAGTAGCCCTGCAGGCGGAAAGTGCGTGTGTAGATGAGTCGGAGGCAACGAGAGTGCGCAGCACTCTCGCACGAGGAAAGACGCACACGGAGGTGGTCGATGTTGGCGACGCGCGAGTGGAAGACGCGGACGGCCGTGTGCTCCTGGCACATCTGTGGCCCTTCTCGTCTCCTTTTGTAGCCTGGGTACGATAGACAGCTGCAGCGCTCCGGGTCGACACAGCGCAGCTCGTGCAGGATGCCCGGGTAGTCGGGCGGGGCAATGTAGCGGGCCGGACTGTGGCCCTCGCGTAGCTTTTCGAGACGGTCGCGGAACGTCTGGGCTGTCACCGTGCGGTCGTCGGGGATGTCTGACAGATCCATGTGTGCTGTGCAGGACCATGTGGCCACTTTGTACTTGGCGCCGTCCACCATCATGTCGTGCACAACAAACGACGGCCGTCCAGACAGGTCGTCGTCGGCCGCGAAGCGCTCGTACTGCGGTAGGTCGTCTCTGTTGTTTTCTTTTTCCTCCCTCCGGTCGCTGTTTCTTTCCTTTTCTTCTTCCTCCCTTCGGTCGCCCTCTCCTTGGTCGCTCTCGTTCTCCTTCCGGTCGTCCCCCCCGTGGGCATGGCTCGGGTGGTCGCAGACGACGCGCAGATCGGCGTCCACCGAAAACGGAATCGGCTCCCACGGACAGCGCAGCGTCCGGTCGAAGTGTGTCAGCCGGCCGCCCGGCAGGCTCTGGACGACGGTGGCCCAGTCGACCGTCTTGTGCCCGCAGAGCCGCACGTGGCCCTCACGGGCGATGCACACCCGGCTGGCCGTCGTTGCGGCATCGACGCGGGTCTGCCGCCCCGAAAACAACGACAAAGGGTGATCAACACAGCACGCCGTGCAGTGCATGTAGGGCGTTGCGCGCAGATGGGGCCGGGGGGCCGCGCGGCACGCACAACACTGGTGCTCGTCAAACGCCGTCTTCTGGCACCGCAGGCGCCGGTTGACCCACGAGTTGGTCCACGAGATGGGCCACTGGAGGCCGTTCTTGTCGTCCTTGGATTTAGGCGTGGGCAGCGCCGGCGGCGTCCAGGGCATTCTTAGCGCGAAGAGGCTGCTGTTGTCGGTGATGGCGTGCATGTCTTGGAGGGATGCAAATTCCGGGCGAGTGGCGGCCAAACGCATAAACGTGCGGCAGACATAGCGCAGAAATACAAAGTCTTCCCAGCCCAGACAGGCCATGATGCGCACCAGCAGATCGTCGGGCAGGCGGAGCAGCGGGCTGCAGGCCGTATTGTAGAGGCCACGTGCGGCAAGCACATCGATGCCGATGTCTTTGAGGTTGGGCGATGCGGCGTTGTTGAGGTTCGAGTGCTTGCTTTTGTGGGCAGTTCGAGGCTTGTTTCGACGCCGAGAATTCGGCGCCATCGACGTGGCCCGTTTGTTCTTGCCATTCGTGCTCTTGGAGATGCCGGCCAGGGCCGACGCAACAACTTGGTGTGCGGGCGGCTCTTGCACGGGCCCTTGGGGACAAAGAGCCCTGAGCCGGCCAAACGGGATCCCTTCATCGTCGTGCTTTGCCGGCGCAAAATAATCTTCGTTTTTGGGCGTCTTTAGGACCTCAATCAGTTCTGAAATTTCCTTTCTGCCCGGCACGACTGGGACGGTGGAGATGTCGGGCACGGGCGGCGTCGGGCAGGCATCGTAGTCGAGATGTCTAATGTCCATGATTTCGTTGTTGTCGACCTTGTTTTCCTTGTTTTCCTTGTCGACACATTGTGACGGGCCTGGATCTCCTCTCCCCTTTCTCTTCCGCAGCTTGGAGTGCGAATGGCCCATACCGACCAATGACTGATGACCAATGCCTGTTGGCTTTTTCTTCTTGATGGAGTGGAAATCTGCTGTTGTTGCTGTCGCTGTCGCCGATGTGATTTTGCTGTTTTCTGGATGTGGAGGTTGAAGCTGTCAAAGCTCATGTGGATCCTGTTTGCCCATTCAGGAAATCAGCTCCATGCCGGGGCTTTTCAATTGCATACAGTGCGTTTAGTACTATGACGTCGGTTGACCGTGAGCTGAGTAACAGACGACGGAGGTTTGGGCGGCAATGGCTAAGTCAACGGCACGTGCACTTACGACTAAGATTCCATGAATAGTGTCTATTCACACTATTCACACCTGCCCGGATTACATAATTTTTAGCGTGAAGAACGCTGGTGCGCCCTGAGTCGTCCAAACGGGATGTCTTGTCGTCGTGCTCAGTCGGTGCAAGATAGTCTTCATTTTGGGTATTTTCAGGTCCTTGATAGCTCTTAATACGGTTTTGTGTATGGCGGGGGTGGGGTGGTTGAGGTGTCGGACACGGGCTGCGTTGGACAGTCCCGACCGTCGTCCTGACTCTTGGCCTGACCGCCGTTTTGTCTGTCGGCAGGGGTAGCCTGGCTGATCGCCGGCTGGCTGATAGCCAGCGTCCAGCCAGCCGGCGGACTTGCAGCCGGGTCGACGTCGTCGTCAAGGATGGCCTTGCTCATGATCCGGTTGATTTTGGCGAGCGCGATGCAAATAGCGTTGCACTCTTCAGCGTTTAACCGTTTGTCGAGATGCATGACAAGAATGTGGTTTTTGCAGCTGTATGTGTTCGTGTTGTCGACTGCGTTCCCCTTTTCTTTAAGGGGCTTGGAATGTGAGTGGCCCATTGTGGCTGTTGGATTTTGATTTTGGATTTTGATTTTGGGGTTTGATTTTGGGGTTTGATTTTTGGATTCGGTCTGTTGTGTTTCTGGCTTTTGGACTATGGTGGTGGTTGTTATTTGACGTCGGTGCTCCTTCTGTCAATGTGATTCAAATGCGGGTCTCTTGACTATTTATTTTTTTTCCAAGAAGAAGCCCAGAATGAATTACAGTCACATCTTGTCATGAACTATGATACTAGTATGGGCACCGTGTGCTTAGTGCATCACATGGTTATGAATATCAGTAACAGCCCACTAGACTGTAATGCCTAAGTCGACTGGTTCATTAAGATACAAGCCAGGTGACAAGCCAGGTGAAAGTTTTACTGGCAAATGCATCTATTTTGTATTACCGTAAGATATTTACGTATACGAATGCATGTAGTCGGGCCTTAACAATACACTAACAAGAAAGAAACGAGGTCCGTTTCATTCTGATCAAAGTCGTCTCAAGCAGGGATTCTCTGTCTGGGGCTTATTCTTTCGTCTTCTTCACGCCTCGTCGTCACTTCCAAAATGGTTGTTGCCGATTTTGTTTATGTAAACAACATGTTGCGTTCTGATTCAGTATACGGTGTTCCAATAGCAGTCATACTTGTGAAATGTAGTTTGAAGATGCTGCACCGTGTATTCCTTGCTATGACGCGGCGATATGTAAATCGGGCCATTAGTATCATTTAGCAACATCCGACTACACGAGCGGCTCGCACGCGACGGCAGTAACAGAGTCGACCACTCATTCCATGTAGGGCAAGGACTAGATAGAGTATCTACTCACGTGAGTTTTGATGCAAACCGTCTGGAAAGAATTGAATTTATCTTAGGACCTCGCCCATCCACATCCGTTGGAATCACTTGCACCCTTTTCAGGACATTCACCCGTCTCGTTGCCTTTAAATATCAGATGAAAAAATCCACTTACGGGGCACGAAATAACTGCTTACTTTTACGAGTGTCAATATGGGCCACAATCAACACCACGCGAGACGACGTCCATCGGGTGGTTGGTGTTGAGCATCTCTGCCCGTTGTCTCGATGGCGATTAATGGCCTCTGATTGGTGGACTTTAGTCGGGTGCGTCTATTGTCCGAGACTAACACGAACAGCGGGTCTTTTCTTACAGCGCTCATTCCTGTATTTTCGGGCAGCGATACAGAGCTTACAGCGTGTGTGGCCCCTGAAAGTGTCAAAACAATGGCCAAAACAGCCGCCAAAATCAGCTCGGGCGATACATCGTCCCGATGAGGCTGCAAGGCTGCCAACCGACGACGATAAAATCCCCGGCGACGACGTCTTGTCTCTCGGGAGGCTGACAGGAAACAAAGAGCTTGGTACTTTTATCTTGTATCGCCGGCGATCACGACAGCCAGACGCGTATATAAGATGAGCTTTCCGTCTCTTGTTCGAGTCTCGGCTCATCTTCAGTCGCGTCTCCTTCTTCGTCCTCACCAACAACTTCAATTACATCGACACTTTTCATCATCCCACCCACGCCTCGCAATGCCCACCCCACGAATCGCCATTGTCGGCGGCGGCCCGGCTGGCCTGACGCTCGGCGTCCTCCTGCACAGACAGCGCATCCCATTTACCATTTTCGAGCTCCGCAACAAGCCGACCGCGGCCGACCTGGCGCGCCCCTCAGGAATGCTCGACTTGCACCCTGGGTCGGGCCTGGATGCCATTGAGGCGTGTGGGCTCACGTCTGAATTTGGCCCGCTCACCGGCGAGTGCAGCGAGCAGTTCCGGGTGGCCGACCGCTCGGGCCAGGTTCTCTTTGCGGCCGACGGCGGCGGCAACCGGCCCGAGATCTCGCGCAACAACCTGTCGGGGCTGTTGGCCAAACACGTGCCTGACGAGAACATCAGGTGGGGTCACCGTCTCAAGGAGGCGACAAGGACAGGCAGCGGGGCCATCTCCCTCAACTTTGGCGACGACGCAAACACGCACGAGTTCGACTTGGTGGTCGGCGCCGACGGCGCGTGGTCCAAAGTGAGGGCGCTGCTGACCGAGACGAAGCCACACTTTACCGGCATGCACTGTGTGACAGTCACCATTACCCATCTCACCCAAAAATTTCCCCACCTCGCCGCGCTCGTCGGCACCGGCTCGTACTGCGTCCTCGGCAACGGCCACGCCGTCGTCTCGCAGCGCGGGCCGCTCGACTCGGCGCGCCTTTACGTGTGGCTGACCGAGCCGGACGAGCAGTTTGCAGTGACGCGGCAGATTGCGGGGAAGCCGCCGTCGGCCGCCAAGGACGTTCTCTTGCAGGATGATGCGCTGCTCGGAACGTTTGGCGCGCCAGTCAAAGATCTGGTGGCCACCGCCTGCGACCACGATGTTGCGACGGAGAAGACAGACGGCAGTCTGGATGTCCGCGCGTTCTACACGCTGCCGCACGGGAGCACGTGGGCGTCGCAGCCAGGCGTCACGCTGGTCGGTGATGCCGCGCACCTGATGCTGCCCAATGGCGAGGGCGTCAACCAGGCCATGCTGGACGCGCTAGAGCTGTCCAAGGCCATTGCAGAAGCACATCAGGCCAGCCAGAAGGACGAGTCAGTCGACTTTGTCGATGCGCTCGATCTTTCCACGTTTGAAGCAGAAATGGTGGCCCGCGCGGTCGACAACGGCAAGGAGACGGACGAGCTGATCGGTCGCATGTTTGGCAGTGACGATGCCGCGCCGGGTTTTGCTGCCGACATGAGCCGCATGGTCGAGATGATGAAGGGGCAGGAGGCTGAGAAGTGACGCATGTACGAGCTGGATGGTTGATGGGACGCCGTCAGGTAGATTAGATGATTGTGCATTTGTTGTTCATTAGATAGAGCGTTATTAGATAGAGCGAGTTATTTTTGTATTGCCTAGTTTAACATAGATTAATCTCATCTTTGGTCGTATTTTTTTTAATTTGTTTACTTCTATTTTGATGAGGACAGGAAGAGAAACCATTAGAAAAAAGTACCAATAAAAAAAAATCGAAAATGATACGACACAGGGAAAAATAAATCTACAAAAAATATATACAAATAAAAATTAGTGACAGAAAATTGAGATAAATTGCAACAAGCCACAATAGATTGATAAATTAAACAACAAGCGCAAAAGGGAGCATCATCGTCTGTTGGAGGTTAAGGTTGACGTTGACTTCACCAACAGCTGCGGGCCACGTGAAGGCCCCTCCTGTACAGTGAAAATAAGCATAAGAATCTGACAGAGCCTGCAGGGCCTAATAGCCACTAAGGTCCCGCTAAACACACTTGCCAGGCCTAACTGAAGATTTTGTCTTCTGCTCCCTGTCTACGACTGCTCCCTCTCTACGGCGCAACTCTGTGATAATCTTCGTCACATTATGTGATCATCGTCGTCTGGAGTACTTGGATATACATTCTCCCTTGTTGATCCCTCCTCGGTCCGCATTTGCATCCGCATTTGGTCGTGTCCAGTTGTGGTCTGTTCATGCATCCCGCCCGTCCCTTCTTTCTTCCCGTCTTTTCTTTGAATTCCGCTTTTATTTTCAGCTCGCTTTCATTGACCTCGAGTTCTTCTCTTCTCTCTTTTCTCTCTCGTTTGCCCGTTTCCTGTTTATTATTCTGCGCCGCCCACGCGGAAAGGAACTCTTTCTGTGCCTTCTCTCGCTTTCCTGGGTCTCTGCACACCACAAGTCCCGCTGTTGCATTTTTGCGGCCGTTTGAGCAAATTAAACAAAAAGAGGCTGCAGGCCGGCGTGCAGAGTGCAGGGCTCGGGACCAGTTAGGCTTGGCAGAGGGCCTCTGTTTCTTTGGTTGTTGACGTGCTGGACAGGCTGCCAAGACCGTACCCACGGGCCTGGTGGGCATTGGAGGCATTGACGGACCATTCAGGTGTAAGAGAAGCTCTGGAGGCGGGGCATAGCTCACCCAAAAGCGCCCTAACAACGTCCCTAAAAGGAAACGACGACAAAAAACATGCTCACTCTCACAGCCAGCCGGCCGCGAATAAGCTCTCCCTTGAGCTCCTGTTTGCTTGTTTCGTTTTTTTGTCAATTATTGTTTCTTATGCTTCTTTTGCTGGTTGTTTTGTTCATCTCTTGTTTCTCACCTTTGTAGTCTTGCCTCCCCCTCACCTGGGTCCAGACCCTGTTCTCGTTCTCTCTGTCGAACACTACGGAAGACCAAAAAACCCTTACTCTGCCTTGTCCTCGCTTTGTCCCGGTCCGCCCTCGTAGTCTATCCACCGTCGAGCACCGTCGCGAGTTTATTGAGTCCATTGAGGTCTATCCACAGTCCAGGGCCTCAAGTTCCAGAACGATGTCCATGTCCGTCCCGCATGGATGTCGATTTAGTGCGGCTAGTCTGCCAAGGCTGAGATCCGAGCAGGAAGAGCAGGAAGCCGAAGAGGCGTGGGATGTACTCCTGATGAGGGAAAAAGAAGTCATTGATACATCCTCGCCAACGTCCACCAAACCTCAGCCGTGCATGCCCCGCCATCTATTCTGCTCTTTTACGTATTTCCCCTGGCTATCGCGGGATGAAAGCTACCCACCTTCTCGTCACCCCCACAATAGCTTGCTAGCCTGCGTCCAGCCTACTTCCAGCTCGCCGACATCTTCTCGTCTTTTTCATCTCCTCCGATGGCACGACAGCTGTCCGACGGTCTTGGCACTTATCCCAAGTAACTTATAAAAGGCACGGGAGAGTACTTGTACCTCGCACAGTCGTAGCTCCTGCTGTGTTCTGTATTTTCTTGTCCCTCAATCATAAACTAATAAATCTCTCCGTCCAGCCAGCCTTCCCTTCATCTTCCTCATCATCTTCATCAACACCCTTCTTCATCAACACATATCTTCACCCCCACCACTACCATGCTTGCCTCCCTCTTCACTGTCGTCGCCGCCGCCGGCGTCGCCTCGGCCCATTTCTCCATCGACTACCCCGTCTGGCGCGCCGACTCGCTTAACAACGAGAGCTACTCGCAGTGGGAGTACCCCTGCGCCAGCGTGCCCGCCGACATCGCCAACGGCAACCGCACCGACTGGCCCATCAAGGGCGGCTCCATCTCGCTGGGCCTCCACCACCCGTGGACCTACGTCTTTATTAATCTGGGCCTCGGCGACAACGTCACCAACTTCAACTACTCGCTGACGCCCAGCTTCTGGAACGAGACCGGCAAGGGCTCGCTGTGCGTCCCGCACCTGGACCTGCCGGCCGACCTCGAGCCCACTGACGGCCAGCACGCCACCATCCAGGTCGTCACGCTCGGCGAGTCGGGCAGCGCGCTGTACAACTGCGCCGACATTACGTTCCGGTCGGCGGATGTTGCCGACTTTGGCGGCGCCAACTGCACGACGTCGGACGGTGTCACCTTCAAGACTGTGGGCGACGTGACCAGCAACTCGTCGTCGTCGGGCGGCGGCTCCGCCACGACATCTGGCGCTGCCTCGTCTGGCACCTCTGCTACGACGGGCACCAACGCAGGAGCCGCCAGCGGCGTCAACATGTCGGTGCTGACCTCGGTGGTGGCCCTGGCCGTTGCATTCATGTACGGCATGAGCGCATAAGACGAGAGGGGAGGTGTGACTGACGATCAGTCTTGTGATCCATAACACGAGCAAGCGAGATCGAAATGAAAGGGTCAAAAGCGAGATACAGATTTAATGGGTGGCAGTGTAACAGTAGCTAGCGTAATGGCAGTTGACGACAAACGTTACTGAGATCAAAAGTTAAAGCATCAAGTCAAGATTGACGAGGTATCATGTGAATATCAAGTGTATTAAATATGCTGGTTGCCTGGAACCGCCTGTGTTTGTGCTTGTTGTTTGCTTGCGCCCTGCGCTGTAATAATGCTTATCTTGGAGAGATGGAGCTGGGAAGGTGAAAGGTTGCATACCAAATGTAAGAAAGCTATAAGAATGAAGTATGCGAAGGTACCATGAATCAAAGAAAGCAACGTTGAACGAAGATGAAAAGTAAATGCAAAATAAATGCGAAGTGTGCAACAGACGTGCAAGATCAAATAATGATAACTTTTGGGGCCAGATCACCGACTCCCTCCTTCGTTTCAACATGCAAATGCGCCGTTCCCAGAAGACAACAAGAAAAGACAGAAAAACAGTCAGGCGTGGAAGCCATGAAACCCTGGAGAAACGCATGACGTAAAACAATGAAATGGCCGCCGGCCATGAAAATAAGATAAGAAAAGCAGAAAATGGGTATGAGAAACAGAAAGGAAACAGAAAAGAAAAAAGAAAAACCAGACGTAAACCGTAAATGGGTCTTCAACCCGTGTCATCCCAGAAGAAACGCAGAAAAGCAAACAATCGAAAGTGTCGAAATATCCCGTAAATCGTGCCAAACAAAAGGTTGAAAATATAAATGAAATGTGATGAGATCCCACAACACCACTCCTCACGCCGTGATCGCCTTCTTGTCTGGGTACAGCTCGCTCACCAGCCGCTTCATGGTGATGCGCTGCATCGGGTTCGGCGCCAGCATCTCGTACGTCAGCCGCTCAATCGTCTCGCTGCGGTCCAGCTTGTCCTTGGCGTCCTTGATTTCCGAGAGCCACATGTTCATCTGCATGGCAGCGGAGGGTACTCCACTGTTGTTCGGAGCGCCTGCCGGCCGGTTGACCTCGGCAATCTGCCAGTACAGCTTCTTCTTGCCGGTGCCGGCGCGCGACGTGTCGGGGAAGCCAATCTTGCGCAGCACATAGAGCATGGTGATGCCCAGCGCCCACACGTCGCTGGGCGGCCCGCGCAGCTTGCGCCCGATGAACTCGGGGGGCACGTAGTAGGGCGTGCCGCCGGTCGAGGCGGAGCTGCTTGTCTTGGTGGACAGACCAAAGTCGCACAGCACAGCACCACGCTCGCGCGAGTACAGGATGTTGGCGGGCTTGACGTCGTTGTGCACGAGGTTGCGGCCGTGAATGTAATTGAGGGCACCCGATATGTCTCGCAAGATCCGCAGCGCGTCGCGCCGGTCGCCCGTAAAGTAGTCCGAGTTGCTCGCGCGCCAGGTGCCCTTTTTGGACAGATCCTTGGCGTCGACGTGCTCCATATACAAGGACAGGTAGCGGGCGTCGCCGCCGTAGAGGCGCACAATGCTCTCATGTCTTAAATACTCATGCGACTGGTACTCGCGCAGCCACGTGTCGGCCTGGCGCACGACGACGCGCTCCATTTCCTTTTGCGCGGCGGGGGCCAGCGCTCCGTTTCCATTGTTGTTGGCGTCGCGTCCGTCCCGGTTGGCCGACCGCGTCTTGATCACCTTGACGGTGATGACCGTCCCCGGCGGCACCTCGGGATGCTCCATGGCCGCCGTAAAGACGGTCGACAGCGACGTGGATGCAATCGGGTCGCGCTTCGTCAGCTTGTACGAGTCAATCTCGCAGCTGCCGGGCACGACCACCGTGTCCCGGCGGTCCATGTCCAGCAGCGCGTGGGACGACGAGGTGGGCAGCGGGAACACGAGCGGGTCGGCCGTCGGCCGCAAGAACATGATGACGGCCTCCTTGTTGACCTTGTCGTTGGCGTCATTTGTGTCATTCTCACCAGTCTCACCCTCCGGCACGTCCGTCTTCTGCCGACGTGCGTCGGGCCTACCGACGTCGTCGTCCTCATCGGCGACAAAGGACCGCTTGCCCGACGACGAGGGTGTGGTTCCCGCCATGGGGGGCGCCGGCAGGGCCTTGAAGAGCGTGCGGCGGCGCTCGAGTATCCGGAAGTCGAGGACGTCAATGTTGTCCATGCGGATGCGCCACGTGCCGGGCGACAGGGCCTTGATCGTGCCCGGATTGATCGTGTACTCGATGGTCTGCTGTTGGCTCGGCGATCTAATCATTTCGGTGGATACTGCCCCGTTTGTCGGCGTCCCCGGCGTCTTGGGCGTGCCGTCGGCGCTGGCGGGCGGCGTGATGGCGCCGGGGTAGACGCGCGACAGGTGGATGGGCTCGTCGCAGTTGTTTAGGAGTATCTGGTTGTCGCTGGACGGGTCGTAGTACAGCTCGCACCACAGCGGTGGGATCGGCGTGCCGTCGCTGTGCCGCTCGCTGGGCATGTGCACGGTGAACTTCATGTCTTTTGACGTCTGCGTGACGGCCAGCACCGTCTCTTGTGGCTGGTCCGGCGACCCGGCCGAGGCGACCTCGGTGCGCAGGGCGACCCACTCGCAGTTGTCGTGGCTGCCGGGGCTGACGGAGCGGCTGCGGAGGGGCCGTACCAGCAGCCGGATGTCCTTGTCGGAGGGGACGACGAGCTCGTCCAGGTGCACGTTGCTCGGCGAGCCGTTGCCGGACGTCAAAAAGCTCTCCTGCATGCCCCGCATGCCGTGTAGCCGCGAGGCATACTCGGACGACGGGAAGGGCTCGGTCTTTTCCTCGGTCTCGACCACGACATCGACGTCGTCCTGCGAGAACGGCATCACCACTTCACCCATCTCGGCGGTGGCGGCGCACGGAGGCGGAGCCAGATTCTGGGAGTGTTGGATGGAAGAAGGTGAGGCGGAAGATCGGCCAGCCAGAAACGGCGGCGATACGGTGGACGGCGGTGACGATGTTAAGGTGTGCCGTGCCAGACGGGAAGACAGACGAAGGGACGACGTGGCTCCAGGATGGAGAGACAAGCGTGAAGAAAAGGAAACGTAAGAAAAGAAAGGGGCCAGTCAGAGTCTGGCTCACAAAGTGCCGCACAAGAGCAGACGCAGAAACGCAGAAAAAGAGAGAGACGGTGGCTCGGGGCACCGGTCGAGGGCGGGGGCGGTCGGCAGATATATATAGACGCTCAGAGACAGGGGCACCCCTCAGAAACGCCCAAGAACTCCTAGGGAGACACGGCCGCACCCAGAAGGAGCCGTTACAACGGAGCCGGACGGAGGAAAAAGGGAGGAGTGGGGTCGGAACGGCTAGGCACTTTGCGGGATTGGGCGAGTGCGAGGTGCGCGGGGCCCGGGCGTAAGCGAGGACGATACGGAGCCGAAGGAGTCACTAGTACGGGACAGACGCTCGAGCCGGGTTGAGTCGATTCGAGTGTGGTCGAGTCAAAAAAGTTGTGGTCTGAGGTTGAGTTGGAAGTTGAGGTTGGAAGGAGGGAAAGTTTTCCTGAAATGCTAGGAAGGAGCAAGAAAGTCAAGGTGGACGTTAAGTTGAGTGTGGTGAGTGGCAGTGTGGCAGAGTCGGCGGTTGATATTGCGCACAGCAAGGAAACTGTGGGGCTGCCTCTGGAGTGGCTTCTGATAATAATAGGAAACACTGCGGGAGCCGTGGAGGGGGGAGGAGCGATGACACGGACGGCTAGTTTATGACTGCAGGACAGGACTGAAGGACTTGCAGGAAGGAAAAAAGAGACCAAAGTGACCAAAAAGAGCAAGAAGTGAGGGTAAAAGAGGGTCGCTCTTGCCGTTTTATGAATTTTCTCAATGTTGACTGCGTGATCGCTCTTTCCTTTTCTTTCTGTTTCTTTTTGTCGTTGACTCGTTGTGCGCACGATGTGGTCGTCTGCGCTGTCCGCCTGGTCAAAAGTGGAAGGCGCGACTGGCGTTGCGCAAGACAGTCGAGGGGGGAGGAAAGAGCAGCAAAAAGCTTGTAAAATGCTTGTAAAAAAGCTTGTAAGCAGGCAAGAACAGTGGGTTTTTGGCGCCAAAAATAAGCAACGTGTAGCCTGTCAGATGAACGCTTTCAGGGCACGCGAGAAACACCACACGGGGCACCCAAAGACAATACGGAGGCAAGAAATCGAGATCCAGAAAAATGATGAGGCAGGAAGGTAAGCCAAAAAAAGAAAAGGACCAAAGGAAAATAAAAAAAAAACAAGTGTCCTGGTATAAGTGCGGCGTAAGATGAAGGCCCTGTGATATTGTCACGAACCAAATCCCAAGGCAAAAAGTGCCAAAAGGAAGGAGCCGGGGCAGAAAAGGTACGCTTTAAAAAAAGAATGTGACAAGAGTCATAGGGCAAAGGACACCGAACATGGAGAAAGCGAATAAAAAGGTCCAAAAGGCCAAAAATGCCAGAGTTGCAGGTAGATTTGGAGTTCTTCAAAAAATAAAAATTGGGGGAAAGGCGGCGATCCAGTTGGTCAGGGTTCTCTTCTCTTTTTCAGCCTCGACAAGGGACCACAGAAAGAAGGTCAAAGACGGGGAAAGAATGAGAGAGTGCAATAGAATGCAATCAACAGATGAGTTGACCGACAAAAGAATAAGAAAATAACGCAAATAAAAGTCAACTAGAAAGTCAAGGAAGACAAAAGACAAGAAACACTAGCTTCGACGACAACAACGACAACAACGACAAGCGTAGGGCGTCAGATGCAGAGAATGAGATGGAAGAGTCAAAAAGAGTCAAAGAGACACAAACCTCCTCGATTCCCACCGAGTCGAGTCACAGCCAAGGGAGGTGCAGAGCCAATGACAGACGGCGAGAGACAAGAGAGCGGACAGAAGACAGAAGAAAAAAAAGAAGGACAAGTTTGAAAAAGCCAAAGAAAAACGACAGAGACAGACAAGTATGCAGACAGACTGCCTCTCAGGGGAAGAGAGAAAAGGCGGCCTCTAGGCACCGGCCGCCTTGGACCGCCTTTGAGACGGCGCGAAACGGGAAGACACGAGCCACAACGACCGCGCCACAGTAGCGGCCGTGTTAGTTGGGTCAGACACGGTGGAGGGACGTTTTAGTGTGGACTTTGGCACCCAAAGAAGAGGGCACACAGTTTCTCCTGCAAACAACACGGCGTGGATATCATTGGCCTCAATTCTGGTCATCGTGGTCATTCTGGTCATTTGTGTGTGAGGGCTCACCTGTCCATGAGGCTCATCTGCGAGGCGCAGTCATCTGAGGCATTCTGGTGTTCTCGACAAAAGTTGTGGACTGAGGCAGAAAGGCAGAAATACGACGTGAGAGGTTGTGTGAGAGGATTGTTGTGAGAGTGAATAGGCTCGATAAGGTACAAAGCTACGAGGCTAGTTTGTGTGAGGCTTTGCGTACACAGTGTTTAAACAGTGTTAACGAGATATAACTCACACTATTCACTGTGTACAAAACAGCCTGATGGAGCCTGCATCACCTCTCTGCCAGAGTTGTATTTCCCTCGCCATCGTGTTTCCGTCGCATATCTCGCAACACGAAAACAAATCCTCATCCACACGAACCACACACCCCGACTCCGCTGTGCCCGACAGGACGTGAGACTTCAGCCAGACTGCAGGCGAAAGTGTACAAACCAGAAGTAGTGCTGTCTTGTATCTGCACACAGTCTTGGTGCATCCTTCCGGAAAAGGTACTTGTGTCCTCCAGGAGTGGCTGCCTTCCTTCACACCCTCTTCACGCATACGCCCCACCGCACCTAACGGAAACAGGCAGCGCAGGAGAGACTTGCATATGAAGAGGGCGGTGATTGGTGGGAGTGGGGCAAGTGCATCTCAGCCATGGAGTCCATTGGCCCAGAGAGAGCGCTAGTGCCACTTCTCTGCAGTGCCTTCTGGCCCGTGCGCCCAGCCAGCAGCAGGGGTGGTATTGATTTGACCCACTTTGTCTGGCCGATCTGTCAGCTTGATTGGTCGTCGGGCCGGTATGACCAGCACTAGTACCACCTTTTCGTGTCGATTTTGTCTCATTCCGGCCCCCAAACAAGCCATGTCCGACGACATCGTTCCTTCTTTGTTGGGAGTTTGACCGCATCGCCCACATTTTCCCGCCCATTTTCGCCCGTTTCCTCCTTTTTCCCAGATTTGCCTCCTTTTGCCTCTTTGTTGTCACCAATCCAGTCAACGATGGCGTGAAAGACAGCGAAACAACCACCGCCCACTTCTGTACTCATTCTGAACACATTCTTTGTCGACCTGTGTATTGTGCCAATTTCGCCCACTTTCGCCCTGCATCGCCCAACTCTCCTTCTTCCTCATCATCACCGTCCCCTCTTTTCCGCCCATTCTCCTCCTCGAGCCAGAGTCCAATTCCCTCCCCAGAGCCCTTTTACGACTGCAAATGATCTGAAAACGACATTTTCGACACCGGCAATCGCCTCACACGCTCTCCTTTCTCCTATGATCTTATAACACCACTCAAAATACCGCCAAAATGTTTCACGCCGACGGCATACCCAAGCAGTAGATGGCTTGTTCTGTCTGCGATCAACTCTTGTTTCTCATGAACAACCCGCTCTCTGGACCTGGCTCTTCTCTCCCATCTCTCTCATCCATTCTCATTTGATACCCTCGATCTCTCTATCCGCCCCGACTCTCTCGATCACCACTCTTCCCGACTTCTCGATCCGATTCTCTCTCTTGACGGCTTGATTTGATACCCATACATCCATCCATCCCATCCCCGAATAACAACTCTTCATCCCGACTCCGATAGAACATCATTACTCAACGGCACGCTTTCCTGCGTGTCGTACCCCGTCGCCATTCTCATTCCTCGATAAATACTTTCCCCCTCCCCTTCGACTTCTCTTCCATCAACATTTCGACCCATCATGGACGATCCAGGTATAGCTTGGCCTGCCTGGAAGTTTGGCATGAAGAGAGACGCACTCTTCACCACGCTTCACAAGGAATACAACACCTTCCAGTCGACCATCCAGGATCCCGATGCCTTCCATCACGACGTCTTTGAGATTGCCAGCGAGGCATCGACAACCAAGGAATTCCACCGTCTCCTGAGCGTCCGCCGCGATCAACGCCTTCGCGAACTCAACGAGAGTCTCGAGTCGGCCTCGTTCGAGATCATCGCCAACCCAGCCCTCATCGGCACGACACAGTGGGAGTATGCTCTCCAGCTCTTTCGGACGCGCTCGCTCGACTCGCTCGTTCGTTACTTTGCGTCGTACCTCCCCAGCAGTCACCCCTGGCACCAGTCGGGCTGTCACGCTGTCAACGCCCAGAACGATCCCGAAAGTGAGGCCAGACACGAGACAGCTGTTGCTGCCGCGAAGCCTTTCTTTGACGATGCCATCACCCACGAACCCGCGATGATGTCTCATTCTCTCTCCCGCTCGTCTCTCCATCACCATCACGACCTCCCGCCCTCGCCTCGCTCGCTGACGACCTATTCGGATGACATGGAGACATCCTCGCACGAGCTCTACTGCCTCAACACGCTCACGCCCGCCCGCACTCTGTCTTTTGACTCGGACGAGGGCCACAACAACAAGACTGTCGATGATGTTGTCGACGATGAAGACGACGATGAGGAATGCCCTTCGCAGTTTGACGACGACACTTCCCAGTCCTCTGGCCCCGACACGCCCGTGTCTATGTCTGATGCTGAGCCTGATGTCGCTGAAGAGGACTCCCATCACCACCACAGTCACCACCACCACCACAGCCCCGCTGTAGCCTTCGCTACCATGCACCAGTTAGTGGATGCAAAGACCCCGCCCACGTCGACTCCTACGCCCACCCCGACCACAACAACCACCACCACCAAACATGAAGCCATTGCCGATGCCACCACACCCGCCAACAACACCATCACCGCCGATGCCACCAAGATCAACAACACGTCGTTGTCGTCACCCCACCGTCGCCCGCTGCAGTCGGGCTTCGCTGCCGTCGACGACGCCGCCTCGCGTCCCGCCTCCCCCATGCCTGTGTCTGTCCGCGTCCGCCACCGCAGCGTCTCCCCCTCGTCCTCGTCGCGCACCTGCTGGCCCGTGCCTGTGCAGGCCGACTCCAGTCGGCACCATCCTGCCACCCCGATCGGCGGCGGCATTATTGCTGCTCGCCGAGGTCGCCTCGCATCACGCTCATCGCACGCCTCCCACCACGCCTCCTCCACCCGTGCCAGCAGTGTCGGCCGTCGGCGGCTGGGTGCGGGTGCGGGTGCAGGCGTCGAGAAGACCGTCCTGCCGCGTCCCATGCGCACCCGTCTGCGGGAGCGCCGGGAAGCTGCCGCGTCGGCCGCTGCTGCCGTCGAACAAGAAAGACAGTAGGACATGTGCTCCCGCGAGGGAGTTTCCTACTTATCACACCACATCTTGTGTACGATACGTCTTTTGTTTTCTGACCTGTCTGCATTGCATTGCACAGCGTGGAGCGTTGCTTCTTCTTTCCTCTCTGCTTTTCTGTTCGGCATGGTCTGCTTTTCTTTTCAGTTTCTGTTCTTGTCGTTTGCATTCTACCCGGCGTCTTGTATCTACATACCAAAGGCGTCATTTTGGAATACCGGACAAGGGGAACACATACACTGGCAAAGCATTCTCTGGCGTGGCATTCATTCTACATCAACTGGTAAACGGGCATTACCACACCGTCATCCTGCATCATCATCTCGCATATCACCAACTGGCAATACTGGCGATCCTGGCGTCTATTCACGATACCCCCCTCATGCGGCGTCCTCCATTCTACCTACTACTATACCTCCCACCCCCACCATCCAGGTTAGAAGATGGGAAAACGGAAAGTGCTTCCTTTTCTCATCTCGCTCATGGTTTATTATACCACCTCATCTCATCTGGCAAGCGGTCTATACCCCTCATGTATCACCTGTCAACATTAACGACCACTTCCATCACTCACGATCATGATCAAATATCTCTTGTGCTTTTTATAATTTGCTTTTTATCTGCGTTGCATGGAACATACAACGGAATCTGGGAAAGAGAAGGAATCAAAAACAGACTGCGAGTCGAGTCGAGAGGGGTGTGTCGATTGCATGGACGACGACTGTCGAGTGATGTTGGCTGCAGTGTCCCCCCGCTGTGGAACGTTACTCCTGTTTGTTGTCTCGTGTTGTCTCTCATCCTCTCTCTTCTCTTTTCCTTTCTGTATCTCTCTAGGGGTTTCATACTTGCTTTTTACTTGCGTTTTGCTTTTCATCGTTCTCCTCCATTTGATATACCCCCTCAAACCATCAAATCAAATTCCAAAATTTTAAAAATCAAATCATCTCGATCGATCCTCGTAACAAAATGGGAAACCACCAAATTGTACAGGCCAACAAGCCAACTGGCACGCGTCGCGTATTACTTATTTATTCCTCGCCAACCAGATAACCAGAACATACCGCGTATTCAAATAATTATTGTCGGTCTTGAACTATGTACGCTCGAATGGAGTACCGTTTCATGCCACCAACAATCCACGAGTATATGGGACGCATGTTGATGTTTACAAACCCCCTTGCCCCCCTTTTTTATTGCTGCTTGTACGCTAACACGATATTCATGGTCTAGAATGAGATGTTGAAGTCTACTGCATAACTTCACAAATGTCTTGTCAAATTATAGCTTATTTACTAATCAGTGTTGCAGGTCTCATCGTGTACAGGTTTCTACATCTGCAATCACCCATACATCCACTATTTGTTGTTAGACATGTCGCGTTCATGAGTATCATTTGCTATGAAAAGAAAGTATCCAAAAACTCGACTAATTACAGACAATATATGAAAGGAAATGTGGTCAAAAATGAAGGAAATTCAAAAACATCCGCCCAAAAGGTATCCAACGCATTTACCAAAGTAAAGTCGACAAGCATGGTAAAGGTAAATATAAATCAAATGAGTGACCTCCAATATACAAACTAGGCCGTGAATCATACGAAGAAGGAAAGATGGAGTAGTGTGGAACTGTAATGAAGGCTTCGCCTTCTAGTACAGGTAGATCGGCTCCAGGAACGGTGCCTTGTCGAGATCCGCCACGACGTTGCCCTTGGCCGTCAGCCAGGCGCCGCGGTCCGTGATCGGCAGCACCTTGCGGGTGTGCGCGACCTCTTGCCGGCTCACGTAGGCGTCGTCGCGCGGGATCCACAGCTTGGGGATGGGCGTCCACATCTCGGGGGGCCAGTAGCCGCGGCGGGTGTAGTCGTCCGGGTAGTCGATGGGATCCTCGTCAGCGGGCAGCATTTTGCGCAGGTACGTGTAGTCCTCGTACAATTCAGGATGCAGCCAGCGCATGAAAAAGTTGGGCTTGGGCTTCTCGGGGACGGGCAGGCCGTCGGGGCCAAGCTCTTGGACGTCGTTGGCACCGTCGGGGCTGGCAGGACCCTCGGCGCTAGCCTCGCCGTCAGGGTTACCACGCGCGGTACCGTTGTTCCTCCGGACCATGGTGGTCTTGCCCCACGACGGCATAAACGACGACACCGAAAAGGTCGTGATATCCTTCTTGATGGCCTTGACCTCGGTCTTCATGCGCTCCTTGATGGCGTCGCGGCCCCAGTCCTTGACCATGCCCATGAGGTCGTTGGCGCCGTCGATTCCGCGGTTGGTGACGGGGCCGGCGTGCAAGTCGTCGTCGGAGTCATCCTCTTCGCCGTAGCCCCCCTCCTCCATGTTGTAGTAGTCGGCGTTGAGGCCTCCCGAGTTGGCACTGTTGGCCGCGGCCTCGGCAGCTTCACGCTCGGCCTGGCGGCGGAGGTCCTCGTGGCCTGCAGCCAAGTCCTTGTCGTCGAGGGCCAGCGTACGTGGCAGACTGGACAGCAGTGGACCGACGGCATCACTCAGTGAAATGTGGACCAAAAAGGTAAAGACGAGGAACATGATCATCAGGATCACAGGGCCAACGGCCGACTGGATAGAAAACAAGCCGATCAGACAGACTTCGGCCATGTAGAGACCGATCATGAGGTGCAGCAGACCACGCGGGTAGTGCAGGCCCTTGCAGTCACGGTCCGAGTCGTAGGCATAAACAAGATTGTACTTGTAGACCTGGTAGATGACGCACATGCCAACACCCGCAAATACCAGGATGAGCGGGGCAATGCAGGTGTAGCTGATGGCGATGACGCCCATGTTGGTGTAGACGGGGAAGACGCCGCCCCAGTGCGGCTGCTTGAGGCGCTGGAAGTTGCGGACAGCACGGCGGGGGTGCTGGATGGTCTTGTTGAGGACCGTGTGGCGGAACAGATCAAAGAAGTGGACGAGGCCAATGGCACCACCAGCCAGGCACTGCACCGTGATGTAGGAAAGATAAAAGTTGGAGGCTTTGGGGAGGTTGGTAGAGAGCAGGTCCTTGATGGACAAGGGATCTGCCAGAATTTGAGTGAAGGCGGCCGAGGCGGCCGAGGTCAGGGTGGTAATAAGGAAGACCTGAACGACCTGGAAGCAAAAGTAGGCGTGCTGGACAAACAGCTCGACCAGTGGTGACGAAGGAAGGCCAGCGGCGCGGGCGCAAACGCGGAGCATGCCGGGTACAGCAGCCATCAGCAGAGACAGAGCCACGGCGGGCAAAAGGCCTTCGATGACACCAGTGATGGGTTTGGGGAGGCTAGTGATCCAGTGGAGGAAGAAGACCTTTTCGCTCAAAAAGGAAATGTTGGAGACGATACCAACAAGGGCGGCCGGGATGGACCAGAAGACAATGCCAGCCGCAATGGCACCCATGACGAGGAAGCGGCGGATGATACGCTCCCACCACAGCATGCGGAGTGACGACCAGATGACGTCTTGTGGGCGAATGCCAATGTACCGCGGCGACATGTGCAGCGGCTGGTGGTGGGCGAGAACCTGGAAGGCGACCTGGGCGGCGGCCTGTGTGTCAAACTCGACAAACATGGACGACAGAGTGCTGCCGTCGCCGCCACGGTGCTTGCGGCGCAGCTTGGCAATGGCCTTGTTGAGCGACTTGACCCGCATGCGCGTCCAGCGAATAGTGTCGACACGGCGGCCAAAGTTGGCAAGAGGGCGATGTGCTGGACGCTTGTCGACGGGGAGCCACTGGGCGGCAACTGAGCCGCGGACGTCGGGCAGGGTGTCGTTGAAGCCGTATGGGTGGACATAGTTCTGGTCGTTTTCTTCGTCGGTTTCCTCGTCAGCAACCTCCTTTGTCTCAAGCTTAGTACCGACAGCCTTGCCCTTGTCGCCGGCCTCTTCCACGACAGTCTCTATTTCTGTAATTTCAGACATGGGAACAGTTGAGTTGACAGCCGTTGCAGACGACGGGCCAGATGCGTCGGAGAATGAGCCCTGGCGGTCATCGGGTGACATGGGCAGGATATCATCGTGGGCGCCGCTCTTTCGTGCTGCCGTGGCGGGTGCCTGAATGTCATTGATTTCGCGGATCTCGTTGATCAGACCCGGAGAGAGGGTGTGTTGCAGGATATTGACTGTCGAAGATGCCGATACTGCAGGAGGGGCGGATGGTTGTGATGGTGACGGGTCTGTCGAGACGCGGGTTGCTGATGATTGAGACACTGCAGATGCTCGTCGTAATGAGAGGGAGGAGGATTGTGGCGGGGCAACTGCAGTGGCAGCTGGTTGTGTAACAGTGGATGCCCTTGGTGGTGGTGATAATGGGGCAGCCACTGCTGGTGTAGATGTGGAAGGTCGTGGAGAGTGGGCGGCAGAGGAAGGTGAGGATGGCGAAGATGGTGATGAAGGCGAAGAAGGCGAAGAAGGTGATGAAGGCGATGAAGAAGACGATGAGGATGAAGAAGAGGAGGTCGAGTTAAGTGATGATGTATTTGACCGGGAGGGTGACCGGCCCGGCATGGAGACAGGCGGAGGCAGCGCCGCGTCGAGGGGCACGCCATGTTTCTGTTTGCGGGCTTTGTTGGCCTTGCGGATCAGCTCAATCTCGGCCTTTTCGAGACGAACGGCGGCCGCTTCGCGCTCTTCGACGAGCCGTAGGAGAGCGCGGGTGTTGCGCGGAATCCAGACGTTCTTGACCGAGTCGCCAAAGAGCTTGCGGACGCGGGGCTCGTCCAGGAAGCGCTTGGGCACGCAGGTAAACAGGACGGTGCGCGCGGACAGGCGCTGGGCGTGCTGGGGCGCCATCAGGTACGCCTGGCGCAGGTTGATGTAGTAGATACATTCTCGGCAGATCATAAAGAGAATAAAGCCGAAGAAGAGCCACGCAATCACGACGTGGGCGTAGAATTTGATGGGCGAGGCGACATCACCAATGGTCAGCAGGTCGAGCTGCTCCAGGTTTTTGCCGCCGGTGGCATTGACGGACAGCAAGACGGGCCAGGCAATGATACAGCCGGCAAAGCAGATAGTGGCCAGCACGCGCAGGTACCGCAGAAAGAAGAAGCCGTCAAGGGACGTGTTGTTAAGGATAAAGGCCTCGTCAATGTTCCAGAAATCCTTGACCCAGGTAAACCATGTCGTCGGCAAGGCTGGGACCGGGACAAGAGGATCGCGGCGGATGCTGGCAATGGTTCGTGGCGCATAGACACGCTGGCACTTGCGGCGGAACACGATGAAGATGGTGAGGCAGACGCCGGAGTAGACGAGGACGGGGACGAAAGTGCTGCCGAGTGACGAGGCAGAAGACGAGTCGGTGCCGGAGGAGGTGACGTGGCTGAGGGTGCCGCCGGTTGCGTTATCGCGGCCGGAGCCGATCCGGGGGTCCTGGCTTTGATTCTGGGGGATGTGAGCGGATGTAACGGTGGCATTGCGGGCATCGACAGGAGGATGCCGTCTTCATCTTGTCGACTTTACTTACCAATCGTTTGTGGAGGCCATGCTCCATGAGGCCGGCGGCCAGGGTATCCCAATCCATCATGTCATTGTCTATCGGAGGCCGTTACTGCAGGCGCCGGGTGTTGTAGGTGGGAGAGGTCATCGGGTGTAGACCGTGGGCGGTAGGCGGCGGGCGAATAAGTGTGAGATGCCGCGTTGACGATGTAAACAGAAATTGGGGCGATTGGCGATGTCGAGGGGAAAACTGTTCAAAAAGGGAGGATGCAGAATCACGACACAACAAAATCCAAAAGAAGCAAGCACGACTGAGCAAAATTGAAAGCGAGGCAAGGAGAGGAGGAAAGGGAAAGGACGACGCAGCAGAATGCAAATGCAGGCAATGGCAATGCAGGCGAGGAAAGACCCAGAGAGATGGCGGGCAGTCGCCCCAGTAAAAAAGGGCTAACTTGCGAGAAAGGTGCAAAAAGTCCTCTTGGATGTCTCTCTGTGTCTGCTCTTTCCCTCTTCTGGTGGTGCAAGAGCGAGCGGGGACTCGAGGTGACCCACAGGGGTACGAATGCCCAGTGGGTTCCTGCCTTGGCGTATTTTGTATTCTGGCGATGGCCGTTGGTCTTTCCTTCGTCGTCCTGTGTTCTGTATTCTGTGTTCCGGTAACTCCACGGGTTGTCACTCGGCTCTTTCCTTTCTTTCGTTTTAAAGTCATGGTTGTCAACCTTTCTTCCTTCCCTGTCTCTCAGCTGGTGACGGCGTCGCATTTGCCGTCGTTTTGGGAAAGCACGGCCCCGTCTGATGTCGAATAACACGGCAGGCGGCCAGTGCTCATCGCTGTTGATCCGTCTGACAGAGAAGAGACGAAGAGCACATCAAGTAATCCCATTCAGTGAATACTCGTATCATTGTCGCTCCTCTGATATCGCGCATCTCGTCACCTTCCTTCTCTTCTTTTTCCACTTGCCTGCTTTTCAAACAACGAGTGCTCATCTTGTCTGTCTTTCGACTCGTCTCTCCTTTCGACGGTTGTCTTCGTTTCCAGATTAGAAGGCTGCACTAAGTTCACACTAATTCTCCCAGTTCGCACAAAAGCACACCAAAAAGACCGCCCACGGCGCGCCGTCGGGCGTCCTCCCTGGAGTGCCTGTGGCGGCAGCCGAGCCGGGAGGACCAGAGAGGGACGAAAGAGAGACCAAAAAAGGGGACCAAAAGTTAGGACAGTCCTGGCCTGGACCATGTTGGATTTAGTGGATTTAGCGCCTCGCATGTGCGAACCACCCAAGAAAACCACAAAATACAGGGACTGAAGCACGAACCAATCGGGAACGGTATCAATTGCCTGTGCGGTAGTGCCGCTTTAGTGGGCTGGATGGCTTAGCCCGGGAGGGTCTGCGCTACCCACCGAGAGGGAACCCTCACTCATCGACTTTAATTACCGTTCTGTGTGCTTCGTTTCTTTTTCCTTTGATTTTCTCTGCTTCGTTCCTTTTTTTTCTTTTCTTTTGTCTGACCCTCGCCTCACACACAAGTCCGACATTCCAATCACCAGTCAACCACGCCGCCATCCCCATTTTTCATTTTTTCACTCTTCCATCGCACATGTGCATTCCTTCTTCCCGCCAACGGTGACACGCGACGGTATTCTTTTGATTGAATTCCGGTGGTGCTGCTTGTAATAAAAATCAATTAAAGCCATCCCAAGTCAGGCTCAGGGTCTTTTACGAGATCAGGGTTGCAACCCGTTACCGATAGTTTTGGTGGTTTTCTTGTAAAGGGAGCATCGCTTCGGGGCTTCCAGCCTACCAGATGAACTTTTGCTTGTCCTTTCTTGTCCGCACACTTACAGGGTTGCATCGCGCGGTCGACAGCACAAGAGCTGAAAAGGACATGAAAGTGGCGAGAAAAGCAGTGTGAGTGGGCGGCCGGGGCTGGGCAGCCTGGCAGCTCCATGGCGCCGAGAGGTTGTATCGAGCGAGAGAGGGAAAGAGGACAAAAGTGATGATGGAATTGACGACAATTGAAGACGATGATGTTTGCTGGCAATCGCCTTATTGGTGATGCATCGTCTCTGCAATTACGATAGATAAGTATCTTTCGTGATGGCCATCTTTTGTTGATCACAAACGGGCAGAGGCCGGTCGAACAAGCGTTGAGAAGGCTGGCTCGGCTGGGACAAAAGCGAGGAAAGGTGGGCAGTGGCGCTCTTTTTCGCTCCCAAATGATGGGCAGCAACGACGATCACCTACCGGCCAGTGGACGAAATGCTAGAGCGACTGCACATCCCGAGGCTGTCTTGCTTGGACGGAGTAGTGATCACTCCCAAAGTCTTGATTGACATCCTGCTCTTCCTTGTCTTCCTATTGACCAAAGCAGCAGGTCGTCATAGAACAGAGGGGAAAGGCGCCGGCTTCTTGTCTGTTGTCGACGAAAACCAAGACAGGTCGACATGATTGCCGGATCACTGGACAGCAGGCGAGACAAAAGTTGTGAGAAAAGTGAGAATTGACAGCAGCAATTGGCAGTGATTGCCACTATCCCAAGGCTCTCCACTCGTCTGTCCTATCGCATCTTGTTCTCTTCCCTCGTCTTGACACATCCTGCCCTCTCGAGCCTCTCTTATTTTTCAAAAAGTTCAACCGTCGACGCGTGTCGTGTCTCTCTTTTTTTTGTTAAGAAGAAGGTATTCTTGGGAATATCATCTCCGTCCTTCACTCTCACCCTTGGTATCATCCCACCCTCGCTTCTTTCGCTTCTTGCCCTTATTGCCCATCATCCCTTGCGTCGTCCATCCATCACCCAATTTTGACGCCTGCATTGGAATCAATTTTTGTATGCAGGAGTGACGACGGATCCTGTCAAGAGAGTAACGGAACAAGGAAAGCACGTCGCCAGGTTTGGTCACTTCTTTCTTTTTTCCTTCTTTCCAACCCGTTGGGTTCTCGGGATCTTGGGTCGTCAGACTCTTGAAGAAACCGTTTCTTCTCGTCTCGTCTGATGTTCGTGTTCAGTTTCCCTTGCTTATGACTCTCGTCACATTTGTCTTGCCTGGTTTGCCTGGCTTGTCTGTCTTGCTCATCACCCAGTCACATCATCCACGTGATCGTGCGGCTGAACAGGATACCAGAGGAGTAGGCAGATTTGCATGCTCGCGGGTGTCGACTGCAGTAGTTTTCGGCAAGAAGCATCCTCCTCTCCAGCCTGTTCGCTCGGCTCTGCGATCAATCGTAACGGCTGCCCCAAGACCAGATCTGAAATGGTGTGAATGGGCGTGTACTGAGAGAGCATCGCCAAACAACCCTCGCTCTCTTCTCCGTTAAACACCCTCTCGCCGAAATCAAACGCCATTTCCTCCTTTTCCGTCTTCGACGTTGCACCCTGGCCAGTGGCCGTCGGTACTTTTGCAAATGAATGAAGCCCAAAAGCCCCAAAGCCCCCTAACCCCTGACTAAATCGCCTCCGCTCTGTTTATTTGTGGCGGACCTGCGCTGTACCTACAACACTGCATCTCCTTTTATCAGCTTTCATCGACTTGCTGGCGTCATCCCCTGTCTATTTTCATCACATTGCTTTCATCTCGCATAAAATCGCAGCCCATCTACGACATATGGAGACTCGCATGCACAGACTCACAGACTGCTGGATCGTATCGTACCGATGCTCATATCTGATCTAAATGTCAAGCCAAATTTGATGCTAGTTTCCGATCTAGCCATCGTGCACTCTGCACTCTGCACTCTGTACTCTGCACACTGTATCTCCATCCTGACTGGGCAGGTGGGACGAGAGACCGAGCACGTCGTACAAGAGACTGTGTTTTCTTCGGTGGCTAATTTGTGTTTTTGTACTCGTCTGCGGCGCTGGTATCGGAAAGATTCCGTAAAATAAGAGTCGTAAAGACAGATACTGGCGATATCTCGACGGCACATAATTTCCTGATGAGCGCCTTCTTGTAACATTCGATCCATCGGCGGTCTATCATTAATGTCTATCCAGATGTATAAGCAACCGTAAGCTTTTCTCTATCGTGACACAGAACACACACAAAATAAACTCTGGGTATCCAACTCTCCCTCCACTCTGTCAACCTATCTCGTCTTTCGTTCAACCCCTCTTCTCCTTGTCGTCCGTCGGCGTATCGTCGCCGCCCGAGGATGCCGCCACACCAACGCCCGAAATCTCCGCCAGGTCGGCGACGGTAATCTCCCCGACATTGCCCTCGGCGTCCTCGACGGTCATCTTGGGCCCCCTGAACCACTTGCGGGCGTCCACGGCGTAGTAGAGGGAGGCGCCGCCCCAGACAGCCATGTTGATGACGACGGTGTAGTTCATCGACTGCGGGTCGGGGTTGGGCCCGCCCGAGGGGAACATGGAGAGGACAATGCCGTAGGACAAAAACACGATGCAGAACCAGGCAATGGCCTTGGAGTAGCGGCCGGTGTAGAAGGCGCCGGGCTGGAAGCGAGCTTTGCCCCAGACGATGCGGCAGAAGACGGGCAGGCCCCAGGCCAGGTTGTTTCCGGCGACGGCGAGGGAGAAGAGGGCAGAGGCGGCGGCGGGGGCGATGAGACACAGCAGGCCCAAGACGACGGCGACGAAGACGCAGCCCCAGATTGTGCGGACGGGGATGTAGCCGAACGTCTTGCTCTGGAGGATGTTAGCGAGTGATTGAGCGGAGCGAGATCACGAGCGTGGCAAGAAAAGAAAAGAAAAGGGAAAGCGAACGCAGCGAGGAAAGAAAAGGAAACGCGAACGCAGTGAGGACAAGAACGAGCGCAGCGAGGACAACAAACTTACGATTTTACGGAGGAAGTTGGAAAACGGGAGGGCGCCGTCGCGGGAAAAGGCCCAGGCCTGGCGGGAGGCGGCCACAAGAATGGAAAGGCCCATGAGGTACTGGACAATAAACAGAAACGACATGAAGCCGAGCGTGCCGTTCTTGCCGAGGGCATCATAATAAATCTGGGCCATGGGCTGGCCGTAGACGGAGCCCAAGACGTTTTCGATGTTGGGGTCGATGCACGCGGCAATGACAATGACCAGGACAAACCCCAAGAGCCAGCACATGCCGATCGAGGACAGGATGCCCAGCGGGACGGCCTTGGCGGCGTTGGACGCCTCCTCGGACATGTGCACGCAGGAGTCAAAGGCGCCAATGGTCCAGATGGGCGACAGCCAGGCGAGCATAAACGCCCAGCCTTTGGGCCAGGTGGTGAGGTTTTCGAGGGTGCCAAAGATGAATTTTCCGTCGTTGCGGGCGTTCTTCATGCCGACGGGCAGGGCGATGATGGTGGCGAGCGTGAGGGCAATGTTCATGAAGACGGCAAACGTCTGGAGCTTGTTCATGATCTTGTTGAGCGTCGAGGCGAGCAGGCCGTGCGTCAGGACGATGGCGAGAAAGACGACGTAGACGATGCCGTTTGATGCTTCCCAGTCGCCGTCGCGGGCGATGACGATGCTGCAGGTGTTAGTGACGAACTCACGCAGTGAGTGAGGAGCGTAGATGTCATGGTGAGGGTGTTGATGACCATCACCAACGTAACATCGACCGAAGGGAGGACCAAAAAAGACACGGAGGACCACGTACAGGGAACAAAACATCAGGGCACACCCGTAGTCGATGCTGCACAGCCCGCCAATGAGGCCCAGACTGTTGCTGTAGCCGACCAGGAAACTCAAATAGTTGCGCGTCCGCGGGCTCGCATAGTAGTGCGTCCAATAATACAGCCCGCCGCTCGTCGGCATCGCGCTGCCCAGGTCGGCCATGGCCAGGCCGACCACAAAGATGCACCCGCTCGCAAGAAACCACGACCAGACCATGCCGCCGGGGCCGGCGGGCAGCGAAAAGGCAAGGGTCGATGCAATCGACGGCAGAATGCCCATGATGCTAAACGCAATGCCAAACACTTCGAGCGTGCTAAAGTTGCGTTTCAGCTCCTGCTTGTAGCCCAGCTGGGCGAGCAGCTCGGCATCGGCGGCGCTGGCGAGGTTGACGCCCTCGGCCGAGGTGGTCTGGGCGAGTTTCGAGGCCGGGGCCTCTTCGTCGGCGGTCATCGCGGGGGTGGTGGTGGTGATGGAAAAACAAATAACAAAAGGGGTATAAAAGGCAACGAAAAGGAATGAATGGCAACGAGGTCTAACGACGGGAACCTTTGTATAAGTACAGGATGTAAATAAAATACAACAAGACAGCCTCGACCGCAATGGGTGAAAGGTACGACGACGTTGGGAGTCGAGACTCGAGATGGTCTTATATGTAGCTCGACTTACAAGCTTTGCTAGTACAAGTATCTTACAAGCTCGTGCATGGTTCGTGCGTGGATGGCTCCGTATCGGACAGTTCGATATCAGACAACTTCACCAGTTGTAGTTGCAATACAAGCCCGGTTCATCGCCTGCCGGCAGTCGTCACTATCTCTACCAGTATGGGGACAAGAACCCCCGTCGTGATTACCCCACGGACCACTTCACATGGTTGCTTGCCACGACTGGCCCGATTTGACAAGCAAACTACGGGTCGAACAGCAGAAAAGAGAACATGAGGGACAAGAGGAACAACAACAAGAACAAGACAAAACAAGGGTTGCACAGCATGTGGGCTTTTGTGCTGCGGGCATGTTGATCAGAGGGGAGGGATAGAAAGACAGAGGACAGCAATCGTGCACAGCTCGACAGTTGTTTCGATAAGCTCTCTCGCTCTGATGAGCTCTGTGGTAAGCCCCCGCTTGGTTTAATGTAGTGTAGATCGACTAACACGTTAGTCTGGCGAGTCTGGCGAGAAGTCCGGCCCCAAACCGCTTGTGAACGGGGACTCGGGAGTGGTCAACGGGCGGTGGAGATAAGGATGGTCCAATGGTTTTTGAGAGGACAAGGTCCAACGGAGGGAGCAGCCAGCCAGTTATGTTGATGCTTGATGATGTATTCTTCTGGAAAGGTGCCTATTGCACGCAGATGAGGACACAAATGACGGCATGCAATTGGAAGAAATAGATTGGCTGCCGGCTGGTGGTTCGCTGGAATTGGCCAAAAACGATTGAAAAGGAGGAGAATGGATGGCGAGGATGAACATAGGATTGGCATTATGTTTGCAGTGTCTACGTATCTTTGGGTCACATTCGACTGCACTGCAGATTGTGAACCTGGTACATGCAACGCTGCATGGTGGGGGGAAGGCGAATGCTGGGAAAGAGTATGATTGACAACGGACAAGAGATTTCGTCCAAGAGATGACAAGAGATGGCAAGATGGACAAGAGATGGCCCAGCTGCGTTGTTAAAGCTTGTTTATGCTTGCCGATGAGTGCAATTGACTTTGGTCAACATTGAATGCATCTTCGTTGTTTCTTTTCATTTGATATTTACACCAACTGCCAATGTTGCTACCTGTCAAAGGTGTTCTGTTTCCGTTTTCTCTTTACTTCATCTTTTTTATTTCGCCCATCTTCACTGATATACATCTGGCATCGGCCTGGCCGAGAATGCGCGTGGTCGGTGAGGAGAAAAGAGAAAAGAAAAAGGGGGACCTGCATGAGGGAGAAGCAAAAAGGAAGGAGAGAACAAGAGAAGGAATCGAAGAATGCAAGTGGAGGAATGGAAGAATTGGCACTACGACAAGTTGGGGAAAGGAATTGCAAGAAAGAGCCAAAGCCAACGTGAAAAGTGTTTCTTCTCGTCATATTTTTGTCGAAAGACATCTGCTGTCAGTTTTACAATGGTTCTATTACTATGTAACTTACTGAAAAGAGAGTCGAAACAAGAGATAATACGTCGTGCAAGGAGCTTACTGCCTCGATGTGTCCAGTGGAGAGCTATCCGAGATAAGGTGAAATTGCCCCGTTTACCCCGTGTCGTATCTTGAACTACCGTCTGCTTCACCGTTGTTCTTTTCCAGTGTTTGTTCCAAAGAGCGGGACTCGCCGATCCCGCGTGGACTTTCCATTTCTGGGGCGCGAAGAAGGAGATGTATCGATCTTTAAGGGGAATATGAATTGATGTGTCTGCTTGTGTTGAAGATGGTTAGATGCAGCATCTCTCTGATAACATTCACGTTATTCTTATCGTTGCCTGCCGTGATCTTGCCACGAATGTCCTTACTTTCGGAGAATACTTTCAGTATGGAAATATACTTCTAGTATGGAGACAGAACCGAGGGCCGTCCGTATCTCCATTTTGCTTTGTGCAGCCCCAAGATAAATGGAAATATTCCGCAGCAAAGGAGAACGGTGGACATTGTGGGCAGCCAAAACAAGGAGGCACAGCTGGGAGTTGGTACTGATAAGCCCCACCGATACAAGGCTGGCACAGATACAAATGGAAAATAACATGGGGAGGTTGACAAGACACGAGGACGCGAGCATAATAAGTTTTGTTAATGATAGGTATGTTCGGAGGGCGACATGTTGCCTCGAGGTACTGCCGGTTGTGAACAGTTGACGTTAATCTTGTCCAATAAACAGAGATGACACAAAAAGACTTGGCAACGGCCAGTCTCTTGGCATCGTGGATGGATGGTCGATTTGGTCCCTTTCGAAAAACACAGTCCGATATCGTTCGTTTCAAACAAAACCAGCATTAGCACATGGCATATCTTACAAGGAAAAGGTTCGGCTCCGCAAAGACGGCACGAGGGTCGTGCCATCGTGGAGTGGCGTTGTACCGAAAGAAAGAAAATAATATCCACAGTCAACACTTTATGAAAACTGTAGTTCGTAACTGTAAAGGAACTGCATGGCATGCTTCACTTGCAGACTTGATACGTGAGTCTACAAATACGTATGACTGTCATATCGAGTAACGAGTACGACCTCACATCTATCGCGAAGTCGGCTGGGGAAGACCGGCGGCCGGCAGACCTTCTCGTGTCTTGATGTTAAGGTGTGTGTGGAGAGACGAGGGCGAGGGCGTCAGAAGGGCCACCGAGGCTTTGGAGAAGACAGGAGAGGGGACCAAATATCAGAATTGGGCAAGTCGATCCGAGTTGATGAACAGTACCTTCTAGGTGCGAAAGAGATCAAAGGCGATGTGAAGGGGGCGTCATCAGGAAGTCATTTGTGAAGAGATACCTCATCTGGGTACCTCATCTGAATAACGCATATCAATGTCCGCTTAACGGACTGATATCGTCGTATTGAAGTACGAGTACTTACGGCCTGCTGCACATAAATTCTCCGCACGAATCGCAGGTGGGCGTCTTATCAGCAGCCCGGCCCTGGCCTGGAGTCGACACCAGTCTTTTTCCATTTCGGGAAGGTTGTCAATACTGAGGGGAGGTGCACCATGCCCCTGTAATACCCTGCGGTCTAGGTCAGTCGGCAGCTGTTGGGCGGTGTTTACCCCCTGGAAAGGGACGCCAAGTGGGCCTGCGGAACTCCGTTTAAGACGGCTCCTTGTCGACGGCTGAACCCATCAACGGGAGATGAGGAGACAAGAGCAGACGCTCTCCGCTTTTGCTAATTCAGATGTATTGACTGAATTGATGTTTCAAACATGTATCTTTCCATCCTAGGTCTCCTTTTTGGCATGTCCTGCCGAGACAAGAGGCTGACAGTGATATCGCAACGGCGATACCATCAAACTGATAACGTCGCGAACACAGCGAGTGAAGATGGACAAAGACACAACTTACAATCTCTTGGCGAACCCTTCGTCTGTGCTTGTACAAGGACCTCGGTCTGTACTTCGTCTCTCCATGTTTTATCTTTATCAACACACCAGAGTGCATATCGACTCTCCCCGCATTCTGTTATCTCGATGAGACAGCGAGGATCGTAAAAGTTGACCAGATCAGGCAAGACAAGCCGATATCAGATAAGATGGAATGAAATGAACAGACGTAAATTATCGACCTGAACGCCAATATGCTAACATAAAGTTTTGACCAAGAAAAAAGGGAAAGCACCGTTTTCGTGTCCCTTGTGTGCAGTCCGTGTACTGTACACCCACAAACCCGCAAAGTCCCGCCGTCCAATCCGTAAATCCGTACTCCATGAAAGTAAATGACAGGAAATGAAAAGTAAATGATACAAAATGTTTGATATACATGGTGGTTACTCTCCCCTACTGGAAGAGGATCAGCGGCCACTGCGCCGAGTGTGATTGTTGTGGCTGTTGTTGGGGAGCCAGTGTGGTGACCGGTCCGACGGGGACCATCATGGACATGTCGCCACCTCCCCCGTTGGTCGTTTCAACGCCGTTGTTGCCCTCCAGCCCGACTGACGTCCCCGGAGCCAGCCGCTGGTGCAACATGCTGAGGTCGAGGAGGGCATCCGCACTCGTAAAGCGGTCGTCGTTGGGCCGCTGGCTGTCGGCAATGCTGGCGGTCCAGTTTGTCCAGGGGTTGGCGGGCGCCCCCAGCGCTGACGGCGTAAAGGACATCAGCGGCTGGTCGGAGGACTGTCCCTGTCCTTGTCCTTGGTTCTGTTGTTGTTGCTGCTGATCATATTCCTGCTGCGGGAAGGGCGAGGTCATGACAAACTCTTCGGCGGTGGCGGGCATCTGGTACTGGTGGACGGGTTGTTGAGGCTGTTGAGGCGCCTGTTGCTGTTGCTGCTGTTGTTGTGCCGGTGCTGGCGACAGTTGCCCGCGCCCCTCGAGCTTCAGCCGCGCCTGCGTCTCCAGGTGGAGGGCGACGCTGTCGACGTTGCCGGGCGGGGAGCGCCGTCCGTTGACGTTGACATTGACGCCTGGTGCATGCGGTGCAGCCGGAGGCGGTGCGGGCGGCAGCTGGGGATGAGCATGATTATGTCCCTGTCCGTGTCGCCCCTGGATGGCCCGCGCGTTGTGCGCCATGACGGTGTTGCGCGCGCCCGCGGGCATGTCCCGCAGAATGCCGAAAATGGTGCGCGCACAGATCTGCGTGAGCTTGCGGTTGAACGGCTGGCCGTTGTTGCTGGCGCCGGTCAACAAGCCGATCTCGGCGATAATCGACAGCCAGATGCTCGTCTCATCCTGGAGGCGCTCCATGTCCGGGGCGGTGGCGGTCTTGCGGCGCTCCCAGGCGGCGGCGAGGGTCGAGAACATGGCGGCGCAGTAGACGGACATTTGGTACCAGGTGGTGTCGAGCGACTTGAGCGTCAGCAGTTTCTGGACGTGTCTCAGTAAGGTGCGCGCCGTCTCTTCGCAGATGCGGGTGTTTTCGGCGAACACGAGGGGGTCGGTGGTCATGCAGGCGGAGGGGTGGTGCAGGCACAGCAAAAACTCGAGCGACACAGCCTGCGCATAAAGCGCGTACATGGTTGAGGCGGGCTTGCACTGGTTGACGTCGAGCTCGGGCGGCAGGCGGGCCTGGATGGCGCGGTACTGGGCCTCGAGGTCGCGGACGAGCGGGGTGTAGCGGCGGGGATCGCGGCGGACGCCGTACAGATGGGAGAACATCTCCATGTAGAGGGGTGTGAACTGGAAGGCATGCAAGCCGACCAAGAAAGAAGATTTGCCGATCATGGACGGGTCGGTGATGCCCTGTTCCGTGAGGTAATCGTCGCTGATGGCGACCGGCAGCTCCGTGTCAAAGTCTTCGACTCTGATGGGGATGGGCCTGCCGAGGCGGCCGTTGAGGGTCGCGACGAGCATGAGGGCATTCCACCAGGCCCGCTTGCGCATTTCGTTTGACAAAGTCGTGCGCGCAGCGGGAATGCCCGACGACCGGTGCAGGCCCAGATCAATGGCCTTTGTCAGGGCAGACGTGGCAATCGTGGACCCGCAGCTGGGCTTGGGGAAGGCGCGTGTATAGAGGGTGATGAGCACCAGCGCCTGGACGGCCGTGATGGAAAAATCGGCCGCGACGTAATAAAACTTGCTCAGGGACCAGTGGTAGTGCTTGTTGGACAGGTCGTGCAGGTGGATCTGGCGCGTCAGCTCTTCGCGGTTGCGCACGCCGTACTGGAAGTAGATCAGGGCAAAGACCATGTGCACGATGACGAGCTCCGACGTCGTGGGCGTAAACTTGGGGTCGTCGTAAATTCTTGTGAGTAAAGCAAGGTACGACGGCTTGTGCAGGATCGGCGCAAACGGGTGGACCATCAAAAAGTACCACTCGGAGTACTCGAATGCGTCGGACCGCGAGGGCAGCTCGACACTGTTGTCCAGCGGAGGGTTCATGTTGTAGACGGAACGCAAGAACGACCCCAGGGACCGGTTGTAGAGGCCCGTCGGCTCGCGGTAGATGGCCGAGGGCTCGGGCTCCGTGTTGGTGGCGCCGTCGTCAATGTCGAGCAGCGTGCCGAGGATCGAGACTTGCGTGCCGTTGACCGAGTTGAGCGGCGCGCGGTCGGCGTAGACACCCAGATAGCTGTCGACGGGGCAGGACTGGAGGGCGGTTGTGGGCGACGAGGGGGTGGGCGTGTATGTGTAGGTTGGTGTGTTGGGCGTCGACAAAGAAGCGGTCGTTGATGTGGCTCGTCCTGTGGTAACGAGAGACGTTGCGGTTGTCGCTGCCGCGTTCTTGCCCGGCCGCCACCAGACAGACCCCATAAACGACCAAGACCTCTTTTCCGAGGAGTCGTCATCCTCGCCATCTTCGCTCTTGACGTTCTCCTCGACGACTCGTCCTTCGCTGTCGAGGTGCACGCCAGGTGGATAGACGGGCGTGTACGGCGACCACCGCCAGGGCAGCGTTTCCACTCCTTTTTCTCCCAACAACGTCTGCAGCTGCTCAATGTGCCGCGCCATAGCCGTCTTCTCGCGCTCCAGCTCCTGCAGGTAGCCGCGCCGCTCGGTGCGCCCCGAGATGCGGTCGGTGACGTAGCACTCGAGGTTCTGCCCTAAGCAGTGCGAGCAGCCTTCGGGCAGCGCGTCGCAGCGGATCTTGCGCACCTTGCAGCGGTCGCAGGCCTGGCCGGTGCGGGTGTAGGAGGAGAGCTTGGACTTGACGACGGAGGAGAAGTCGTCTTTGGACGTCGTTGGAGTCGATGTCGGCACCTGGGTGGGAGTCGACGCAGTCGACGACGACGAGGGGTCGACCTTAGCCAGCTTTGTCCTTGCTGGCGAGCCCGCATTGCCGTCCGGCTCGTCGTGCGCCCGTTTCGGGGGGCGCATTGTGTCCATTTCGAATGTCAAAGGATGGTGACAAATAGGGGGATCGTATCGAGTGTCGATTCGAGTCGTGATCTATCGGGGAGCAGCCATCGCTCGGGGCACGCACGGCAGTGTTGCGGGCGTTGACAAAGAGATGGGTCGACAGGAAACAAGTCGACAGCCGATGCGATCGTCGTGTGCGATTGTCGATTGTCGTTGTCGCGCTCGCAGTCGCTGAAGAACGGTGATGATGATAGACAGAGGAAGGATTGGCAAGAGTCGATGGATTGACAGAGAGAGCGCCTGCAGATTGGCGGCATTTGCCGTTTATCCTCGAGTCTCCAGGTGGAAGGTGCCGTGAGTGCGCAGCAGGAGAAGGAGGACGCTGAGCCGCACTGTGGGCAGGGTTTGCTAGCCTGGCCAATAGGGGCTAACCGAGAGCGACAGACCAGGACTCCTCTTTCCTCTTTCACTCCCAGACTCCCTCCAAGACCCAAGTTCTTTCAGCTCGTATTCTCCCGTATTCACTGACAAAAGCCCGAGAGCCCGAGCTGGAATTGAGTGTGGTGAGACGAGTCAAAGTCAAAGCACTGTTTGGAGGATGTGAATGACCGTAACAATAATCGAGTTTTACTTTCTTCGCCTTCAACTTTGCTTTCTTCACAAAAATGTGACAGCGGAATCGACAGCCGTACGATTTAACTCTATCCGTACAGCCTTCCTTTCGGCAAATCGATCTTTGATTCTCGATTGAGTTACGGCGGGCGACTCCACTGTATCGCCACTGTGCGTCCACTGTACGGAGTTTACCGACATCCGCTCGCCGTTCCAGTGATGAAGATTCCTACAGTTAACTTACATCGAACGTAGATACATCGTGAGCAGTATAACGACGTTATTATTAGTGAAGAAAACGTACATTGTAAACGGTAAGCTTGCTTTTTTGTGTGATAAATACAATACAGCCCCATATGTGAAATACAGCGTAATTTGATGGCCGTGAAAACTCGAAAGATCCTTGTGAAAACAAAATTGAACGGGAGAATACAATTAAAATACAATTGAAAAATGATTTATAGGTGACTTCGATATAAAGCAGTCCGAAACAATACTAAGAACATTACATGGAACAAAAGAAAGGCGGGAAGACGACAACAAAAGCGATCCACCAAAAGAGAGGGCCGAACAAAAGCCAGATCACATCATAATATCAAGACGTGGTAGTATCGTCTTGTGGTGGTTTTGGTGCGGCTGCATCTGGTGGTGTCGGTGCGTCCGGGTACGAGGGAGAAGAGGGAGAGTCTGGGGGAGACGGCGTGTCTGGCGAGTCTGGCGAGTCTGGTGATTCTGGTGATTCTGGCGACTTCGGGGACGACGGCACATCCGGATAGACATGCGCGAGTCGGTCGGCGGCCCAGGACGGCAGGCTGGGCACGTAGTCACCGACAAGTTCTTGGGGCGCCAGCAGCAGATAGGCGAGGCAGAGGGTGACGGCGACGGCGACGGCGGTCGGGATGGCCCGGCGCGTCTGCCAGAATGGCGGGAGGAGCATTGAAAAGGTAGTGGGGAGTGGTGTTGGTGTTGGTATTTGGTGAAAGGAGAGTCGATTTGGTGACGCAGTGATGTACGGGGTTGTCCACAAAGAGGGAAAGATCGAGAAAAGAATCAAGAGAAAAAGTAAAGTGGAAACGAAAGTCGTGGGATGTGATAATATATTTAATCAGTTCAGTCGTGACTTGAGTGCAATGCGACTAAAAAAAGTCTATTTCAACGACAAGGGGGGCACTGGTCTTTAAGAGTCCAGAACACGAGAGATCTAATACAATAAGGGGATGCAACGCGATGCATAAAAGAGCAAAAGAGCGGAGTACCAAGAAACGCTTGCAAAATAAAAATAAGCATCTCCGTGCGGTGCAATGACGCCCGGCGGAGCCTCCCTGCCTATCAGATAATTAAAAGGCTTAAAGGGGGTGGCCAATGGAAGACGTAGAAAAAGGATGCAGGGAAAACTGAATACGAGGTCGAGGTGGAAAGTCACGATAAGTACGGAGTACATTAGTGGTTCGGTGGCAGGCTGACATAATCGCTCAGAATCATTCAGTGTGCCGAATCATTACAACAAACCATGGAATAAAAGAAACAAAAAGACCAGGAAACAAAGTGAAGGTGAGGACCACATCAGAACAATACATAAGCATAGGAGGCATGACGCAACATATGAGGAAGAACTGGAAAGACAGGTAAACAAGCATCCAAGCGTCTTCAGACAAATCAGGCCACGGGAACCGGAGCCGTGGGAGACGTGGAAACCGAATCTGTGAAAGTCGGTCCCATGCAAGTTGTCCGTTGAGAGCCATGGGAAGAGGAATCAGGGAAAGAAGAACAAGAGGGAAGGCGGTCCAGATGAAAAGAGGGCCAGGCTCAAACAAAAGGAGGCACGACACGGCAAAGAACAGCAAAACATGCGGAACCGCCATGCAAACAAGCACCAAACCCCCTAGAGACAGCTGGTCGGGCAGTAGAGCCTCAAACAGTCGAAGCCACATCCGGGAATGCCAGTTCTGCAGCCTCTTCTAAAAGCTGTCCCGGCGCAGGTAAATCTCGCCCGGCGCGCGCACGCCCCTGGCCTGGCGGCTCGCGCTCTCCATGTCGACATAGCGCAGCGGGCGGTAGACGGGATCCCACATTTGCTCGCGAATCCATTCATCGAGCAAATCGTCGCCGTCACTCTCGGACGGGATGCCCTGCTCGGTGGCCAGGCCCTCCTTTTGGGCGGCGCGGATGACCTTGCGGGCGATGCGGACACTGACGTTGCGGACGTCCGACACACCCGGGAGGAGGGGCGCCGTCTGGTCCTCGAGGGCGGGACTGAGGTCGGCAACGGCAGTGACGGCCGCGACCAGCATCGAGTCCGTCAAGCGGCTGGCACGACAGAGGACAGAGCCCAGGCCGATGCCGGGAAAGACGACCGAGTTGTTGCACTCGGCGACCTCAATCTCGACTTCCTTGCCGTCCTTGCCCCACGGGCCCTTGACGGGCATAAACGGCGAGCCGGTGGCAATCAGGGCGCGGCCGTCTGTCCACTCCAGCAGGTCGGAGGGGATGGCTTCGTGCAAGCGTGTCGGGTTTGACAGGGGTAGGATAATGGGCCGGTCGACGTGGCTGGCCATGGCCTGGATGATTTCCTTGGTGAAGGCCTTGGGCTTGGTGGACGTGCCGACCAGCACATTGGGCTTGATCTTGTTGACGACGTCAAGAAGAGAGATCCCACCATCGCTGCCCGTCTTCTTGAACTCCCCGCCGTCCTTGGCATAGTATTTCTGCGCCTTGGACAGCTTGTCCTTGTCGGCCATTTCGGTCGTCAGGAGGCCCGGTTTGTCAATCAGCCAGATCTGCTTGGCCGCTTCTTCGGGCGAAATCTTCTTGGAGGCCGCAATGGCGTCGCGCACCTGGTCGGCAATGCCCACGCCGGCCGAGCCAGCGCCGAAAATCACCAACCTCAGATCATCGAGATGCTCGCCGCTGACGTGCAGACCGGACACAATGGCCGCCAGCGTCACGCAGCCCGTGCCCTGGACGTCGTCGTTGAAGCAGGCCATCTGCGGGCGGTACGTGTCGAGGATGCGGCGGGCATTGTCGAGGCCAAAGTCTTCAAAGTGGATGTAGGCCTGCGGATAGAGGCGGCGGGCCGAGTGGACAAACGTCTCGACGAAGCGGTCGTACTCTTCGCCACGGACGCGCTTCTGGCGGAGGCCCAGATACAGCGGATCGTCAAGCAGCTCCTGGTTGTCCGTGCCGCAGTCCAGCACTACGCCCAGTGTGCGGTTGGGGTGGATGCCCGCACAGAGCGTTGTCAGGATCAGCTTAGCCCGTGAAATGAGGACACCACCGACACCCTGGTCACCAATGCCCAGGATCTCCTCGCCGTCCGTCACCACAATGTAGTCGATGTCCTCGGCGGTGCCCCACTGCGCCAGAGCATTGAAGACTCCATCAATGTCGTCAATCCTCAAGAAGCAGCCTTCGGGCCGCCGGAACAGCCGCGAATAGTTCTGAATCGCGTCGCCCTCGGTGGGCGTGTAAATCACAGAGAACATCTCCTCCAAGTGGTCTTGCACAAGCCGGAAGAACAGCACAAAGTTTTGGTCGTGCAGCGACGTCAAAAAGGTGTTCTTGGCCAGGTCATCGGCGCGTGTACTGTATTGCTCGTAGGCCCGATGCACCTGCTGCTCGAGCGTCTGCTCGCTGGCCGGCAACAGTCCGTTCAGTCCGAACGAGCGGCGCTCGTCGTGCGGAAAGGCAGAGCCCTTGTTGAAGATGGGGTGGTTAAGCAGGCTGGTGCCGCGGAGAGCACAGTCCATTGGGCCGCGGACACTCAGCGGAAGGTCGCCGAACCGGTTGTCTTTGTCGTCGGACATTTTGTCGTCTGATATTTTGTGGGGGACGGGGGAGGTCAATGTTGATGATGGAGCTGACGAAGAAAAGAGACGATGGCGGGACGGGAAACGCGTTTGGGAAGAAAGAAAAGAAGGCGACGAAATGCGACGCTCGCTCAAGTATCGTGAGAATTGTCGAGATCGTGCAAAGGAAAAGGGTCGCCGGACAACGTGGGCATCGACCCGGGTCTGGACCTTGTTCGAAAGTTGAAGCTGTCGTTGGGCGCGAGTCAGCAACGTCTGGGCTGTGGGGCGATAAGACATTGTTAAAGAGGACGGATGAGGAAAGATGCAAACACGAAAGCAAAAGAAAACGAAAAAGAAAAACACGATACTTACCTTGCGTGGTTTATTGACGAACGCGTGGTTATACAAGCACATGCTTCGCTTGACAGGAGACTATCAACGTCAACGACTGTCAAAATGTTGCGTTGATCAGGAGCTTGTCGTGCCTGCCGATTGTGGAATGACGTATTGGAAGGACCTACGCTACAGAGATGCACCTGGCTAACGAAGGAAGCTACGACCCAGCAATGTGGGGTTCTTTCAGAGCAATTGGCTAGAACAAGTGCAGGCAAATCAAATGGCAGGCACGATCCAGGCACAGGTACAGCATTGGAAAGAGCGAACGGCCTCACCATTTACGAACAAAAATGGAAAGAGGTTTACAGATGTTGGAGCGCTTGGAGCCTCGCCCGCGAAGAAGGAAAATCAACTCTCCGAAAAGAATCAACTCTCCCCCGAGACCTAAAAGGTGGGTGCGGGCGCGGACTATGATGGTCCTTGTAAAACAGATTGATCTAGCAGTTTACACAAGATCTCTCATCCGAAAACGAGAGAGCATGTGCCCAGAACCAAACCCTTCTCCGGCAGCATGACAAGACGTCGCGCCAGCCGGAGAACCCCATCGGCCACGTGCAAGAGCAAACATGGCCGGCGGGACGGTGCTGAACCAAGTCGAAGTCGAAGTCTCTCCGGACAAAACGACTGTCCTGGCTTGGTTGGGGGACTGCAAAGGAGGTGAAGACAAAGGTCGGAGACGACGACGGCGAGGCGATACAACGGTCACCCATAATACAAAAGAGCGCGCTTACCTTCTACAAGGCATCTATCAATCTGCCGGGTGCAGTGCGCTTGCGGGAGTGGCCGTCGTGCCGTCGCTGTCGCCGTTCCTATTTCTTGTTGTCTTCGTTGTTGGTTTGGAGAGAGGAAAGTTTTTTCGTCGCCAAAATTTGGCGGGCTGGATTTTTGGCTGGCAGAAAAAGTGGGTTGGCTGACTAATTTTCAAGGTGGGCCACAACTCAGTGTCCACTCACGACAGCATCACGAGGTTCAGAAAATGATTAAACATTTCAAAAGAGGGGTGTGGCATGCATGTATGCGAGTAGAAATTTCGCAGAAAAATATACAAATGTATAGTTTGTATTTTTTTGTACAATTTCTTTACTTTGTTGTGGCATCTATACAATAATATCGAGCGATTATGTGACGAAAGTTATATTCAATTTTATTTATTTTCTGAATAAAATAATGAAGAAAATCGCAACCGCTTCAATAAAAAAACTATAAAAAATAGAATTGAGCTCAAAATATACTGTAAATGTAAAAGAAACTCGGGTTATGAATTAATAAACAATAACGTGTTGCAAATATCAATGTATCGAAGTGCTGACTTGACATACACCTCGAGGTCGATAGCAAATATCTACAACACGCGATAGCAATGTCGATAAGGGAAACCAAATAATATATCAAAGCTGTAAGGAAGAAACGGGGACATTGCATTGTCAATAATATATAGGGCAGGACAAATCATGTAGACAAGTCTTATATGAACGGCAGTGGCGTGGGCTCAGGGGCATAGAAGAACAATGTCTAGCCGTGATGTTTGCTTTTGACATTGTCAAGAACAGCGAGCTTTCAAAAGAACCAACTACTCAAGAGCGGACTGGTTGTGGCCAAGTTGTGGGTTGTACATTGCTCAACGTTTACAAGAGTTGAAACTGTCTGTCGTACATGTGGTATGGCGGCATCTGTCGTGTAAGTGATCTATTTGGGAGACACAAAACATTTGTCTACTTTACTTTCATGGCTTTTGATCTCAATTAAGTTTGATCTTGAATGGCGTCACTTGTCACGATAAGATTATTGATATGAGTATTGTGATTGCAACATCTTTTATTAATCTTGATATGGAGATTGAATTCAATCTGATGGAGGATGGTGGTTGTCGTGCGACGTTGCAGAGGTTTTTCTTTTTTCTCTGGGTCCAAGACCAGGAAAGCGCCGTTGCACGAATGGAAAAAAGGCATAAAAGGGAACACAAAAGTACGGACGAAAAAGAAGGAAATCCGGGGAAACCCAAACTCAAAAGTTTAGGTTAGAGACGTCTCCCTGGCTGGAACGGAGGCTGGGAGAAACAGTCCAAAGGGAGAGGGAAAATAGGCTCGAAAAATAGAAATAAATCTCCGTTGAAAGACGGAGGAAAAAGGCAAAACCTGGTTGATCGACAGTGAGCAGAGAACACGATTCTCGGGCGTAAATGGCCTGCAGGGCCTTGAGAGTGCCCTGGAAGATGTGCCCGACACTCCCTGTCGCGGTGATCGACGGCGCAAAAAGAGGAAAAGACGTGCGGCGCGTTTTACTGAAAGAGGCAAGAGTGCGCAGCATGTAAAAGCAAATGCCGGGTTGACTGACACTGCCGTTGACGTCGTTCTCCCGCGTATTCTGGAGTGGAAGTAGAAAATACGATAAGATAGTCGTGATGCATCATGATGAGTGGTGTCGTCGACTTCGTGTTCGCGACTCAATTTCTTTGCCCGACGCGTTGGATTGCAATACTCGGGGTATTTAAATGGGCTTCATTCTTCATGGATCGCGGTGGATAAGCATCCCAGGAACACAATCCAGCCAAGCCACAATCGCCCGCCAAGAGCCAAGACGCGAGGAACGAACGGCAAGGACGGCCTGGGACGGGTGCAATGTGCAATTTGGAGCGACATTTTGCCAATACGGGAGGAACAAAGCAATCGAGCATCTCGAGCCCCTGAACCGGGTCGTTGGGAGGGAAGAGATGAAAAGAAAGAAAGGCACAGAATTGTGAATGAAGAAGATGGGGTTGTGCATTGTTTGTGTTTGTTCTTGTGTTTATGGTGTTCGTCTGTTCTCAGTTTTCAACACAGCCCCCCTTGGCACACAAGTGCCCGAGATGCGCTTCTGTCAAGGTTTGCAGTTTAATTTGATTTGGATTCTGGTTATGGGGACGGAGTTCGTATTTATCTTGAAAGTCAGAGCCTGGGTTAATTTTGTATTTCTGGATGCCGTCGACGATGCAGATCGATTTCTTGGAGACTCGATGAAAGGATGCCATCCATCTTGGACTCGTTCTGTCGTGAGTCGTCTAAATGACTTCTTTCTGGATTCCAAACGCTCCGTTTTGCGAGTCTGACCTTCCCTTCAGAGCCTCACAGTTTTCAGGGATCCTTTTCTAGGCCTCTTCTCTTCTTCACTCTCCCCAGTTCCTCTTCCTTCGTCCTATTTCCCCTGCATAATGCCAAGCCGTCGACTAGGCCAAAACGAGATGACGGCCAGCATTCTATTGGATTTGGGGCGCAAAGAGGGGAAGCCAGGAAAGACAGCGCAGACCCGTGCTCACCAGAGGCGAGAGGGAGAATTTAAGTGGAAAGGAAGAAAAAGAAAAAAAATAGGACAAAGAAGAGAAGAGAGAAGAGAAAAACCGGGGCACAGGGCCAACAGGGCCAACAGACAGCGCCAGGGGACCAGAAGGACTAGAACAGGGGCCTTTGGAGGTGTGGGCCGGGAAGTTCAAGCTTACATTTTAGGTTTTGTTAGACAGGAGATGGTCGCAAATGGTCGCAAGACGGTGTTTTCTCCCTTCTTTGTCTTGAAAAGAGTCGAGTTTTCAGACGGTCGTGCGAATTCCAAGACTTTGTATTTCTTGAAAAGCTTCATTGTCAACGTTCAAGTTCCTGTCAAAACTCTTGGTCTTCCTGGTTCTCTTATTTCTCTTGGTTCTCTTGGACATTGCTTGTCTTTGTGGCGTTGTGACAAGCATCCTTGGTCCGTCTTGTCGTTCTTGACATTGTCTTGACTCTTTCTTGTCGTCTTGTTCCTGCTCGTATTTCTACTTCTTTTCAACGTCTTCAAACTTTAAACGGTGACAACCTTGCCTGCCGTAGTCCATCCTCCGTAAAAGAACGGCACAGACGAGAGACGAGAAAACTCGTGATATGCATGCTCACTCACTCGACGGCCGTCAATACGACGTGACTCGCTCCTTTCTCACATTTCCTGCTCTGTTCCCTCATCCATCGGCCATCAGCCCTCCACACCCCTGTCCATTCCATCTGCCACCCAAAAACTCTTTAGGTCTCCCAAAAAGGGTGCACGTCTTCCTGCAATGGACATCGTGCTCGCGTGCCAAGACCTCGTGTTGCCGCTGGCGCCTCGTTTCCCCATCCCCTTTCCTCCTTTCCTTTTTGGTTTCTGGTTCACCCCCCTTTCCTCTCTCTTTTTGATTTCCTCCCTCGGCCCCCAGGGCGCTTTCCCTTTGCAAGACGCCGTAAAGTCTCTGAAGATGATCCCCGTTCACTAAAATGCTCTCTCTTTTGTCACTATTTCGTACCAAAACATAGCCGCTTGGCTCGGATGGCCGGTCGCTGTAGTCTTGTCACTGGCCGTCCCCAGTTTTTGACCGTTTTGTGACCTTTGTGGAGGGCAGGAAATGGGAAGACCGTAGCGAAGAAAGGAAAACAGAGTGACGATGGACAGCCAAGACGCCCGAGTCGGCCAGGGCGTCTGGGGGTGTTCATGTCAGCTTTTGGGTCGATTTGGGTCGATTTGGGTCGTTTTCCGTTTCTTTTCTTGGTCTTTCTCACTGTAACTCTTTCCATTCTATCCTTTCTTCACTCTCTTTCTTTCCTTCTTCTCCTCTTTCATCATCGAAGCCTCTCTCGTCTGTGTAACTCTTTAGCCGTTCGCTGTTCGAGATGCTCATGTGCTTGTCCAACTCATAACCGTCACTCGTTACCACGTTCTTACATTCTTTAACATACGACTTTCGACCACGCGCCTACTTTACTCGCCTTATTCTACGCCTCTACGATAATACTCGATAATAATCTACTTCATCTTGATTGCGGCGACTTGTATTCGATTCAGTTCATCTACTCTCGCCTCTTCCCGACGACACTTTATTTTTAATATCAACCCGTCGACTGCCGTGATCCTTCTGTCGCCTTTTATCCTCATCTCATCTTCCGCCAACCGCCACCATGAAGTTCTCAACGTCGGCCCTAGCCGGCCTCGCGACGGTTCTCCTCGCGCCCACCGTCACCGCCCTCGACGTCGACCTCGACTCGCCAGGTAGGCCCTCTCGATTTATTCAAATGATAACCCCCCTCAATGTTATTGTCCCCCTAACACCTTTAGCCTCCATCAAGCAAAACGCCAAGCTCATTGCCAAAAACCTGCTGTCGTACTACCACGGCGACGAGCCCGGCTGGGTGCCCGGCATCCTACCCGGTCCTCCGCCCAGCGGCGACTACTACTGGTGGGAGGGCGGTGCCATGTGGGGCACGCTCATCGACTACTGGCGGTACACGCAGGACACGACGTACAACAACATGACCGAGGCGGCGATGCTGTTCCAGACGGGGCCGCCGCAAAACTGCTACATGCCGCCCAACTGGACGGCGTCGCTGGGCAACGACGACCAGGGCTTCTGGGGCCTGTCGGCGATGCTGGCGGCCGAGTCCAACTTCCAGAACCCGCCGGACGACCAGCCGCAGTGGCTGGCCCTCGCCCAAGCGGTGTGGAACACGCAGGCGGCGCCGGACCGGCACGACAATGTGTGCGGCGGCGGCATGCGCTGGCAGATCCCGCTCACAAACAACGGCTACGACTACAAGAACGCCATTGCCAACGGCATCTTTTTCAACATGGGCGCCCGCCTGGCCCGCTACACCAAGAACGACACGTACGCGAAACACGCCATCGACACGTGGAACTGGGTGGCCAACATTGGCCTGATGTCGCCCGGCTACGACATCTTTGACGGCACGCACGTCGAGGACAACTGCACGTCCATTTCCAAGGCGCAGTTTACCTACAATGCCGCGGTCTACCTGCAGGGTGCCGCTTTTATGTACAACTACGTAAGTGCGCCATGCGTAGCAGGCAGACGATCTGACACTCCCCTCTCGTCATATTTATCTGCTAACACCTCCTGTAGACCAACGGAAGCACCCTCTGGAAGAACCGCGTGCTCGGCCTCACGAACCGCGCCGTCGAGATCTTCTTTGACAAGGGCGGCGCCGTCGAGATCTCCTGCGAGCTCGCCGACCACATCCAGTGCACCACCGACATGCTGTCCTTCAAGGGCTACATGCACCGCTGGATGGCCGCCACCACCCAGATCGCGCCGTTTGTGCACGACATTATCATGCCCGCCCTGAAGAAGAGCGCCGCCGCCGCCATGAAGTCGTGCGACAGCGCCGGCGTCTGCGGCTTCCGCTGGACCACGGGCAACTACGACGGCATGACGGGCGCCGGCCAGCAGATGAACGCGCTGGCGGCCCTGACCAGTCTGCTGGTGGACGAGCCGTGGGTCCAGCCGCCCCTGACCAACGGCACGGGCGCCACGTCCAAGGGCAACCCGGCCGCCGGTCTCGACACGACGGGCGTGCAGAACGGCCCCCTGAAGCCGATCACAGGCGGCGACCGCGCGGGCGCCGGCATCCTGACGCTGCTGTTCTTGTCGAGTCTGATTCTGGCCTGCACGTGGCTGAGCACCAACATGTCCGAGGGCGGCAAGTGGAACTCGTTTTCGTGGAGGTAAAGGAGAGACGAGCGAAGCGAGTCTCTCTCTGTCTCTTCACGGTCTTGACTTGACAAAACGGTATTGCATCGAGCGTGTTTGATTTGATTTGATCGTCTCTGAATTTGGGTATTTCCTTGTCACCACCTCTTGATCTTTTGATTATTTCCTTCCCTATCTATTCACCCTTGACGGCGTACAATGGTTGGCGTTATGGCACGGCAGTCTATCTTTCCTTTCATTTCTTTTTTTTCTTTCCTACTTCCTACTTTCCTCTTCCATTCTCACACTCGCTATGAAAATATTAAGGGCAGACTGTCCCGAAAACAGGGGACATCAACTCATAGTGCTGTACATTACTTCTAGCCTATTTCTATTCCCACACGAATCTATTGTTTTCTTTGTGAATGATTTGACCTTCATTAGTTTTATTAGTTCGAATGTTTTGATCTCAATACTTCGAATGATTTTCTGAATTAGCTCGAATGACTTGATCTTAATTACTTGTTTGATTAGACGCAATTAGCCGTAGCTGTGCATCTCATTGAATGGCTTCAAGAGCCATGACTGCTGTACAAAGACTCATGGTATTAGGATGAAAAAGAAGAGAAGAACAGAATGCTTGAAAAATAAAACCCCAAACCCAAACGCCGGCTGATGCTCATAATGTTACAGTACACCCCCTACCCCCTCCCTACATCCTCCCGTCGTCATCGCCCAGGTTGGACCCCGTCCAGTCGGCCACCCACTGCACCACAAAGTCCACCTCTTCGGCCTGCACGTCGCGGATTGTTTGTGGGGGCAGCTCGGCCGTCGTCTCGTTTTCGAGCAGGCCGTACTCGTCCCAATGGTGAACGGCGCCCGGGATGAGGAGGAAGGGCTGGTCGGTTGACGAGGTCCGGTCCGCCTGGCCCAGGGCGTGCGGCGTGGCGGCCCGCCAGGGATCGGCTTCGCCGTCGATGATGGCCAGGCGGGGATACGCGATATCAAACCCGCCGAGCCGGTTGACAGATTCGACGTCGGGCAGCTCAGTGATGCCAAATGCCTCGCGGCAGATGATGGAGAGGTAGTCGAGGTCGAGCAGCCGACTGATGAGAGGCAGCTGGTCGTCGGGCACGCCCGAGCCCGTGGCCAGGTATCCCCACTGCGTGCAGTACTGGTACGGCCACGCGCGCCACGTCTGCTTGGCGTCGTCCTGCTGGTAGAATGTGGCGTTGCGGTTGGAAAAGCACTGGTCTTGGGACTGGTCGTCGTCGCATTCGTGCGTGGCCTGCACCCAGCCAATAAAGTTGAGGAACGGCACTTCCAACTCGTCGACGTCGTGCTTGTGCGTCGTTTCATTGATCAAAGAACGGACGGCGTGGCGGCGGTCCTCGAGTTCTGGATACAGCAGTCTTGGGGACGTCGCATTTGCACAGTACAGATCAAAGCCTGGATTGTGCTCGGCCGGGTCCCAGTTGGTCTCCTGCCAGCCGCCGAGCGCGTCGCTCAGCAACACCGCAAAGTCGTCGTCGTGCGTAATGTTGCCGAGGCCGAAGATGTTCTTGAGGGAGGCGCTAGAGGCGCTGCCGCCGCCCAAGGCCACCTGGTCGTCTGATGTTGCCTCGAAAATATCGCTGTCATCGTCGTATACGTCCGGTTGTCTCCCCAACAGGATCTGGTCCGCCACATTGAGGAGGGCCTGCGTCTTCTGCACACACTCTGCCGGCCCAAACAGCCGCTGCGCCTCGTAGTACTGCCAGTAGTCGTAGATGGCCACGGTCACGCCCGACGACGAGATGGCGCCCCAGAACACGTCCGGGTACAGCACGCGCAAGAACGCGGCAAAGGCGCCAGCGTACGATCCGCCGTAGACGATCCAGGGCGCGCCTGCATTCGGTGTCAGGTCAACCCCTTCCAAGCCTGGAAAGACAACATGTGTCGCAAAGTATGCCGTGTCGGCCATGGCCTGGTCGGTGTGTAGGAATCGGAGCGACTCGGTCGTCAGGTTGTCATACGGAAAGCTCTCGCCGTAGTAGCGGTGCTCGAGGACGACGGCGAGGCCGTGCGTGGCGCGGGCAAGACGAGCGGCAATGCCTTTTTCGAGAAACGGAAGTCGGTCCTCGCCGCTGGTCTCGCCTGCTGCCAGCAGAATGACGGGTCCGCCGGGCTTGTACGCCGAGGCATCGAACCAGTACCTCAGCGGGAACGTTTCGTTGACGTGCGGCGCGTAGCGGGAGTCGTTGTGGAAGTGGTCGACGGGGACGGACAGATTGTAGGCGGGGTACTGGGGGTAGGGCGCGTCGCGTGTCGTCAAGAGTGCTGTGTCTTGGGAATCTTCCCTGACCTGCTTTCGAAGCTCGCGGATCGGCTGCCAGGTCCGAAGACACGATACCGACGGCAGCGACGCGAGCAGCAGCCAGGCGGCCGTGCTTGAAGAGAGGCGCATTGTGTGGATGTGAGAAAGGAGTGAATTGGCGCAGCCTTGAATGGCTCGCGTGTTGCCGTGCTGGCGTGAGGTTGTGAACGCGTTTGTTCGTTGTCGTTGTTTTGGAGGAAGAGGATTGAACTTCACGATGGAGGGGGGAATCAACAAAATGAAGGAACGAAGGGACCGATTTCCCCAGAACCACATCTGCACCTATTCCGTCCCCGACGGCCGATCGCTTTGTAGCGGGTCATAGCGTGGATACTGGTCCGCTCATACTGGAGAGTAGTGCACGTCCAGCGCACATAGCGCCCGACCGGGCTTAGCGTTAATTACACGTTCAGGGGTCAAAGGCAGCACAAGACAAAAGAGAGCCCTGGAGTGGCGCTCTGGCGGCGCCGTCTTTCCTATTGCGGCCTGGCAACGGAGCCCCTGATCGATGGTTGCGGTGGTCGTGTGACACTGGACATTGCCCTGGTGCTATCCAAAATTAGAAAGCGCGAACAACAAGACAAGACGACAAGAAGCAATGGACAGGCAGTGTGGATCACGGGGAATTTGATGTTCATGTTTGACGACACTCCTGGAAGGCGCGACACAGACTGGAACAAAGAAAACGGAAGGTGCAATACAGTGTACAGTAGCCATCAAGGTATTGGTGTCAGGGGTAAGATGCAAAAGTCACGATATAAACAAACAAGCACACACAAAGCACCGACATACCAATAATCAATCTGTTTGCATTAATATATCGTCTTTGTTTATTCTTCATCTTTAACATCTAACTCTGATCTCTCTATCACTACTAGTATGGATACTTGTGATCAATCGCTCGTCCCTTCGACAATAGGAACACGGAACAGCTCAACTTGTTGAACCTTTTCCTCGTCCAAAAGCTTAAGATGGATGCCGTTGACATACTCAATGTCGTCGTCGCCGTCCACAGGCTCTATAGCGTTGCTGCCCGTGTCTTCCTCGTCGCCCTCATCTGCGTCGCTGCCGTCGCCGCCACGGAGATATCCACTGACGCTGGAACTTCCATCAACCTCGGTGCTAAACCCCATCGTGATGCCGTCCGTTATGCTGGTATCCATAATGGCATCGTTGTCCGAGGACCGCATGCTGACGTCGCTGTCATCGCTTATCATGATAGCGTCTTCCATGCTTGCGCCGCCCCTCTGCGTGCCGAACCCGTTGCCGTCGCCTTTTCTGGTCGCGGCTGACCTGCTTGGGCCTGCCGCAGTCCGCCTCGAATCTGCTAGGGGACGGTTCTCGCTGTCGTCACTGCCATCGTTGCTACTGCTCTCGGAAGGAGGCAGGCTGACGTAACGCTTCTTGGTCCGTCTCTTTTTGGGCCCTCTCTCTGGCTCTGGAGTCGGCGTTCGAATCGGCTCTCTGTCACCTTTCGTCTCGCGCCGAATCCTCCATGACTTGTCGGGGATCTGCAGATACTCGAGCGACGGGATGGCCAGTGCCACATGCCTTGCCATGACGGTGAGGTCGGGGACGCGACTGCTGTAGTTTCTCTGATACTGCTGGTGCAGAAGCAGCTGGCGAAGGGTCTTCAGGCGCCCCAGGCGCCTCAGCACTTTGTGCAGATCCCGAAACCCCTAGTCTTCGTTGATTGTGCTGCCACTGTCGTTGTTGTCGTTGCCGTCCATGTTTCTGTCCTCTTTGCCTATTTGGCCCCTTTTGATTGTTTTTTTGCGATTCCTTCTGCTATCACTCTTGGCCATGCATATTCTCAGCCCCTCAAGTGTGCCGTTGTCGATTTTGACAAGGTAGCGGAAGAGTTTGCTGGCTTGGTGGTGAGGGTCGTGCGATGGGTTGAGGTCAACGGCCATCATTCGGAAGCGGATGGGGGGGAAGTTCTTGTCTCCCTTGTGCTCCAACAGTTTCAACAGGTCGCCTACCGGGTCTGCACGGATGGGTAGGAGAGCTAGGCGGCTAGTCCATTCGGGGTGGCCGATCAGAATGCCTAAATCATCGCCAGTAAGGCCTGGACCATAATATCGCAGATTTGGACTGGCTTCGGGATCAAACAGATTCTCGATATCAATTCTTGGGTAGGATATTTCCTTGTGGACCTCCTCAACCGGTTCCGTCGACTCAGACTTTCGCTCCTTCGCGTTGCTGCTAAAGTGTAGATTGGCTTCGGGTACATGTACATCCCTCAGATATTTGCTGTCCAGCAGATGGAAGAGTGGCGAGGGGGCACTCCAAAGATTGCCGGCATTGCGGTTTCTGTTCCAGTCAAAGGCTAGGGGCGGGTAGATCTTGTAGCCCAGGGTCAGGCTCCAAAGCTCCAAGCACTTCTTCTCCGAGTCTTTGCTTCTTGTCCCACTGGGCCACAGTTCTTTGTACTTGTCGCAGAGATCTCTGATGTATGTGACCTCGCCCTCCTCCTCCTCAGCCTTCTTCATTGACTTCTTCTTAGTGTTTTTCTCTTGTGTCTCTGGAGCCTCTTGAGTTTCCTCGGTGGATTCGGCCTTCTGATCTTCCTGTGCATCCTGCGACTTCCGGGGTTTATGTGTCTTTTTGTTGTACCGCCGAATGCCGTACTGCTGGTCGGACTTGCCCGCGGAAATATGCAGCGAGCGCAGTGTCGACCGGTTGTCCTTGAGCAGCTTGGCGAGCTGTTCTGTCTTGAGCTTGTGCACACAGTAGACGGTCAGGCTCTTGAGGTTTCTAAATTGGGGGATTTTCAGCGGTGGACGTTCGTGTGCTTTGCCCTTGCCTTTCTTGTCCCCGCTGCCATTGTTGTCGTCGTCGTCGTCGTCGGACGTATCCTCAAACATGGCGTCGCTCATCTCGATGCAGAGGTGTGCCAGGTTGGGGAAACGTTTGTGCACCGTGTACAGCGTCTTCATGTGCAGCGTACCTTGTGTCCATGTGAACGAGTCAATCTTCACATGGGGCAGTATGTCAGTCTGCATGATCCTGTTGAACTTTTTCACCCGGTCCTTTCCCTTGTTGCTTCTGGGGAGCTGGGGCGGGACTCTTGATTGGATCTTGGGCAGTTCTTTTTTCTTTCCTTTGTCTCGTCGGTCTTCGGTCTCCTTCTTCGTCTGTTCTGTTCCTGCGTCCGGGAAATATGCTATGCGCCAGTTGCAGTTGACAGTCAAACATTGGATAACCCGACCCTCGATGTCTTCCTCGTCGACCAGATAGCCGATGCTTCTCGGTGTACGTTCCCGCAGGAAAAGCTCGCAGTAGAGGACGGGGTTGGCCTCGATGATGGCGTTGGCATTCCTGTGGGACGAGCGGTCGCCGAGCCGAATCGTGGTCCATCTTTGTTTTGGGTTTTGGTCAGCCTGGGGGGAGTTAGCTGTGTACAAAGACAAAGAAAGGCACAGAGATATAAGATATAGGATCTCAGTCAGGAGCACGTGTAGACGCACCCATTGGATAATGAATTTGAAGACGGTGCCGGGATCTTCGAGGAATGCTACAATGGGAGGGGGGCCTTCGTCCAGCATGATAACGTTGAGGTCAGGGTCTGATTGTGCAACCGGGGGTGCTGAAGAGACTTGCGGCTGCTCGCCAGCTTGTTTTCCTGCGTCTCGGTCGAGATCTGGACTCGCATTCGGGCTCGTGCCGGGTGTAGCGGCGGACGCTTCTACCGGACCTGGTAGGTTTGGAGTCTCAGAATGCGAAGTTGGGACCGAAGTCGATCCTGAGGACGTGCCTGGGGACGGATCGTGAGGGGCATGGGCTTGTCCTGACAGCTCTTCCGCCAGTTCTTCTGCTCGTTCTTCGTCCTGTTCTTCGTCCTGTTCCCCTGCGTCTTCGTCTACCTCTTCTTCTGCGTCTCCTTCTGCCTGTTGCTCTGCCTGTTGTTCTGCCGGCCCTTGGACTGCTTTTTGTCCTGTGTTTGGAGTCGTCAAAGGGGGTGCAGGTACAGGTATCGATGTATTTGCATTCGCTGGTGTATATGGAGGTCCAAGTGCGGGTGCTGGAGGTGCTGGAGGTGCTGGAGGTGGCGGAGGGATAATTTGATGATTTGGTTGCGGTGCCGGGTGGTTATTTTGTTGGTTGGGATTGGGTGCATCATGGTTTGGGCCAGACGTTATGCGCCCGAGAACAGTATCCCAGAAGTCCCCGTTCCCACCTGGCGGAGGAGGGTCCATGGTCGGGAGTGAATGTGAGTGTTATGCGTCTTTCGTGGGGGCTGTTCGTGGGAAGCTTCGTTCTTGGGAATTTTTTTATGGGTGGATCTGTTTCTGGTGGAGGAGAGGAGCTGGCCGTATAGCTGAGCCGAAAGTGAGAGAGATGTGAGGTGGTGCTTGCGTGGATTCGCTGTGTCTTTAGCGGCGTCGTCTGTGGTATGCTGGTGTAGGTGGATAATGTTCAAGTGGTGGCGAGATAGTGAATGGAGGTGGTGATGTTGGTTGACCCAAAGTGAATGTCGTCAAAGGTGAAAGGTGAACATGAAGATTGCGATTGTTTACTCCGGGAGAGCACAACAGAATCACATGCTTCTACTGGTTGTCTGGACAGGCACCTTCCCTAAGCAGCAGGGACTTGGCCAACAGGAGCTCCTGCCTTGTCGAGCTTGTATCGTGACAGGCAGAAAGACTGAACTCAAACAAAAGATATTTGTTTACTTTGACCATTTTCTCTTTGAAAGTCGTGCATCCTATTGGTGAACAAAGTCAACAGATCTTGCAGCTTAATATTCCGTACAGCTCGCATAGCTCCAGATGTAGATTGTCTTGCCCCATCGGCATTGCGTCATTGGTGGGCTTCCCCAGGGTCTAGGCGCTGCAAGCGCTGTAAACAACCCGAGACCAGGCCTAAAACGGCAGTGAGCTCACCCTTGTCGGTGGCCAGACCCAGTCCCATGTTTCGCCACCGCTTACTCTATCGACCCAAGAGACGACCAAAGCGCATGCACCTCCCAAAAAGATAAAAAGATAAAGAGTTGCGACCAGCCATCTCTAGTATTTTTCGTATTTTTTTCCCTGTCCATCGCATCTTCTGATCACAGAGTTTGCGCATATCGTCCGACGAAAGCACGGCCACACAAAACAGTACGGCAAGCGGGGGCGGGGCACCCAAGTCCCACGCCCAAACGGAAGGTGCATCGAATGCGCCGCGACAACAACAGCAACAACCTTCACAATCGACACCTCCTGCTCGAAATGCACACCCTCCACCACCGGCAACCGCACCCGCCGCGACACACGAAGCATACATCAAGGACGTACGGTCGCGCATCATCCAGCGGCTGGCCATCTAGTTCAAGAATGCGCGGGACGAGAGCGCCCTGACGGACCCGCGCCTCCAAGGGCTGGAGCAGTTTTTGGGGTACCTCGACCACGTCACAATGACGCCCAAGCTCAGGGCGGCGACGTTTATCGATAAAGGCCTGGAGCTGGTGGTGGACGGCAAGTACCGGTTTCCGGCGCATGTTGTGGGCCTGGCGCAGGCTCTCCTGCAAAAGTGGGTGGCCGAGATCTGGGGACAGGGCGAAGAAGAGGTGACGGTAGTGTCGGCTGCGCCGACGACGACCCCCAAATCCGCCCGCACGCAGGTCGACCACCCTATCTACGGCGAACACGGCATCATGCACGGCGTCATCATGGACCGCTCCGCCGCCTACGGACCTGATGGGAGCCATAGACGCACCGTCTACCGCCGCCACCCGTCGTACACGCCCGTCGATGCCCACGTCTTTGGGCACAGCGGGCTCGAGGTCGGTCGCTGGTGGCCCCAGCAGCTGGCCGCGCTGTTCCACGGCGCTCACGGCAGCAGCCAGGGCGGCATCGCCGGCAGCGCCAAGGCCGGCGGCGCGTTCAGCATTGTCGTCTCCGGCGGCAATCCGAATTATTGCAGCCTCGACCAGGACTTGGGGGATGCCGTGTACTACTCGGGAAGCCGTAGCCATGCCAACCGGGACCCAAAAGCGCTTTGCCGAGCCGCAGAGCCACTTTACGTTGGCGTTGGAAGCATCGCTGCGCTCGCGCAAGCCTGTGCGAGTCTTGAGAAGTGCTCCCTCCCCGAATGCCGGCCGCGACAAGACGAGCAAGTGGGCGCCGTCCGTCAGCATACGCTACGATGGGCTGTACCGCGTCGTCGACATGACGGCGGCCACCAACGAGTACGGCGGGCTGTACGAGCGGTTCGAGCTTCGGCGGCTCCCTGGCCAGAAACCGCTCGACGAGGTATGTAAGGCATCGCCTACGGCCTAACAACGGCGTGATTTTACTAAGATTAGTGAAGGATATTAGAAGTGTAGGATGTGTCTTTTTTGAATAATTGTTTTGGTCGTTTCAATTTTGATAGCCATAGTTTTATACCCCTTTGTTTTGGATATTTCATTCTTTTTATTTTTTTCTTGGATAGTTTAAAATCTATTTATTATTATTATTATTATTATTCGCCTTTCTCAGTTAATCCTAACTATTGGCGACTAACTAGGCAGAACCCTTATAGGGAAAAAACTACCATAGAATTGTGTGTGTAAACTTTTTAATTTATACGAGTGTGTGTTAACTTATTAAGGTTATACGTTAAGTAAATAAATAAATAAATAAATAGTTATATATAATAAATAAATAAAAAGGGTAAATGTAATAAATAAAGTATAAAATAAAAGAGTATATAGCTCGTAAACTTAATTTTTTTTTTTACTTTAAAGTTTATTATTCGAGTATTACCGGTGTTATAACGAGTTTTTTATTTTTATATTTTTAACGTTAAAATTAATTATTCGAGTATTACCGGTGTTATAACGAACTTATCGTTATTGCCTTTAACGTTTAACTATTTAATACTTAAAATAAAAATAAAGACGGAGGCCACCGTTACCGAAATTATTAAAGTATTAAACGTAACCGTTTAATTAACTTTTCACCCAAAAAGTAAACTTTAATTAAAGTTAAAAAACACCGTACTCGTAAAGTTAATACCGTTAAAAAAAAACGACGTTTTTTTAAAAAGTAAACTTTAATTAAAGTTAAAAAACACCGTACTCATAAAGTTATTACCGTTAAAAAAAAATAACGTATTACTACAGTATAATATAAAAATAAAAAAAAAACGTAACTCAAGCGACGGTACGTTACTTCAGCGACGGTAACTTTTTTAACTTTTTCGTAAAATTATACTTTAAAAGTTTATCGTTTTAAATAAGTTATTAAAAGATTAGTTTAACTTTAAGGCCGTTTTATAACTTATATTTTAGTTTTTTAAAGGTTTAAAGTTAATTTACCGGCCGCGATAGTATTTTTAAGTATATTAAAATTATATACTCGGCCGTTTTATTTTTAACGCCGTAAAAGTAATTTAAAGAGTTAATAGTTTTACGTTGGAAAAAGTATACGTAAAAGTTAATATAGTTAGTACGGATTTATATAAAAAGATAACTTTTAATTTTTGTAAAATAAAAGTAATAGTGCCGTATGGCCTTTATTATTTAATATAATGTTTATATAACGAAAAATTTTGTAAAACGGTTAATTTTAACGTTTTATTATTATTAAGCTTTTTAACGGTCGATAATTATAGCTTAATCCGTTTTTTCGAAAGTAAACGGTAAAAGTAATATAAAAAAAGGTAAATAATAATTAATAAACGGTCAAAAGTAACGTATTATACTTTAAATCGTTTAAACTTTAGTTTAATAATTTAACTAAAATAAAAAAACGGTTTAACGGTATTTTAAATAAAAGTTTAATAACGGTATATTTAATTTAAAATAAAAAAAGTAAATAAATATTAACTAATAAACTTTAAAAATTATATAAAAATACTTGTAAAAAATAATATTTAAAAAAAATACTAGTCGGTTATTTTTTAACTTTAAAAAAAAATACTTACGTTATAAATTACCGTACTTTAAAGTATAACCGTATAAATTATTCAAGTTTACGAAAGTATATAACTTTATATTTTCCCGGTAAGTTTCGTAAAAACGTAATTTTATACAGTAAAGTAATATTTTATTTGTTAAATATACTTCGAAAAAAAAAACTTTTTATTTAACTAAATACCGAAGAAACGGGTTACTCGGCGGGGGGTAAAAACGGTGTTTTAGTCGAGTGTAAACGTCGTCGTTAAAGCTTTATAGGCGTAAGAAAAATGAAAAAGTTTATTTTTCGCCGGTTTAAATATAATACTTTTCGACCGTACTTAGTTTATAATTGTTTTTTAAACGTTTTATAAAATGTAATAATAAAAGGTTATAATACGGTTATAAGCGAGAAGGTTAATGTTATTTACGAACTTTAAAGTAATAATTTTATAATGTTAATAAAGAGTGTAATAAAACGGTGTTACGAAAAAGATAAATAAAATAAACGATAAAGGGAACTTTTATAAAACGTTTACGGTAATAAACCGTACCGGTATTATTTTTTTATTAAAAGAAAGTTTCGTAGTTTAATTTAATAAGTAATTTATAATTTAGTTAATTAATTAAACCGAGAAGTAAAAAGTATAAAAAGTATAAGTAAGTTAACTATAATAAATATTATTGAAGGTTTTTTAAATATTTAATTAAAAGAAAGTTACCGTATTTTTAAAGCTTTACGCGCCGTATATTACGTTAATAAAAAAGTAAGTTATTAACTTTATAAATTGGTGTCACCGGTTATTTATTTAACTTTTTAAAAAAAAGTAATTATTTTCCATTACTTTAATAAGTTTACAAACTACGATAACTTCGATAACTTTACTAACTATACTAAAAAACGTTATTAACCTTTAACCTTTAACCTTTTATCTTTCTAAAGTAATTTTATTAAACTTCAAAATAACGATAATACGAAATATTTTAAAATATAATAGTTAATAATTAAAACGTAAGTTAACTATAACGATATTTTAAAGTTAAAAGGTAAAAAAGTCACCGTAAACTTAAAAAAGTACGTTTAATATTTAATTCGGCTTAAAAGTTTTACGTAAAAAAATACGGTAAATTACCGTTAAAATATTATTTATAAAAACGTTTTAGTTAACAAAAATACGGTTATACAACGCCGGTACCGGTGGAGGTAATAAAACGTTTAAAGTTAAAAAAAACCGGCGAAAAAAAATCTCAGCCTTATCGTCGAAATATACGGCGTACGTATTATTTAAACACTTTAAAAATAAAAGAAAAAGGAAAGTGACGGAAATATAACTCCGAAAACGGGCTTATTTTTTTAACCTTTATAAGTCAGTATTTTTTATTAAAGTTTCGTATAAAACAACCCGTTAATAACGTATACTTACGTACCGAAAAGTTTATTATTATACTCATCGTACCGCCCGTACAACCTCGTAAATTACTTTAAACCGGTCCCCGGCGTATATCCTTCTCTCCATAACGCGGAAGGTATTAATGACGGCGGTAACGGCCGTATTTTAACCGAAGAAACGTTGTTTTTTTAAAAGTAACTTAATTAAAGCGTATACGTATATAATATTAATAAGTTTACCGAGTAAATCGTTAGTTTAACGTTCGAAAGTAACGATATTAATAAATAGTAACGGTGTTAAAAAAAGTATACTCCGTTTTAAAAATATAACTTTTTCTCGATTAAGCTTAACTTAACAAAAGTCGTTTACCGGTACCAACGGAGTTAACGTCGGTATAAAGTATATTTATAATGTATAGTCGGATCCCGGTTAGTTTAATACAGAGTATATAGTTCGGAGGCGTAACGAAGTTTATATATAGTTTATAATAAATAAGTAGTAATAAGACCGAAAGTTTTACGGTTATTAAGTTAATATACCGGGTAACGTAAAAAAAAATAAATTTTACTCGTTTATAAAGTTAAAAAACGTATTAGTATAAGTAAAAGTTTATTTTACCGAGTTTTAAAACGGGTAATAAAGGTTAATATTTTTTATTAAAACGACGTTATTTTTAACTTCGAAGGTTAATAAAGTTATAAGTTAAAATAACGGTAAATTTTATAGTCAAGGACCAAAAGTATAAGGCTCGTTATAAATACTAATAATGTATAGTGGCCGGGTTTCGGTTATTCGAATAATAATATATATAATGTTTTTAGTTATAGTATATTACTAATATATTAACGGAAAACTTTTAACGATATATTTAACGAGGTAACCCTCTTCGGTTTATAACTTATAATATTTACTAAAAGTTAAGTTTAAAGTATTACCGTTTTAAGTGAGTATAATTTTTTATAAAAAGACTACGTTAACGCCAAAAAAGTTTATATAGTGGAGAGTAATTTATACGAGACGGTTAATTTTATATATATTTTAAAAAATAATAAGTATTATTAATAACTTAAATTTAACGGTGAAAGTTATAATGTATTTAAGGAAGTAATATTTAGTTTATTTAAAGGGAAACACTTACCGGCACCGTTATTTAACCGGTATTCGTTAAAGTATACGAGGTAAATAAAGTAAAAGTAAAAAAAAGTTAAATGTAAACTTCGGTAATTAATATAATATTTATCAAATTTAACTTTTTCGTAAGCTTAATTATTATAAACACCGTTTATTAACAATAACACTAAATTAAAAGAAAAATCGATCGAGAAGAGAAAAAGTCACGAAAGGCTATATATAATATCGTCGAGTAAGTAGTAATTTTATTGTAAGACTAAATCTTAAAGGATTCGAAGGAGAGTCAAGGGGGACTCGTTAAACTATAGAAAATAAAGGGGGAAAAGTTTAATTTACGCTAAGCCCGAAAAGGTTTAACGCGTGTAACCTTTACCTTAGGAACGATCTTTCGAAAGTAAAACCCTCGTGGTTAAACTTATAACTAGTACGCCCGCTTATATGGCCCGGGCCTTATAACTTTATAGTTTCGAGGTTTAACTCGAGGCCTTATCGTAGGTGAGTTAAGTGTTATTCGTAATAGTTACCCCGTTACACCTTTTGTATAGCTTAAGCCTTATAGCTTTGTAGTCTCGAGGTTTAATTTAAGGCCTTATCGTAAGTGTGTCGAGTATTGTTCGTAATAATTATTTTTTCTTCTCAGAAGGTTTAACCTTAAACCGTATAAAAAGTGTTAATTAATTAAATTATAAAGTGAAAGACGTTAGTGGCGTTAACTTTATTTTAATAATTTATAACTTTTTATAATATTTTGCTTTTTATATAATGTACGAGTAATGTTGTATAGTAAACGTAAGTGTTTTTATTATAAGTCGACGAAGAGTTAACGTTTACCGAATACGGCGTAATCGTAAATTAATAAAGGTATAATAAAGAGGTAAATATTATATAAATCGTAAAATATATCTTATTCGTAAAAACTTTTTAAATTTTTAACCTTTTTAACCTTTAATAATATTATTATTAACTTCGTCGTTTTTTTTATAAGTATCGTTAACGCTTCGCGCGTATAATGTACGGGTTAATAAATAACTTTATTATATCGAAAGGAGTAAAAGAATTATAAGTATACTAATTTTATACCGGTTCGGCGGCAACGTTAACGAAATTTTAAGTAATAGTTAACTTTTAAAACTTTAAATAAAATTATTTACAATAGTTAATAATAATAATAACAACAATAATAATAATAATAACGGTAATACCGTTTAGTCTACTACCGCCGCCGCGTTTACTTAAACCGTGTTTATTAATATTATTATCTCGGTAATAAATCTCGTCGTCGTCTCGTTTACGTCGGTTACCGCTTTAGTTTTACTTAACCTTGTTTAAGTGAACACTAATGTTCCCGTGTCCGTCGAGTTTACCCGTGGTGTAAAACGCCTTATTTCCTCGTCGAACAACGATAAAATTACAAAACGGACTTACTTCGCCGCCGTTCGTACTTTAACTTTAACCGACGATAATATTACCGTTAACTTTATTAACTCCGATAATATAAGTATAGTTACTAAGTTTACTAATTTTATTACTCTCGTTACGCCCGTTAGTTTTATTAATAATAATAATATTAATAATACGGCCGTCGTGTTAAGTTTAAAGGTTACGTCCCCTCGTATACCCTCTGTTACGACGTTGTACTTTTCGTACGTTCGGAGTACTTTTTATAAATAAAAAGGTTAAACGGTCGACTTGTTAGTTTTAACGGACTTATATTGTAAGTTTGTCCCCGGTAACACTCGGTATAATATTTACATTAATAAAAACGATACTTACGTTAAATTTTAACCTTTAATAACCGGAGACTTTATTAAAGTGTAAGCCTTTTAACTTATTATAAAGTATTTATTAGCTTTAAACGAGGCTAATACGGTTTAAACGTACGCTTAAGTTATTTTAAACGTTTAATAAGTTTTATTAAAAAACTTTTTTTACGTTAAAAAATAATTATAAAACGGTAAAAATTATAACGCCCGTATAAAAAAAACCTTTAATTTGGAGGTTTAAATAAATTTAAGGTACGTCGAGGTTAAAATACGTTACGTTCGGTTAAGTAATAAGTCGCCGTTACTTTTTTTTTTAGTTTACGACGAGCGATTCTTTACGATACTTAAATCGACTTAAATCCGTTTCGTCGACGACGTCGCCGTAGCTTTAGACGCCGTTAAGTTACTCGTCGTTAAACGCTTAGCTTAGAAATAAGCGTTAGTTATATCGCTTTTTTTAACTTTTTAAGTTAACGTTTAAAGTGTAGCCGGGGGTTATTAAAAACTGCGTGTGGGTAAACTTAGGGAGGAGTTAGAGGGAAAACGGGCCGGCGAGCTTATAAAAATTACGCCGGCGTACGTTAGGCCGGTGTATTTTAAAAGTTTATTTTACGTTTTTTTTTCCCTCGTTTTGGGGTATTAATATAACTACTTTTATTATTACTATATTTACTCTTATAAAACTTAACTATAAGTCAAGCGTAAATTATATTGTTTTTAAATACCTATTGATTGTACTTAGATAGTTAACCCGTTTATTTGACTAAGTAAAAATTATTACCATTACGTAATATTTTGTTTTTAACTTCTTTAACCTTTTACTCTTTATTATTTTTTTAAATCGAGTATTAAGAACGGATCGTCGGTGAGTCGGCCGTAATACGGTTTAAATAATAAAATAAAGAAAACGTTATAAATACGACTATACTTTTTCGAAAAGGTGAGTCGATACGTTAAAGTTTTAACTTGGGTTAAAATTTTAAATAGCCCGATAAACCGGACTTTAAGCTTAGTTAATCTTTGTATTTTAAAATTCTTTGTAGATAATAACACTTTGTTACTTACATTGAATTCTTTAAGTTAGTACCTTCGATTGTACGCCGTTTACTATAATCTTTAAATGTTTCGTTAATAACTCTTTAGGGACTCGCGTAGCTTAATTAACTTTTTAATTTTGTTTATAGTTACCGACGTTATAATTTTATTTTCTTTCACTTTAGACCGGTCGTGAAACGACGGTGAATACTTTATAAGGGCTTCGTTAAGAGAATATCTCGTAGTAACGTTTTTTTTATTATTATATATAAATTAAACCAATAATAATAATAACGTTTATTATTACAAAAACACTTCCCAAAAATAAAGTAAAAGTCTCTACTAAGTGATCAAGCTAAAAAAGGGGTTCTTATTCTTATAAAACAATAATAAAGTATAACGGTCAAACAATACTCAACACGTATAAAAGGTGGTAATTGTATACAATAAAAACGCAAAAATACAAGTTCATATAGTTATATATTTCAAACAATCGGTAACGACTAAGTCTTTCTATCTAAGTTACTAAAAGAAAACCTTAACCTTATATATTTATCTTATTTCATACGGCCATCCCTACCTCGTATAAAATAACCCCCAATGTCATTCGTATTTCATTCCTTATTTCATCCCCCGTATAAAATAAAAATCCTTTTTTTTAATTAATCCTTTGTCTTATGTTTTAAAAAGGTTACCTTTTAGCCACACCAACACCGCTACCTTACATCGGTCGCATTATTAATCTTCCGTACCCGTTAAAGGGTCGGTTATATTGTTTTGACCCGTTGGTAAGGCCGTAGGGGTTATGTCCGTAATATAACCTCCTTTTTCTTTAAATTTCGTCTCGAAATTTTATAAATAGTACTCTTACCTTTTTATCCTTATTACTTTTTAAGTAAAAACTTTTTTTTTTTTTCTTCGACATATTTAGTCATATAGTTAAAAGTTATATTATTAATAATACCTTTTATCGCCGTAGTATCGTTCGTTAACTTAAGTTTTTTAATTTCAAAGTTATACTTTATTCCCGTTACACCCGTTTAAATAAAAACTATATTTAATCTAACAAGTTAACTCACTAAATTCGTCGTTACTAGGCTTATGTACGAGTAAGCGTAAAGTACGATAATCGTGGTATCGTTATAAGTCCGAGTACGTATTTTTTATAACCTTTTTTAATTTTTCCCGTTAACCGTTCCTTTTTTTAACCGAACGTTAAATCTCCGAGTTACAATAACTCTTTAAGGTTAAAAAACGCGCCGAGTTAACTTTAAAAAAAACTTTCACTTACCTTCGTCGTATTAATAAATAATAAAAAACCTACGAGAAAAAACGTCGAAAACTTTTTAACGATACTTATATTACCATCGATACCAAAAATAAAGCTCGTTAAACTACGAAAAAATACGAAGTTTTTTAAGTTACTTAAAAAACTTAAACGACGGTTAATGCCGTTATTTTTTTTTTTAACTAAAACATTATTTTAACCGACTTAAACCCCAACCCTTTTATCGCTAATACGCCGCCAACAACTAAAAGGAGTTCTTAAAGTGGCCAACAAGTTCTTATATATTTTCTTTAATGTTATAGCCTAACTATTTTACTAAATATTTTAGTTATCTTTTTTTTATTTTACGATATGTCTCGATTTTCTTCACTTCGTATTTTAACTCGTCGAGCACTTGTTTATTCGAAAGCTTAACCGAGTTTAATGTTTTCTTTAAAAGTAAAATATTAAATCGTGGGTAAACTCGTAATCCCTTAAGTAAACCGAGTTCGTACACCGAGTCCAAGACCCTTTTCACGACTTCGAACGGTCCAAGTTGTTTAAAATCGAGTTTGTCGCTTAGTCTCTTTGTTTTAAAGTTTTTTCGGTTAAAATAAACCTTATTCCTTTTTTTAAAGATTAGTCTTTTAATCTTTTTTTTATTAATTTACGTATTTGTTTGTTATTATTGTTTAGTAAAGTTTACTTTTACTCCTTTAAATACTTTTTTAAACTTTTAAATTATTTTATCCGCCGTTAAGTTTAGTCTCCTTTTTAAGTGGTAATCCATTCTTAGTTTAAATCTATAATTTACTTCGAACGGTAAAATTTTAATACCGTTATGTACCGCACTATTATAAACAATTTAAATAAATAAGAACCATTCGACTCAATCGTCCTATTATTAATTAACGTACACTTATAAGTATTACTTAAACGTTTAGTTTATCCTTTCCGTTTACTCGTTCGTTTAAGGGTAAAAGGTTATACTTAATTTCCGTTTAACTCGAAGTTACTTTATCACTTTTACTTAAAACTTATTTATAAACGTAGTTCTTTTATTATTAACGATATTTTTTAATAACCCGTAGTTATTAATTATATTCCGTAAAAATATATAAATTAAATCTTCCGTTATATATAACTCGTAATACAATAAAAAATACACGTACTTCGTAAACTTATCCACGATTACCAAAATATTATTATATACCGTCCTCGTAACTCGTTCCCTTAATACTAATAACTTAACGATTAAGTCCTAAAAAATTAACTTTTACGGTTAATCGAAGATTAATAGTAGTCGTAAAAGGCTGTAAGCTTTATACCTTTAAATCTTTATTTTATTACAAGTTTCGTATTCGTTAATTACATCCTTAATAACGTCGTACTATCCCGTAATATCGTAAGACTCCTAAAGCCTCTCCGTAGTTTTCTAAATCCCGAAGTATCCTCCCAATAATACCTCGTATACTACTCGGATAATATCGTGTAAACTTTCCCGCGTTATTATCTTCAAAACTATTAATCCGTTTTTTTATATCTAAAGTACCGTCTATACCTTAATTAACGTAGGTTTAATATAGTCGTTTTGTTTACTTAAAACGTTTACCTTCCTATTATTAAATTTTTTTTTATATACTATTCGAATATTAAACTTAAATAAGTATTAAACTTATTTAACTTATCGTCTATTTAACCGTTAATTATTAACGAAATATATAAAGTTTTTATAATTAAAGTAAATCGTTATAAAATACTTAACTCCTTTAAAATATACTTTTTATTCTTTTAATCCTTTAATAATAACTATTAGTTTTTTATCGTAAACTAAGTATCTTTCCGTTAGTTTAATAAACTTTTTTAAAAAAAAAACGATTAAATGTATCTTTCTTTCGTCGTCTCTTTATAATAGTTCACCACCCATCGCGTATCCTAACGCATCGACGTCTATCTTATATAATTTATTAAAGTCTAGTTCCTTAAATACTAATTTAAACAATACTACTTCCTTAATACGTTCAAAGGTACCTTATACTTCCTTTAACCATAAAAACTTAACTTTTTTCTTTATAAAGTTAATTAAAGGTACTATCATTTTACCGTAACCTTTTATAAACTTTCGATAATAGTTTACGTATCCTACAAAAAATTATACGTCTTTAACGTTTTATAACGTCGGCCAGTCTTTAATTACTTCGACTTTTTTTAATTTTATAACTAATTATCTTAATATAATTACACATCTTAAAAAAACTATCTTTTAAGTGTAAAATTTACACTTACTTACTTTAACTAATAACTTTACGTTATCGAGTTTTTATAAAACTTAATGTACATACCTCTTATATTCTTCGAGGTTTTTTAAATAAATTAAGATGTCGTCGAGGTATATTATAACGAAATCGTCTAAGTATTTTCGTAATACATCGTTAATCATTTCTTAAAACGTTACTAATACGTTAGTAAGCCCAAATAATATCACTAAACACTTATAATACCCGTAACACGTCTTAAACGTTATTTTTTATTCCTTTCCTTTTATAATCTTAACTAAATTATATACACCACGTAAATTAATCTTCGTAAAAATCTATACACCTTATAGTTTATCCTTAAGTTCGGTAATAAACGGTAATAAATATCGGTTTTTAATCGTAATCTCGTTTAGTTATCGATAATCGACGTATAACCGTTACGTACTATTTTTTTTCGGTATAAATAAAATAAGTGTTTTTATAAGTAACTTTAACGGTTTAATATAACCTTTAGTTAAATTTTCGTCGAACTACTCTCAGAGTACTCTTAATTTATCTTCGCTAAGTAGGTAAATACCCTAGTACTTCGGTTACTCGCTTTCCTTTAACGGGATCTAATAATCGTAAAGTTTATACTTTAATAGTCCTTTATTATATTAATATTTTTAAATATTCGTATATTTATAATATTACGTTAATACGTAAAAGAAGTCGTCTCACTTTTCTTTTAATAACGTACTTAACGTTTTAATAATTATATTTTATCGTAAGTTTCCCTACGACAACTGGCCAATAACCTAATCGATCCTTGGATTGTACTCTCGTAACCATAACAGCCCAAGGATAACGTCGTCGTCTCCGATATCCATAATATTAAACACTATCTTAACTTTTTTACCTTTTACACGAAAGTTAAATGTTTTTATCTCTCTTTTTACTTAACCGTTATTATAATTAGCTTAAAATCCTTCGAAGTTTCATAAAATATACGGCGCCCCCTTTAATTACCATAATATATTTTATTAATTCACTAATCGTAACGTAATATAACTAACCTCTACGCCGGTGTTTATTATCGCTACCCAGTTTCGGCCACGCCAATTAATTTAAACCCGTATATATTTTTATTTTATATTAATTACCTTTAAAGTTTTAATAACTAATCGTTATCCGTACCTTAAGTCAACAAAACTTCGTCGTTTCTCGACGTATCGTAGTCGTCGGTAAGTACCTTCGGCGTTTCGAACGTATAACTAGTCCCCTTATTATTAATAACCTTATTCCATTAGTTTTTAAAAACCTTATTTTTACCTTTTTTAAACCGGCGTAAATAAAGTACCCGTTTAACTTAATCTTATATCTTATATTTTTTTTAAATTCGTTTTCTTTTATATAAACTTGTTTTTTAACTCGTAGTATACCGCTAAACGTATTAAAACGTTATCTCGTCGATTTAAAGTACACATTACTTATAATAATAGTAATAATTTATATCGTAGTTATTTCGTCCTATTAACCGCAATAAAAACGGGTTACGGTCTTTTTATTAAAACTTTTATCGAAGAGTTCCTTCGTACTATAACACCGCCTTAACGTATATATACCGTTGGTAATACGGGTTATTATAGTTTATTTATAGTACGTCGTTTATATATACTCCTTAAATCTTTAATAAAACTTTTTCCTCCTTACTAACTTTTTTTAAGTCTTTGGCCTTTACGTATAAACCCGTCGTATAAAAAAAGTATACACGGACCGTAGGTTAATTACTATAATACGGAAGTTCGTTTATATAAATATTTACTCGTATATATTATACGTACTCTTCGTTATTATCTTAGTACGCTTTTTTTAAGTCTTTTTTAACGTCGTTAATTAAACCGTGTTCTTTATCGTCGAAGAATACGTTTAAAGACGTTCCTTTAACCCAAAACCTTTTTAAACTATTATTACCCTTTAACCCGTTAACTTAGTTAAACTTTTCCGTAATAATACGTATTATCTTAAGATTTCTTACGAAAAGTCCTTACAGAAACTATCCTACCCTTTTTTTCGCGTCAAAGTAAGTTAAACAGTCGTTATTAAAGTAACCTAAAAAGTAAAAACCCTCGTAGTTAACTCTTTTTTTTATTATTTTAACTTATTTCTTCTCAAAGACACACGCCCGGTAATCCTTAACGTAATATCCTTTCTATCCACAATTATAATATTCCCTCGTAAACTTCTTTTTTTAAAATGTTTCTTTTATACTAACATCGAGTTTTATAAAGTCACCCTACTACTTAACGTAACCACCTTATTTAATCTTCTTTTAAAATTTTTAATAATAAAATTTTTTACCTTTACTTTTCTTTTTAAACTTCCGTTAATAAAGCCGGTTATCGATATTAATAACTATCGTATAATATTCCGTTAACAAAGCCAGTCGAGGTACTTTATTAAGTTTATTTTTAATATCGTTTTTAAATTTATTGTAGTATTAAACTATCGTTAAGTCGTCGTTTTAATTAAAGTAAGTTATAATCTATCGGAATTTATTAATATACACTAATATTAACTTAATTTGTTTAAACTAAAGTAACTTTTATTTATATTTTTTATCGATGTTAAGGTTTTCGAAAGCTTTTTAAAGTATTTTAATAAACTTTTTAAAAAATAAAAATAATTTTTTCGTATTTTCGTTTATTTCGTCGGAGTCGTACTTATTAGTAAAGTAATTGTTAAGGTAAAGTTATACTTAGGCTACGGCTAACTTATTTAAATAAACGATTACCGTGAATATTTTGTTTATACTTTTTTTTAAATTCGGGGCTTAATATTCGAAATATAAGTAACACTATATTAAAAAAACCTTAAACCTACTTTGGTTACCGTTATATTTACGAAGTAAAAGGATTTTAAACGGATTTTTACCTTTATCCGAAGTAAAGTAAACTACGAGGAGTCTCTTATAATACTAAACTTACTCGGCACCTTACTTATTAAAAGTCTCCAGCTTTTTAATCTTCTTTTATATAGCTTACATACGAGCCGTAAGCTACGTAAACGTCATAATGGAACCTAACGCGGTTAACATAATGTTAAATATTATTTAAGTTAAAACACGGTTAAAGTTTAAACAAAAGTCGCTACTACTATTACAAAAACACTTCCTAAGAATAAAGTAAAAGTCTTTACTAAGTAATTAGGCTAAAAAAAAGGTTTTTATTCTTATAAAACAATAATAAAGTGTAACGGTCGAACAATACTCAACACGTATAAAAAGTGGTGATTATATACAATAAGGGCGTAAGAATACAAGTTTATATAATTATATATTTTAAATAATCGGTAACGACTAAGTTTTTTTATTTAAGTTATTAGGAGAAAACTTTAGCCTTATATATTTATTTTATTTTATACGGTTATCCCTACCTCGTATAAAATAACCTTTAATATTATTCGTATTTTATTCTTTATTTTATCCCTCGTATAAAATAAAAATTTTTTTTTTTAATTGGTCTTTTGTTTTGTGTTTTGAAAGGGTTGCTTTTCAGTTATACTAACACCGTTACTTTACATCGGTTGTATTATTAATCTTTTGTACTCGTTAAGGGGTCGGTTATGTTGTTTTGGCCCGTTAGTAAGGCTGTAGAGGTTATATTCGTAATATTTATATAAATTATTTTTTAAAGTAAAAGTAACGTAAATATTATTTTAAAGTTTAGTTAGTTTTCTTCGTTTAACCGTCGGTTTAAACGTAAAACGTCGTCGATAAACGTCGTTTAATTTTTAATAGTAAGTATAAGGTTATTTAAAATTCGTTCGTAAATACGTTGTTTTTATTTATAATAATCTTTTCGAAGGGTTTATAAACGAGTTTAATTTTTTTATAAAATAGTTTTATTAGTTAAGCCGTCGTAATCGTGGTCGAAACGAAGAAAAAACGGACGTACTTTGTATAACGGTTTATTACGACTAAAATATTATTTACCGTTTTATTTTCGTAAATCGTTTTCAAAAAACCGGTAATAAAATTTATAAATAGTTTTTACTAAGGTTGGTCGAAAATCGGTAATTATTTAAGTTAGTTATACGGTTTATATTTTCTTAACTTAATAACTTAATATACTCGGTAAAACGTAATATAATCGGTTACGTTTCAGCGGAGAGATATTACAAAAGCACTTCCCAAGAATAAAATAAAAGTCTCTACTAAGTAATCAAGCTAAAGGAAAGGTTCTTATTCTTATAAAACAGTGATAAAGTATAACGGTCGAATAATACTTAACACGTATAAAAGGTAATAATTATATATAATAAAAACATAAAAATACAAGTTTATATAGTTATATATTTTAAACAATCGGTAACGACTTACACGTATTAAGTATTATTCGACCGTTATACTTTATTATTATTTTACAAAAACAAAAACCCTTCCCTTAACCTAATCACTTAACAAAAACTTTTACCTTATTCTTAAAAAGTACCTTTATAATAATAATAACGACTTATTTCTTCTCGAAAACACACACCCAACAATCTTTAACGTAATGTCCTTTTTATCTACAATTATAATATTCCCCCGTAAACTTTTTTTTTTAAAATGTTTCTTTTATACTAACATTAAGTTCTATAAAGTTACCTTATTACTTAACGTAACTGCCCCATTTAGTTTTCTTTTAAAATTTTTAATAATAAAGTCTTTCGCTTTTACTTTTTTTTTTAAACTTCCGTTAATAAAACCGGTTATCGATACCGATAACTATCGTATAATATTCCGTTAATAAGGCCGGTTAAAGTACTTTATTAAATTTATTTTTAATATCGTTTTTAAGTTTATTATAATATTAAACTATCGTTAAATCGTCGTCTTAATTAAAATAAACTATAATTTATCGGAATTTATTAATATACATTAATACCGACTTAGTTTATTTAAACCGAAATAACTTCCGCTCGTATTTTTTATCGATGTCAAAGTCTCCGAAAACCTCTTAAAGTATTTTAATAAACTTTCCGAAAGATAAAAACAACTTTTTCGTATTTTCGTTTATCTCGTCGAGGTTATACTTATTAGTAAAGTAGTTGTTAAAGTAAAGTTATACCTAGGCCGTGGTTGGTTTATTTAAATAAACGATTACTGTAAACACTTTGTCCGTACCTTTTCTTAAGTTCAGGGCCCTACCTCGTAAGTACGACGGTAATAACTTATACGTATTAAGTATTATTCGACCGTTATACCTTATTATTATTTTATAAAAACAAAAACCCCTCCCTTAACCTAATTACTTAACAAAGACTTTTACTTTATTCTTAAGAAATACTTTTGTAACAATAGTAGCGACTTGTTTCTTCTCGGGGACGCGCGCCCGGCAGTCCCTGGCGTAGTGTCCCTTTTGTCCGCAGTTATAACATTCCCCCGTAAACTTCTTTTTTTGGGGTGTTTCTTTTGTGTTGGCATCGAGTTCCATAAGGTCGCTTTACTGTTTGGCGTAGCCGCCTTATTTAGTTTTTTTTTAAAATTTTTAATAATAAAATCTTTCGCCTTTACCTTTTTTTTTAAACTTCCGTTAATAAAACCGGTAGTCGCTACCGATTATTTAAAATATATAACTATATAAACTTATATTCTTGTGCCTTTATTGTATACAATCACTACCTTTTACACGTGTTAAGTATTGTTCGACCGTTACACCTTATCACTGTTTTACAAGAACAAGAACCCCTCCCCTAGCCTAATCACCTAGCAGAGACTCTTACCTCATTCTTGGGAAGTGCCTTTGTAACAAGAGACGACTAGTAAAACTTACGTTCGATAAACTTTTTCGTTTTAACGGCGTTAAAGTGGCCTAAGGTTAACTTATTATAATAAATGACGATAATCTTGTTACGGAGTGTTGTTTCGTTTAGTATAAAAAGTTAATTTTTGTAATATAAAAGGTTTCTTTTAAAAGTTTATAGTGCCGGTCCACGTTTAAACTTACACTTAGCTTAGATCTCATTCGACTCCGCGTTAATTACTTATAAAGCTTTAATCGTATTTTACAACGATAAAAATATTTTAAAGAACCGGGGTAACTTTTAAGTTAAGATTTCTTATACGAACGCTCGCGAGATTACTTACTTAAAGTACTTCTTTTACTTTCGCTTACGAATTTATCGCGGTTTTAACTTACGTCGTTTCGGCGTTTTTAAAATACGGGTTTTAATTTATTGGATTAAAACGGACTTTGTTATTTTTTTTTTTATATTTGGCCGGTGGTTAAAAGCGTCCGCGTTGAGTACGTCTTAGGTGTACTCCGTATAGTTTACGATAGAAATGCTTTGAATACGAAACTTTTTTTGTAACTCCGGTAATAAAAAGGGGGTTTAATTATTTTGATCGCCCTTAGGTATATAGTTTAGCCGTCTCGACGGCGTATTAACGGGATTTCGAGAGCTTAGCCGATGAAAGATAGTGAAATTAAATAGAGATAAGTATATACATTAACGTGTTTACCGTTTATTAAACTTTAAGGTTTATATAAACTTTGTTAAGTTAGTATAGTCTAAGAGGACCTCGACTATAGTACGACTCCCCTTTAAATATTGGCGTTAATGCTTAAAAGATTTTATTATAGTTAATATCTTTTAATTTAACGTACTATAGTTAATTTCCGTTTTTTCAAATTTTCGAAACTAAAAAACGATTAAGTACTACGCGTTAAAATCGTCTAGCTATAACAGAATCCCCGCCATAGTGTATCCGGACGTATCGGTCTTAAGTTATAATAGTCTCGTAAGGTTAAAGTAACGGAGAAGTGGCGTTTCGGTGAAAGCTTTTTTAAGCTTTTAAAAAGTTTTTTTCTTTCTCTTTGTCTACGTAAATAGCCTTTTCTTTTTACTTAAGACTACGCTTTTCGTTAAGTCCGTGAGTGGTAAGGTAATCGCGTTATAATTGTAAATAAATCGTCGGTAAAAATTATAAAAACTTAAAAATACTTATACTTCTTAGAAAGTGGTTGGTGACAACCACTCTGAAATGGTAACGACTCGCCCGGGATCTATGTGCACCCCGTCTAGTGTTAAAACGAAACTGAGGAATTCGACTTAGTCTTCGTAGAAATAGTATTTTTCTGGATTTATAAAAAGTTTTACCGTTCGAAGCTTTTCGAACACGGATCGTATATACCTTTAGTACGAATCGTAGTCTTTAAAGAAAATAAGAATATTATCCATGTATACGATACAAATAGTATTTACCAAGTCTTTTAACGCCTTATAGATATATAATTAAAAGGTGGCTAACGTATTCGTTAAATCGAATAAGAGTACTATATACTCATAGTACCCGTATCGGGTATAAAACGCCGTCTTTCATTTATTACTCTCCTTAATGCGAATACGATAGTAAGCGTCCTTAATGTTTAGTTTAGTAAAAAACTTAACCCCGCTCACTCGGTCTAAGATCTTCGATATAAAGGAGAATATATACCGATTTTTAACCGTTACGTAGTTTAAACCTTAGTAGTTTATATATAAGCGTAAAGAGTTATTTTTTTTAAACACGAATAAAATCGGAGCACTAGTAAGGCTTTTAAAAGGCTTAATACGACCATTCGTTAAGTTTTCGTCGATGTATCGGCGGAGAGTTATAAGTTCTTTTTTTGAGAAAGGGTAAATGGTGTTATACGACGGTTTCTCCTTAAGAATAATATTAATAGGGTGTCGCGTTAAATACGCCGTGGGAATAGTCTTTATTATAACCACGTTAAAAATATTTTTATACGAAAAAAACTCCGACGGAATTTAAATTACCTTTTGGTTTACTTTCGATTCGTCGTTTAATGGGAACGCCTTTTGTCTTTTTTCGTTTTTGGCCGCCGGTTTATTTATTAAAGTATAAACAAACGGTAGGTTACGAGTTTTTTTAGTAAATTAGTATTAAAACTTAATCTTTAACTTAGTTGTATTTTGCTCGAACTACTATTGATTTTAGTACGGTACGAGATAAATTTATAAATCTCGTAAAGTTATTACGGAGAAAATGATTAAGTTGTACCCTGGTCCGTATAAACGATTTATCGCGGTATAGTCGTGCGTAATCGTTTTACGAGTGCCCCGTAAGTCGGTTACGGTGAGTGGGATCGTTTATACTCTATAATACTCGATTAATTAACCGACTACGCTTTTTATAAACGTTGTTTTTTTATTAGATCTTTGAAAACCGTGGCGTTATACGAATTTTTAACTTATAACGTTATTCTTAACGGTAATATTAAAGTTTACAAGTATATTAATATCGGTTCGCCCACAAATCGTATAAGCTATATATATCCGGTTACCCACTATTAATTTATTCGACGTTTAAGTAAAGGGTTTTACTTCGACGTTTGACCGTTTTTTACTTAAGTTATATTTTGTTAAATAAGAGGTGTTTACGAGTAATCTTTAATTTAATGGTCGGTTTTGCCGTATCGGTGGTACCCTTCGATTAAAGTACGATTTACCTCTATACCGCGAAGTTTTCTTTTCGTACGGGACCCCGTATTATTCCTTCTTTTAAGATTAAAACGCGGAGACTAGCCTCGACCATTACTTTAATAATTAAAACGGCCCCGGTTACTTTTATAACTAATAGTAAAGTTTCCGTTACTAAAACCGTTAGACTGACCCGAATTCCTTAACTGTCTCGAATTGAGGGTGGCTTGCGGTCGAGAGAGACCCGATTCTTCGTCGCGCTTACGTTTATAGCCCGGGTCAGCCTTCTTATCAGCGAGAGGAATTGTGGTTTAAATACGCTCCGTGTATGGTAGTAGTTCCTCTTAGGTTTTAATACTTTCGAGGTAGTGTTAAGTTAAGGACGTTTTAATGTTACTTCGTAAGCTATCAACGAAACGGTCGCGTTTGACCGAATCGAGTATAATATCCTCCATTCGCTCTTTAAACGTAAAGAGGTACGTTACGAATTTTTACGGAGACTGGTTAACAATTTGGGTTACTAAGGACTATTTAGTAAGGGTATTAACGTTAACCGTGTTAAGCTTACCCAAAATAGTAAAGATCCACGTTTAAAACGCCGACCAGTCGTTTTTAAGCGTCTCTTTATTTATTTTAATTTTTTTTTCGCTTACTTTAGCCTCTCACTTCGCCACTAACTTAAACGATATAAGGTCGAGTACTTTTACGATTCGGAGACTATAATCTTTATAAACGGGCTTACGGCTTTAAAAAACGTTCTTTAAACCCGAAAGTTAAATTTTACGCTCTTAGTAAGTAAAGTTTTCTTTTAATAAAGTAAATCCTTTAATAGTTATATCCCCTTTATGTTTGTCTCCTTTACGATCGTTATACGATTCGTAGGTTGTATCTTAGATAAAACGGTTTTATCGTTTAACGATACGCTTTAGTTCGGTTAAGTGAGTTACGACTGTACTTTATACCGCCGGTTCGACGCTTTACCGAGGCGAACGTATCTCGGTTACGGTTAGGACGGGAATCGAGGGTTAAACTTAACTGTTTGTTTCGGCGGTAATTTTAGTTTAGGCGTCGGGTTCGTCGGTTACGACTTACGGTTGAGTCGCCGTTTAAACGTTAGCCCGTATACCTTTGGTTTTTATAGTGCCTGCGATTAAGGTTTAAGCGTTCGCCACTTAGGGCAATGCGCGCTTGATTAACTTACGAGCCTTTATAACTTTGAACTCTCTTTATCTTTGGCGGATGTTATACGTAAACGTTAAATTAACCCGACGTACGTTTAACGCGTTAAACTCCTCTTAGAGACGAGTATTCAACGCCCTTTCCGCTTTAATACCCCCGTCATACAGCTTATCGAGGGCATTTTTAACGTAAACTAAGATCGCCTTAACTCTAGTAAAGGCCTACGAAAAGGGGCGTCCGGCTTAAATAAATAAACTTTAAGTCACTCTTCTAACGAGGTCAACGGTGGCTATAGTAAAGGTCTAACTCAGCACCGCTTCAACGGCGATAAAAGTATAACTCGGTTTAACCTCGGCCTTAATAAATAAGGCGGGATTAATAAAAGTATTCTTTACCGTAACGTACGGGTTTTTTACAAAGGAAGTTATTTTAAAAATAAACGAAGTGTTTTAGCTACGAATCGTAAGGTTCACGGTACGGGAACAAGTAATACGTACGTTTAATATTTTCTCGGTCTTTTTTTCCGGTAATCGAAAGGTAAAAAATTTAAAATTATTAACAATAACACTAAATTAAAAGAAGGATCGATTAAAAAGAAAAAAAGTTACGAAAGGTTATATATAATATCGTCGAACAAATAATAATTTTATTATAAAATTAAATTTTAAAAGATTCGAAAAAGAGTCGAGGGAGACTTATTAAACTATAAAAAATAAAGGGGAAAAAGTTTAATTTACGTTAAGTCTAAGAGGGCTTAACGTACGTAGCCTTTACCCCGGGAACGATCCTTCGAAGGTAAAACCTTCGTGGTTAAGCTTGTGGCTAGTACGTTCGTTTGTGTAACCCGAGCTTTATGGTTTTATAATCTCGAAGTTTAACTTAAGGCCTTATCGTAGGTGAGTCAGGTGTTATTCGTAATAGTTACCCCGTTATACTTTTTATGTGGCCTAGGTTTTGTAGTTTTATGGTTTCGAGGTTTAACTCGAGGCCCCATCGTAGGTGTATTAGGTATTGTTCGTAATACCGTTATAATACGTGTACCGTAAAGGTTTTTAATAATTTTGGTTTAAATAACTTTAAGTTTAATACCGGTGATAAATTTACGGTTTATAATTTTTTTAATATAAGTAAATATAATAAAACTTATAATTAATAATTACGTCGTTTTAAAATAAAAAGTTTATATTAACCTTAAAAGTTAACGTAAAATAAAAGTTATTATTAAAGGCTAAGTTTAAATATCGGCGAATTATTAACTTTACTTATATTACCGAACGAAGTATATTTAATTTAATAATTAAGTTTAATAAAAGTAAAATATTAATCGATACGTTTTAAAGAATAATTTTTAAACTTATAACGGTCGTTTTAACGTTAAAAAAAGTTACTTAAAAAAAGTTTTTTATAAATTAACGATTTATACCTTTAAAAAAATCGATAACGTAATTTCCGTTAAAAAATTAACGTATAACGGTAATAAAAGTATAACCTTTAACGGTTATTACGGTAACTTTAATAATAACTTCGTTAGTTAACGATAACGTTATCCGGTTAATATATAAAAAAACTTTATCGTAAAGTAACGGCTTAATTATTATAATATTAAAGTTATTAAAGTATACGTATATTTATTATAATAAAAAAATAATTTATACCGTTACTTTAATAACGTAAATTAATTACGTATAATTATTATTCGTCGAGTAACCGACAAGTATAAGTATAATAATTACTAATACAATAATAACGTAAAAAGTTTAAAAAACGACGGTATAAAAAAACTTTTAAAAAACTACGTTAAATACGACGTCGGTTTATAAATCGATTATATATATAATAATAAAAATAAAAGTAACGTTTATAACGTAAAAGTTAAAAATACCGTAAATACTAACGACGTCGACGAAAATAAAAGTCGTAAACGGTATATTAACGGTTTAACTATTAACGGTTTTAAAAGTATAAATAAAAGTAATAAATATTAAAAGCCGGTTAAAAAAAAAAACAAAAGTACTCGGCGTATTAATAATAATATAACTACGTTTATTAAAAAACTATAACGGGCTATTAAAGGCCACGGCGGTACGGCTCTTTAAACGGAGACGTAAACTACTAATCGACGTAAAGCTATCCGCCGTTAACGGTTGTATACGTTTCGTAAACACTAAAAAAGAGGGTAACGGTATAACCGTACCCCAGGGCCGCGCGGCTGCGCGTTACGGCCGGGCGGCGGCAAGTATAGCGGTAACCGAAAGGCTAATATTAGAAATAAATAAATAGATAAATGTAAATGGAGGTTGGAGGGATTCGAAGAGAAATAGATTTATATTTATAAACTTTTTAATATTTTTATAAAAAGATTATTTTGTAAAAAGAGTAATGAAAAGGGTTACGTTATTTTTATTTGATTTTTTAAAATAAAAATTATAAAATTAAAAAATAATTTATTTTTATATTTATAAAAAGTTTTTGTAATACCTTTATGTATCGTTTTAAAAAATTTATTTAAATTTTATTGAAATTTATGCATTAGAATACTATCTGGATTAGAAAATCATCTAATTCTTTACCTTCTCTTCAGTTTTTCTCCGGATATTTGATAGCTATTCGGACTAAAAGTGTCCCCGAAGCAAGATATATACAACCACTGTCGTCTAGTTTACAGGTGATTTCATCTCTTCGATATAGTTCCTGTGTGTCTATAGCATTGCCTTTTTGAATGTTTTTTGCGTCTTTTCCATCGAGCCGATCTATTTTATAACCTAGTGAGATCTCCCTTCTCGAGGATTCTTGACCTTTCTCGTACTCGATAATTACCTCAAATGTTCCACAGTTGTGGAGGGAAGATGCCATGCCTTCTCTTACACTGCCAGAGATGGATGTGCCTTGAGGAGTGACATCTGATATACCCTCCATGTGTTCCGTTTTCCCAGTGCCCACCGCAGTCTGAAGCTGTCCCTCTTCTCCAGCATCTGTTAGAATGTCGGACGAAGCCACGTTTCTTGTGTCTTCTGGTAGATTTTCTGGTGGTACTGTTGGCGACTGTGCTTGCTTAACAAGTTCAACTTTGACATCTGGGACTGGCTCCTGTATGATTTCAGAGTCGATTTGAACGGCGTCTGTTTCTGCCACGTTTATGGTGCTCTTGAGCATGACACGGTCTACTGACGTCGTCGAAGGCAGCGTGGTGAGCGTGCTCTCGTTGGGGGCGTTGTACGTCGTCCTCTGTCGACGCTGCTTGAGCGTGGCGATGCTTTGCCGGATCTGCCGTGCCAACACCTCGTTGAACGCTCTTTGTGTGGTCACGTCCAGCGTGCGTGGAAGCTTCCAGCCCGGGTAGAGGCGGCCGTGGTGGCGCGACGTGTACATGGTGTGGTGCATCTGCAGGAAGGTGCTACACAAAAAGCAGGCGTCCTTGTTGGAGCGCACGACGCGGGGCGGCAGTGGTTCCTGGGCTTTTGTCTTGTTCTTCTTTTTCTTTTTGTTGCTTGCTTTCCCCTCCCGCTCGCAGTACACGACGAGCTGGATCTCGGCGTGGATCTTGGCGTTGTCGAGAGTTTCGCGTGCTTGCTGGACGAAAGCATCGGCGGCATTGGCCCGGGTTGTCTCTAGATACCGGAACACTGTGTTGCCGAGATCCTTGCCGAGATCCTTGTCGAGATTCTTGTCGAGATTCTTGTCGGAATGGTCTTTGGCTCCGCAGACGGAGCGCAGTCTGGCCGCGATGTCGGGCTGGTAGTCATCACCTGGGCCAGCCTCTGCAAAGGCCTCGCGGGGCAGGTTGACGGCGACGACGGTGGCGCGCCGCAGCATGGGCTCGGCCCGGGCTGTACGCACCAAAAACCGAGCCACCTCGCGGTACCGCGCCACCTTTTGCACAATATTGACAACACTTGTGCGGGCGCCGGGGTCCATGTCAACGTTTGGTATGGCGTTAATTGTATCCTTAAAGGCTGGGGTGGCCTTGAGCCGACACACGGCGTCAACAAGGTCTTTGAGACGGTCTGTAGCCTTGTACTTGGGCCAGAGATTGAGGAGCTTGATCACCGCCCTGGCTCTGGTGATAATTTCGGCAGCTGCGGGACCGTAGCGCTGGCTGGACTGGAGCGAGTCGACAACCCGCTGCAGGACACCACTGAATGGCGGTCTTGTCTTGTCCCACCTCTTGTCACCGCTGCTTGGCGACAGCCGCAAGCGGGTGAGGATGCGGGCGTTGCACATGGCAATGATTTTAGAGAATACCGCCTTTTCGATGCCGTCCCTCTCGCCTTTATCGTCTGTGTCTCCCACTCGTGCGAGCGGTGCCAGGACGCGCTCCATGCCGCTCTTGAGCGTCTCCAGGGTGCCGCTTGCGCTTTCTGGCTGCTTCTTGTTGACGGCTAACAAAACACGCAGACCGTTCGCATCATGATCCTCTTCGATGCAGACCGCGGCGATACGGTCGGGATTATCCGAGATGCTCAGCAAAAACGATAGGGTCCCCGCCAGCTTCTGCTCTGTGACAAAGGCGAGGCGGTAGCCGTCTTTCCATTTCCATGTGCCGTCGACTGGGATTTTGTCGGGCTGAAGAGGGACGACGTGCAGCGCGTGGAGCAGCGCGACGTTTTCGGCGCAGACAACGGCTGCGTCCTCGGTCGTGCCGTTTGTCATAATGTCGTCGGCCAAATTGGACAAAGTAGCGTGAAGGAGTCCAACGAAGGACAAGCCACCTTGACGACAGCGACAAAAACAGAGATGACAGCATTTAAAAAAGATCCAGTGATCATTTCATGTCAATTTTACAGCTCATCACACACAAACGACAACAACCTGCAAGTACCCCTCCTTGTTGCCCTATCACATAAATGTGCAGATGTGATGTGAAGGCGCCTCAGCTGGTGGGCAAACGGCTCTCCTCGCAGGCAACTGGGACATGCATGTCTCTTGATTCGCCCACAAAATACGTGCCAGTAAATCACGCCAAACACCATTTACCTCTACGCCCTCCTCCCCAATGTTGCTTTTACCATGACACGTCTTACGGCTCCAACATGGCTCTGCTCTTGCATCACCCTTCAACTCCGAGTGCCAGTGATAATCCATACTGAGAACTGTGACGCACTGCATGTGATGGCTGGGCTGGTTCCTGATCTCATTCACGGGTGTGTGATGGGTGCTTGTTATCCATAGTCTCTCTCAATGCAAAACATCCTTACCTTTTTTGCTGTGCGTCCATGGCTGGTTTCAGAATTCATCTGCGGCGGGATTTCATGGCACTCTACTCTCTGAGGCGCCCGTCTCCGCGACAAGTCGTGCCAGCGCCTCCGCGACCTCGTCGGCGGTGTCAAACTCCTCGTCCCAGCACTTTTGTATTACGGGGCCAGCCACATTGCCCGTGAGGGAAGGAAATTCCTCCCGTGCGTACCTGGCTTCAATCTCTGAATCTGGCAGTCCCTGGAACGGCCGCTGCCACGCTGTGATCTCGTAGATGGCCGACCCCAGGGCAAAGAGGTCCCGCTTGATTGGCGGCCGGTCTCTGAATTCTCGCCCACGCAAGGTCAGTTCGTACTGCGCCTCCTCGCAAAAGGTTGGCGTAAAATCGAGGTCGAGGTCTTGGCCACAGCTGTGGTCGTGGCCGTGGTCGTGGCCCTCGAGGAAAAGGGATGCACCAAAGTCGCCGAGCTTGACGCGGTACCCATCAAACAAAAAGGCGTTCCGGCAGCTCAGGTCGCAGTACTGGACACCGCGCGAGTGAAGATGCGCGACGCCTGTGGCGACATCTAGAGCCATCCTGAGGCGGGTGTGCAGGGGAGGGAGAGGACTGGACGAGCTGCCCTCGATAAACTGTCGGACACAGCCCAGCGGCGCCAGTTCCAGGCGGAGCGAGTGGACGCCCGCACAATGTTCTTCCAGGCCAAAGCATTCAAGGATCTGCGGGTGCTGGCCGAGGTGCGCGTAGATGGCGGCCTCGCGGACCAGGTCGTCCTCGCAGCTGTCGCGGCCGTGGGAGTATTCGCCGTCGACCCAGACCTGGTAGCCCTTGAGGACCGTCACGTTGTCGGTCGTCGTGACATAGCTTGTGCCCCCGAGTCCGAGCAGCTTGTAGGACATGCTGGAGTTGGGGTCGAGCCTAGCTCTCAGGGATCTGTGTACTTCGGCTTTAGTCATCAAACAACAGAGTCAGTCCTTAGAACGGTTGTGTTTACTTCATCCTTTTTGGCCCTCTTTCGACGTCAATGATTTATCACAGGTTTAATAGCTTATTTCAATACTTTGAGAGCATTTCTTAAGTATCTTTCAAGCATTTTTAAGCGTACGTTTTAAAGTGCGGTCGAGAGTTTTCACGCTCCCCATCCCGAGTCCACAGTACACTGTCTCACTGTCTCACTGTCTCACTGTCTCTAGCATATCAACCCTCCTACGCACCGCTCCTTCCACGTACGGCCATAGATACTGGAAAATACGGGATCCCGTCCGCTCTCCCCTAGTCAAACCAGTAATCGGCTGATTAGTAGTTGGGTCGGTGACGACCAGCGAATACCCGCTGCTGTACGTTTTTGTCGAACTTTTATGATTTTTTGTCGATTTTTTTTTGGCTCGTGGAGTTTGTGAATCCACCGACATGCGTCGTGATGCACGTTTGTGGGGTTGCGTGTGGAGTGTGGAGTGCTGCCTGTGACTTTAAACTTTGCGGCTCTGCTGCCTGCTGCGCCAGTGCTTCAGTTGATGCCCCACCGCCTATCCTCCTACACAAGAGTGTTTACTTTCTCCCAATTTTGAAATTATCCTCTTGCCGACCACCCGCCAGTATGCCACTCTGGACGTGCTCCGAAAAAGACTGCACGCGGCCGGCCATGCGCAATGTCGGCGACTGCGTCCTCTGCGGGCAGCATCTCTGTATTGTGCACGTTCGAAAGCCGGCTCACGGCTGTCCCGTCTGGAACGACAGCGATGCCTATGACGAGGCGTATGTGGAAGTTGAGCGGCAGGAGCTGCAAGGTCTCTTGTCGAAAATCAACACAGAGGCACTTGCTGACCGGGCGAGTCAACTTCGCGGCGGCATTCCCTGCACGATTCCCACCTTGGTGTTCAACGGCCGCAATAGCAGTGTCATGGGCGGTATGAACTATCACGTCGACGCCCCGTTCGAAGATGGCGTTGTCTGGATCGCCCGCTTTCGGAGGGACAACACGACGTCGCCCCTGAGGGCTGTGGGCAACTATATCATCGAGAGCGAGGTGGCCACACTCCAGTTACTGGCCGACAAGATTCCCCTTGCCCGCACGCCAAAAGTCTATTACCATGCTCTCTCTGGCGACCCAGAGAACAGTGTCGGCGTCGGCTACATCTTGATGGAGAAGCTGCCGGGGCGGTCTCTGCGCTGGCCAAACGACGCTGAACAGCGCAGAACTGTCATAGACGGACTAGCAGACGTGTTTATCGAGCTGTCAAAGCATCCTTTTGACAAGATAGGATCTTTGACCGCCGATGGGAAAGTCGGTCCCATTGCACGCGAGTCCTTTATGGATGTCGACGGCAACAGACTATCGCAGAACGGCCCCTTCTCAACTGCTGTCGAGTACTACTTGACAGAGATCTCCCTCACCCTGGACCGTATCCTCACTGGCGAGGCCTATACTGTCAAGAGGATCGATGCATACTTAGTGCATCTTTTCCTTCGAGAGCTGGCGCCGAAAATCCTACCAACCGACGACGTCTTTTATATCAAGCACGCCGACGACAAGGGCGACCACCTCTTGGTAGACGAAGACTTCCGCCTCACCGGGGTCATCGACTGGGAATGGGCACACACCGCTCCGGCAGCCATTGCTTTCAACTCGCCCATTATGCTGTTTGACGTTGGCGACTTTTACCGCGGCATCACTCACATCTCCACCGCCGAGGCCGTATTTGCCGATCTTTTGGAGGGAAAAGACCGCCCCGATCTGGCCCACCACATCCGGACTGGCCGTGTGTTACACTTCTTTGCGTTTTGCTGCGGAAACGGCCTCGAGAACGACTGGGACGGGTTTGTCGGGCTGTTTCAACGTCTGCGGAAGACGGCGAGGGTCGACGATGATCTCGACCGGGATGCGTGGAAAGAGATGGCTCTCGAAAGGTATGCTGATGACAAAGGTCTGACGCAACTCTTGGGTGAGTGAGCGTGTACGTCGTACATGCGGGTTCTTTGGTCGTGCCTTAGTGTTGTATCGCATTTCCTCTGTATTCGATAAAATGAAGGCAAAAGAGACGGGAATTGCTTCTCCCCTCCCATGAATCCCGTGTTAGGCCGCATCGTTACGTCGCAGTTATGCTGCACCATGCTGCACCATGTTCCCCATCCTGTGACTTTCCTTTCCTAGTTGCTCTTCACCTTCCTTGCACGTATCTTCGGTCCGAACCACTGATCTGTATCTCTCCCCTCCTTGCCCCCTCTTTTTCATTTTATCTCTCCATCTTGCATACTCGTAAATGCTTAGCGCCCTTGTTTCTCACGGATGTATTCCTCCCGGCGGACTATAATTCGACATCGGGTTTTAACATTTCCCTGCTGAAGGTGATTCTTGCAGCCTACTTTTGTGAAAATGCCATCTCATCGCAGTCGACTTTATACCCCTGTCAAATGGAGAATAGACTCGTGGCGATCATGCTTGCCGTGATTAGACTCTACTACAACGCATCTTGTGCGATATCGCGCTGCAATGGCGATTTCCCCACAGCGACGGAGACGATGTTCGTATCCGGTCTCCAACGGACTACCACGCATAGAGTATTTCTCAGTCTTCCTCGCTCAAGAGGCAAGGTTGCGGCACGGTGTCGATCCCGAGATTGTCTTGCAGTAGTCCTCTGTACCAAAACGGGACACGACAAATACGTCCGTCTCAAAAGAGAAGGTGGAAAAGAAGAGAGTGAAAGACTAAAACCGAGAACAAAAGAACGTGAATAAAATCAACCGTCGTTCTCTCTTCTGCGTCTGTACGGATCGTTACGCATTTGACCTGCCACATTTGAAGTGGCCGTGGTCGTATCTGCGCGTCGAAGTCTTGATGCGACACGACGGTTGACAGTCCAAATCACGAGTGAGCTTGTGTTTGGGTCTCTGTTGTCTCTAGTCCGTGTGCTTGTGCCGCCCTGAGAAGGAAACGCGACGTTGGTTGATGTTGGAGATGGGCACTGGTGGTAGCCCGATTGGGAAGGAGGAACGACAACCAACGGTTAACGGCAAAGTAACAAGAATCCAATACGACCAGTTCGACCAGTGCTCCATGATAAGCGGCAAAAAATTGGGCAAGCAGAATGCACAAAAAAGGAGAATTACACAGGAGACAAGAAGGCCAAGCCGCTATGGGGAGACGACTGGCTGTGGATCATCCTTATAATCAGATGGCTCTAGCCAATGCGGTGTAAGGGAATGCTTGTTTGCATCAAGCATCGAGAGCGCCAAGGTGGTAGAGAATAAGTGTCTTTGCACACAATTGTCCCGGATCGACAAACAACATCCAGATATGTCGACATTCACAGTGTTCTTGTGGCAGGTAAATACTCACTGTTTCCAACGGGCAGAATAGCACCTAATCCGGGTATATGGCTATCGGAGAGAGCAGCCAAAGAGAGGATTGCGTTTCCAGGTCCAGTGGTCCAGTGCCGGTAAGTAGCTTAAGTAGCTTCAGGAGTGTTATCTCTCCCGCGGAAGACCATGTGCCATATATATTGACGAGGCCGGGATCGAATGCGCGGAATGCAAGAGGGAGGATTGCGAGGATTGGAAAGAGGGGACGATGTAGGATTGATAAAGAAGTAGATGGCAATAGATGGGTGATATGTGTGTGGCGGCGAATATAATAAACAAGAAGCCCGCCTGGATAAATTGGTTGTGTTCAGTGCCATCTCCTGTACCGCCCCGTCTGTGCATCCTCATCTCATCCTCACAGCTCATATCAACCAAGAGAGATACGTGACAATTGGGAGGACTGTGAGACCTGTCCACGCATATCAATCTACCGGCCGTGTCCCCGTCGATATTTGGGTCTTGCGTGCGTGGTCGTACTCGCTGCTGTTGTTTCTCCGGCAAGAGATATCCACTCTCCAGCCGTGTCCTATTTCCCTCACGAACCCGTCTCTTGTCCCCTCTTTTATTTCGTTGTGTTTCTCAGTCATTTATATCACCAGCGCTGCAAGGCTCGCACCTACTGTTGACCGAGACCTGTTTGCTTTGGAAGTGACCAATTCAGACGTCAACAATCAACGTCGACACTTGAACAATGGGTAAGACACTCGTCTCGCTTTATCTGCTCACACTACCCCTCTCTCATATCTCCTACTAACATCTTAGACGCCAACATTGAGGCCGTGGCCGCTGGGCCCACGAAAGAACATGGCGTGGCTCAAGTCCTGTCGGGCGTGGCACCCATCGAGTCCGAAGAGGTTGGCCTTGCCGAGAAGACGGCGGCCGACAAGGCTCACGGAGCTCCTCCTTCGATCCGCGACGACGAAAAGGAAGGGGAAAAGGCCGACTCTACGACGGACAAGTCGGCCAGCGATTTCTTGCCTCAGGGTAGCGCCGAGTACCCCGTGCCGACCGAAGAGGAGCAGCGCACTCTGACGCGCGTGGCCGGTAAGATCCCGCTGGTGGCGTACGTTTTGTGCGTGGCCGAGCTGTCGGAGCGGGCGTCGTACTTTGGCGCCAGCACGGTCTTTAGCAACTTTATGCAGTTCCCGCTGCCCGAGGGCGGCAACGGCAGCGGCGCGATTCCCAAGGGCCACAAGCAAGAGCATGCGGGCGCGCTGGGCATGGGCCTGCAGTTTGCGTCGGCGTTTGGCCTTCTCTTCACGTTCTTGGCGTACGTCTTTCCCATTCTCGGCGCGTGGATTGCCGATGTCAAGATTGGGCGGTTCAAGACGATCATGTTGGGCGTGATCATTGGCGGCGTGGCACACATTATCATGATTGGCGGTGCGGCGCCGGCGGTCCTCAAGGCCGGCAAGGGCGTGGCCCCGTTCATTATTTCGCTCCTCTTGCTGTCGACGGGCGCCGGCATCTTCAAGCCGAACGTGGCCCCCCTCCTGATCGACCAGTACCAGCACCAGCACGACTACGTGCAGACGCTGCCGTCGGGCGAGAAGCAGATTGTCGGCCCCGAACTCACGATCCAGCGCATCCTGCTGATTTTCTATGCCATGATCAACATTGGCTCCTTCTTTGCGATTGCCACGACGTACACGGAGAAATACATTGGCTTCTGGATTTCGTTCCTGCTGCCGGGCATCGTCTACTTTCTTCTTCCAGTCCTCCTTCTGATCATCCGCAAGAAACTTGTGCAGCGGCAAAAGGGCAGCGGCGGGTCCGGCTCCGAGCTGTCCAACTTCTTGAAGATCGCTTTCACAGCGGTCAAGCACAACAAGGGTGCCGTCTGGCGCAAGGATTTCTGGGATGCCGCCAAGCCGCACAAGCTCGCCGCCCGTGGTATCCGTGTGAGCTGGAACGAGCGCAGTGTCGTCGATGTCCAGCGCACGTTTGAGGCCTGTGTCGTCTTCTTGTACTTTCCGCTGTACAATATTAATGATGGCGGCGTCGGCTCGCTCGCCAACAACCAGGGCGCCGCCATGACCAGCAACGGCGCGCCCAACGACTTGTTGACCAACCTGAATCCTGTGATCATCATCGCCGCCACGCCCGTCCTCACGTATGGCTTCTACCCGCTGCTCTCGCACTTTGGCATCCGCTTTGGACCCATCAAGAGAATGACCATTGGCTTTTTGCTGGCCGCCCTCTCCGGCATCCTTGGCGCCATCGTCCAGTGGAAGGTGTACGAGACGTCCCCCTGCGGCTACCAGGCCAGCACGTGCGACAACGGCGCCGTCTCGCCCATCTCCATCTGGTGGCAGGTCCCCAATGTCGCGCTCGGCGCCATCTCGGAGCTCTTTTGCAACGTCACCGCCTATGAAATGGCCTATGTCCGCGCGCCGCCACAGCTCAAGTCGGTCGTCATGGCCATGTTCCTGTTCACAAACGCCCTGTCGAGCGCCCTCGGCGAGATCCTGATTCCCGCCATCATCGACCCGCACCTCATCTGGGTCTGGGCCGGCCCGGCCATTGCCCTCTTTGCCCAGACCGCCATCTTCTACTTCCGCCATCGCCATATTGACAACGAGATCTATCTCCTCGAACAAAACCTGGCGGGTGCACCACTCGGCGCGCCTCACCAAGCGACCCTGGCGGAGGACGAGAAGGCGTAGGTGAGGGTGGAGATGGTACGTGGGAGAAGTGTGATAGTACCATAGTCTGTGACGTTGGTGAAAGTGAGATGCTTCTTTCGGATGTTCAGTCGTTTCCTTTGTCAAATGGTAATGGCCGACTGAGGGGATGTTGATGCGTGCCCGCGTGACCGATGATACCAGCGGTGAGATGCGAGTCGATTCTAATATGCAAATATAATGCGTGTGATAATAAACAGCCCATTCGAGAGATCAAGATGTAAATGTCCATTTTCTCAGCGTTGCGAAGTTTTGTTGTTGTTTAGTCCTGGAGCTTCCCCTGAGTATGACGCTGATTTGTTGCTATTTAAATGTTAGCTCCACGTGACCCCACATGGCAGGAGTCTTGAGGTGTCACAGAAATGGCAGGTCCCCACCCTCTGTAATCAAGAGCTCGGGGCACGCTAACTCGCCAACTGCTGCCGCTGACGACAGCACACATGAAGTGCAGTTGCAGTTCAGGTTCAGGTTTCCCAAACATTCCGTCGCGGCCGTTGCATCTCCACCACCACCACGTTGACGAAGCTGCACGAGCATTTCTAGACCAACAACGCCAACGAAGCTCGAATCCAACATCTACTACACTTTACCAGCTACTTCCAACGACTTGTCCGTCCAATTGCTCTCGGGACATGGGCCACGCCGCGGCGTGCCGTCCCCGCCCATCGACTCGAGAGTCGCAAACCCCCTTCTCGTAATCGACGTCGACATTGACCTCGAGGTCTCCCTCCCCCGCAATGACGCCCCCCCAGCCGGCGTTCCTCCTGCCGCAGAACCGCAAGCTGCGCCACTTGCGCGGCATCTACCTGCGCAACTTGACGTTTACACAGTCGCGCAAGTATAGCATCGACGATGCGAGCGTGGGCACGTCGAGTCTCGCCTCGGCGGCGGACCGGGAGAAGAAGCGCGCATCACTACGGAGGGCCCTGCAGCACTCACGGTCGAGTGACGATTTGACCGAGTCTAACGGATCGGCGTCGCGAAACCGCAGCGCGACCTTGTCAGGCGCGAATGCGCTCGCTCGACAACACATTCTGGAACAGGCCATGGACAGCAGCACGGCCGACGCCTTCTTCTCGTTACATACAAGCTCTGGAAGTGACGACGACGACGCCGACGAACCAATATATGTCAGCGAGGTGGGAGAGCGGGCGACCAACTTCAACTTTCGCTTCTTCGACCTAGCCAACCTGGATCCTCTACTATCACGATCTTCACAACTAACCGTCAAAGTCTGGGTACGAAGAGCTCCGACTGCACCCTCGACAACACCTCCCTCCTCCTCCTCTACAACTCCCTTCTGGTCGCTCCTCCTCGAAGACGACGTCGACCTGCGGTTTCTCGGGTGCATCGGCACTCTCCAAAACATCCACTTCCCGCCCAATGCTCTCGTTTTCCATTTGCTGGACGGCGTCTACATGGCTGGTGCGCCGCATAACAAGCTGGTCTCGCCCGCCGGCGGCGCACGCAGCAACCTTCAGGGCGTCCCGCCTCTCCCGACCTCCTCCTACAACGCCCTCATGCGCCTCGCCAACCTCGAGAACTCCTTGCAGGACTGCCTGGCCACACAGGACAAGCTCGCCCAGCAAATTGAGCAAATACTCGAAAAGGAACAAGAGACGGCCAGGTCGGGGGGCGACGAAGCGGCTGCCCTCCTGCTGCCCGAAGCCGAAGCCCGCCAACGACGCGCCCTTAAGGGGCTGGCCCACCGCCGACGGCTGACCGACGCGGCGCGCAAGAAACGGGCCGACCTGGCCGCGTCGATCGAGACACGAAGGGCCGCCATTGCCGCCGGCCGCGACCTCCAGCAGAAAGCCTCGGCCGATGTCGAGCATGCCTCTCTCAAACTGGCGGCTTCGCGCACGACGGCCCAGCGCACGCGCGACGACATCCGCGGGCAGCGCCGGCGCGTGTGCGAGGACTTGATTCGGATTTACGACATTTCGCCCGCGCGCGGCGTCGACGAGCCTCTGGCCTTCCAGATCTGCGGCATGCCGCTGCCCAACACCGTGTACGGTCCGATGCTCGACAAGAGTAGCGGTGGGCGGGCCGAAGACACGCTGTCGGCCGCCCTAGGGTTTGTGGCCGTCTTGGTGAACTCCCTCCAGACGTTCCTGGGGGTCGCTCTGCCGTACCGCATCACGGCCTACGGCTCGCGGTCAGTCATCCGGGACGACATCAGCAAGTCCATTCCCGACGCCCAGCGCGACTTCCCTCTCTACATGCCGCGCGGCGGGCTCAACGCGCAGTACCGGTTCGACTACGCGTGGTTTTTGCTCAACAAGAACATTGAGACGCTGTGCCACGCCCAGGGCCTCAAAGTGGTCGACATCCGCCACACCCTGCCCAACCTGCAGTATTTGTTATACGTCTGCAGCGCCGGCACCGAGGACCTGCCGGAGCGCAAAAAGGGCGGCGTGCGCGGGCTCTGGCAGGGCCACATCCAGCGACACAGCAATGCGAGTGTGGACAATGCCGACGTGGAGGGCTCTCTTAAGCAGACTGCAGGACAGGGACGGAGAGACGCGGCTGTCGTCACACACCGCGGGCTGCTGCCGACGACGACGCGGACAACAACGCGCGCCACCAACACGACCAGCACGACAATGACGATCGGTAATAACGTGCCCGCGCCGTCGTCGGTAGCGTCCTCGCCGGCGTCGACTCTGCACTTGCCCTTTGACGAGGGTGCCACCACATGGACTCTGCGGACAAAAGGCATGCGGGAGAGGAGTTAAGGAGGAGAAAAGAATAGAGAATTCTTCATATTCTACGTTACAACATTCTGTACATATAATATTCTTACATGGCGGCTGTTTCGACGGCCAGGAGTTTCAATGATAGCGATTATTTTCTTTCTTGTCTTTCTAATCATCATCATCCCATGTCTTGTGTTTGTATGTCTTATCTGGTACCGACATCTCGAATTCTAGAACATGGACATCCGCCGCGCCAGCCTTACGCGTGTCTTGGTTTCTTTTCTTTCGCCGACGCAGGGTCCCTGATCGACAAAGAGACAGGCTGTTCTCGGATCTTGAGATAGTGAAGCTTTCCAGAAAGAATGTCACGCCTCCATTTACAGGTAAATACAGACGACGGATGCCCGCAGCCTGCAAAGTAGATCACACAGCATTTATCCTTGGGCGAGCATTCATCCCATCTCGTGGATGTCTACTTTATTTTCTTTTTCTTTTTCTTTTTTTTTCACTTTATTTTCTCACCTTTCCATTGCTCGTCCGTGGCTAAATCCCTATTGAGCCGCGCCAGCTCCGCCCAGCCGCGTGCTCGACACAGACAAGTCTGACGTTTTGTATTTTGCCGGCAGAGTGCCGTCACTTTCTGATGGGCGACAATACTTGTCTTCTTTCCTGTCTTTTGTATTCCCACGCATCTCACAAACTTGTCATCTGTCCAGCTTTTTGGCCTTGTCTACTCTAGAATATCGCCACCTCATTGTACAACGTGCCGACCACAAAATCTCCGTGTAAGTGGGTGTCATATGGAAGAATGTGCACCGGGCAAGAAAAATAAATAAACCTGCCAGAATACATGCAGAAAAACTGCACAATAAAGACAAAAGCCGATGCCATATCATGCCCTATTTGATTTCCACTCAATTTATATGAGCATATATGAACATATATGGGCGCATATATTCCATTCCCGTCATCCGCTTCGGTATCCCGCTTTTACTCTCTACTTCCGCTTACTGTTCCTGTCTTCAGCCTCGACCCTCGACCCGCGATCCTCTTTTCCTCTTTTCCTCTTTTGCTCTTTTGTGTTTCTTCCCTGATGTGCCGGGTAAGAAGGTAAAAAGAAGGGAAGCAAAAGAAAGAAAGAAAGAAAAAAGGCGTCGCGTGTACCTGTGCTCCCGCGTAAATGAACTCTGTACACCTGTCTGTCCCCATCTCTGTACTCTTCTCCAAGCAATATCTGCCCTCGTCTCCCGCGTTCCGAAGCTGTCAATCGTGTATTTTCTTTCTGCCTTCTACCTTTCTTGTGCATTGTGTCTCGCGTTCCCATTCCTTCTGTCCAATATATCAACACCCGATCCCGCTGTCTTGTTTTTTGTGTCTCCGTTGAGCTTGTCTTCCTCTCCTTTCTTCGTTGTATGTTTTTGTCCCCCCCTTGTCTTGCGGCTCAATTCCTTCTTTTTTGCTCAGTCGAGATACATCTACAAACGAACAGAGCTATCGATCTCGACTTACATTGCCAGCTTCACCTCGACCAATTTTCCAGCTCTTTCAAGGTGTGAAAGCGTAGCTGTTTAATTGAAATTGCGTCTGCCTCGATCTCCCTCGTTTTGTCACACACAAACACACAGATACACGACACTGCACACAAAAAACTGCAAACCACGTCGGCCACCAGTACCCCATATTCCATATTCGATTCCCCAGGTTTTATTCTTGTGAATCGACGAGATATTTGACTCGCCCAACGCGCCTTCCTCACCGACCGCCTTGTCTCTCCTTCTGTTTATATTTCGTCCACGACACAGTCACGCAAACCGACCTTATCTCTCGACAACAGAGACAACAACATCTATCTTCACACATCCATCATGAAGCTCCTCTTCCACCTCTTGCTGGCCGTCCTGGCAGCAACACTCACTCTCGCCGCACCAGCACCAGCACATCTCCAGAGCCCGCTCGGCGGCGAAAAGCAGAATCGGCCGGGAAAGCACGGCCACTCATCTTCCTCTTCACCACCGGCGCCAGACGTCGGCCACACGACCGCGACCCCCCTCTCAACACACACTCAGCCCAACGAGCGGCCCAAGGCCTTCCAGCTGCCGTACGTCGTCAAGGCGCCCAAGCCGGGCGCACGGAAACACAGCAAGCACTACGGCGGTCTGTCTCTGCCGTCCTTGCCGGCCTGGATGACGCCCTGGAGAAAGGCCCTGACCGGTGCCGTACCGCCGCTTGCCCCCTCCAAATCGACATCGACCTCCACAAAATCGACCGACCGCCTCCGGATGCACTTTAACCACGCCAGCAATGCCAAGCTGGCGTGCTTCTGTGCCGGCGGAGCCGTGTGCTGCCACACGTCGACCGGTCTCGACTGCAATTCGGGGTACTGCGGGCTGTAGGGTGGCGGAGAGGAAAACAAGAAAACGAAAATCAGAAAAAGAAAAAGAACATAAAACACAACAGTCGTCGCCTACCTGAGCCGGCGATACGATATGAAGGTCGACAGAGATGAGGCCAGACAGAGACAGGGCCTTGCTCGATGCGACACTCTGGTTTCTCCTTGAGAACGATAGGAAGCCACTCATTTCAAGCTTCCTCAATTATCTCCAGCAAGGGCCAGTCTTATCGCCATTTCAGCCCAGCTGCTCGCGCACTGGCCATTCTCTGATCTTTCAGCGTCCCTTGCAGTAGCGACGGCGCATCAACTTTGAGCTTCCACATCGAGAGACAAGAAACGCCGCGCCAAGGCGGGCAGAGAGGAGGAAGAGGCCTCCTTTGAGTCGTTGAGACTCTCATGATACCTATTTCCATTGCATGTTAGAAACATACTTCTCTAGAACAATGAAATCATTTTCACCGACCTTCTCATGGCTGGGTTTCTGAACAAGCGAAAACAATCATGTTTTCACGTCCCCTCCTCCTCCGCATAAACCTCATGAAATACCACCTTGCCCCTGTCCCTGCACGCAACCACAACCACAACCAAAAAGCACAGTCCAAGCGCTGGAAAAACACTAGAACGCCATTCGAAGCGTTGGAAGACTTTTCGAACACACAAACGACGCGGGCTGTTGCGGGCAAGCTTTCGTGCAGGCGGTGCGGGTGCAGGCGCAGGGCAACATCGTGTGCTCACGGACCACCTCGCGACCAGAGTTTCGAGCCAGATCACTCTTCGGTCAGGGACCAGACCGGAAGAGACCGTGACCAAATGTGACCAAAGAAAGAAAAGACGAGACAGGACCACGAGCCTTGGCCGGTTCGGCAAGATGCCATCTTGAGATGGTTTGTTGGGACCTACTCTCCACATATTTTTATCACAATTCTATCAACACTTCAGGCTGCTTTACCGCCATTCTTGTGTCCTTTTCTAATCCGATATTCTGTCGTCCATCCCCTGCAAATCTGATGAATTGCCGTGTTCAAGAGGGGAAGCAACACGAAAGATGAAGACGTGAAATGAGATGTGATGTCGCTGCAGATGTTAGCGACGTTCTAGCACTGTTCTAGCATGGTCTGGGGCCCTTCTGGTCGCTTGAGGCGCTTTGACAGCCGAAATTCCTATACGTTTGTGGTCAGAAGTGGCACTTGTTTAAATGAGAATTGAAATGATAAAATGCATAATATGCACGTTGCAAAAGAAGAGGAGAAACTGACGGAGAAAGAGGAGAAAAAGACAGACCCTGCGTGGAGATGATTGCGGTGTAAGATGCTCACTCTTAAACGCTCACTTCGGCGGGTTCGGCCCTTGCCAGAGGAAGGATTGCGACAGGCCTGTAAGCCCCTGTAACAACGGTTCTCTACTGGGTATTATTGCTTGTTTGCAAACACCTTGTCAGGCAGCCTCCCGAGACATCACGATGTTGTCCTCGATAACCTGCACAAAGAACTAAAACACCAACATCCATCGATCACCGACAATGGCTGCCAAACAATGGTCACGATCCCATCTATTTCTTTGCTTTTGTTCCAGATTTCCCTATTCTTTTCTTAGCCTACAAGGCCCAAGGGCTAACGTGTGCCAAAAACTGAGCTAAGAACGTCATTGGTGTGGGGCAGCCGCAGCTAAAAACACTGACGCCAATGAATTTGATTTAGGCCTGTCTCCGCCTGTTAGGTGCCTGTATTTTCTCCATAAGGCGCGTTCCAGCACCCACTGTGTCCACCACACCCACCGAACCCCTCCCGCCAACGGCCCAAACGGGCTACCGGCATATTCCCTGTCTCGTTTGTGCGGGCCTGAGGGGCCTTACTGATGAGAGTTGAGCGCTGAAGCCGAAACAACAAAACAGCAAAACAGCAGAAACGACGAACTCCTGCGACGTAATATTTCCTTCTTCCCACCCACCTGGTCGTTCCTTCCTCAAGCACTGAGCATCTGTTCTTCTGCACCTGCCGCTTTGACCGTTCCCGAAACGACAAATGCCCCTGGGTTGACTACAGTATCGTGGAGCGTGGGTCGTGACTTCCTTCTTGGGTTTGTGTGAATTATCACGATCTTCAATCTCTTGTTTGCCCATCCCTCTGTTACCGACATCACCTCATCAAACTGTCGTCACAGCGAAAGGTACCTTTGTTTCTGTGACCGTTACGGGCCTCCCGCTTGTCCCGCGCCAAACGCCCCAAGTCACTCATTACGCCCCCCAAAGACACCAAAAGAGATACACAGGACCCAGAATTACGCCAGACCAAAGGCCCCACCAAAGCTTCCTTCCGTCTACGCGCGCAAAGCAAAGGGCAAAAAAGATCCAGAGGAAAGAGGAAAGAGCGACCTGCACCAATCCAAGCCAGCACACGACGAATCCGACATCTTCGACAATCCCATCTTTTTTACCTCATTCTTCAATCAATCTATCCAACTCTCCCCTAACTACCGACAACCATTACCATCAACCGTCGCATTGCAAGGTACGCCGTCTCCCATCGTCGAATTGCCCCCGTGCCCCGCGGCTATGACGACCTGAGACTCTAAGCGGTTGCTGACATTTGCCTCTCTAGATTGTCTATCTTTTGCATTCCAGTCCTCTACGACATATCGACGACATCTAAACATCTACAACGCCTTTCAATCCCACAGTACTGCTCACCACTCCGACAGTGCGCGCCACGACCTCACCGTGACGCAACCGACCGCCTAAACCCCACAGCGTCACCTCAAACCGACATTGACCTTCATCCTCAGCGAGCCGCTTCTCAATTTACCCTTTATCCGCGCCGCTCTCGCCTCCGCTGCCACGGTTTCTTGGGCAGTGCTTCTCTGTCTTTTCTGGAACACGCGCTCGCAAGGGCCACTCTGCGCTTCCTGCTTGCTACTGGATCGCCGGCTCGCTGGCTCCCGGCGAGCTTGTCTGCCGCGCACAGGCACAATCGACTTTCTGTGGCAAAGGAAATCGGATTTCGAAACGTGAAACGACTTCCTTCTAGAACACTTCCACCATCCACTCTCTGAGCATGACCGGCAACGTATAGCCCAGAGATTGAGATAGGCACACGAGCAGAGCAACAAAGACTACACCTTGAGACATTGGTAGCTGGTCTACCGAACATTCTTTCTCCTCCACTCATACATCCTCCTTTTCTTCTTTTCTCCCCCCACAGCCACAATGCGACGGGCACGCGGCCCGTCGCCGACATCGCCCTTTCGGGCCCTCGCCCACCACCACGCCGCCCACAATGTCGGCAACGGCGCCGGTGGCCAGGGCGGCACCGTCTCGTCCATGCTCCGCTCCTTCAACGTCGAGAACAACCCGGCCCGGCCCATACGACCTAGTCCACTGACCGCTTCGACCATTCCCGACATGCCCCTCGACCTCGTCGACCGCATCCGCTCGTTCCCACTGTTTGTGTCGGCGCCCGACGACTTTTTGGCTGCCATTGGCAAGCACCTGCGGCCACAGATCCACGCGGCACACGACCTGATCCTCACAGAGGGCGACGACGCCAAGGCTATGTACTGGCTCGTACGCGGTGTCGTTGCCGTCACTTCACGAGACGGCGAGGCCGTCTACGCCGAGCTGACACCGGGCGCCTTCTTTGGCGAGATTGGCGTGCTGATGGACGTGCCGCGGACGGCCACCATTGTCGCGCGGTCCAAGTGCTTGTTGGTTGTCCTGAAAAAGGAGGATCTTCAAACCGAGCTGCCGCACTACCCGGAGATGGAAAAGGCGATCCGGCAAGAGGCCGAAGAGCGCCTGACCATTCTCAAGAAGAAGCAGCAGGAGCGGCGAAACATGGGCACGAGCGGGAGCACAACAACACCAAGCACAGAAGGCAAACCACAAGCAGGCGCATCGTCAACAGACCCAACATCTGGGACAACAACGCCCACAAATAAGAAGAAGCGCAAGTCGCCCAGTCCAGGCATCATCGAGGACCCGGCTGTCGGCGGCAGCGCTCTGGGCAGCGGCTACGTCAATGTGCGCAAGACATTGAAGGAACTGCCACTCTTTGCGACGCTCCCACCAGACATCCTTCACTTCCTCGGTCTCAGCGCCCAGCCCAAGACGTTTGCACCCTTTACCGATATTATCTGTCAGGGCAGTCCTGGCAACGACATTTACTTTATCGTCCGCGTCGAGGCCGAGGTCGTCCTCCAATTACCAAACGGCAGCGTCCTCGAAGCCGCCTCGACATTTGCGCGCCCACGACTCACACAGGGCCAGTACTTTGGCGAAGTGGCCAGCCTGGGCTTGTCTCGCGGCCGTACAGCGACAGTACGCTCCATTACGAGTGTCGAGTGTCTCATGATCAGCGGCGAGGCGCTCGAGGAATTGTGGCGGCGGTGTCCACCCGGGCTCAAGAACCAGGTCGAGGCGACAGCACGTGCGCGGTACAACCAGTCTGCAGAGGGTGACGACACAGCAGACGAGACAGCAGCTGCGCCAAGTGATGAGAGCAGCCCACAGGAGGGCGAGGATATCGAGATGAAAGACGATGCGCCAGCCTTTGGCTCGCCATGGAGCCCCAAGAGCCCCTCGCCCGTCCCGTCCCTCGCTTCCCTCCGCCGCCACTCTGTCCCCAACGTCATCTTCACTACGCCCTCGAAGCCATCATCACCAACAAAAGCCTCCCAAAAGGACGAAGCAGCCGAGACTCGACAACCCAGCGACCCAGACCCATTCCTTAGTGTCGACATGGAGAACCTGCGTAACCGTCGACGCAACTCACTGGCACCGCCAGTACCACAAACTGACTCGGGTGCCTCGTCACCATCCTCCTCCTCCTCACTTTCGTCATCCTCTTCATCATCTAATCTCCAGACTTTGCCGACAATACAGGCCAACGAAGCCTCCAACAGCAACAGCAGTCCGCTCAAGCTATTTACTTTCCCGACACAAACGACACCAGACCGGAAGGACACAGATAAGGCCGACAAGAGCGCCGCCAGCATCATCGAGGAGTTCAACGGCATCAAGATGCAGGAAGATACACAGCAGACCCAGCAACAGCAAGACGCACGGGGCAACTTTAAGAAGGCACGTCGGAGCCCGAGTGTTGTCCGTGGGGCAAACGGTGATCACACCTCACTTGCCAGCGGCACACGGCAGTTCCCATCCGACGAGGCCCTCGTCCTGGTCTTCAAGCAGTTTGGCCTTCTCGACCTTCTTCGTCTTGCCGGTGTCTGCCGCCATTGGCGCCGTGTCATCACGACCGCACCTCAGCTCTGCACCCACATCGATCTGTCGTCCTACAACGGCCGCATCAACGACTACTCTCTCTCCCAAATTGTCGCGCCGTTTGTCGGCCAGCGCGCCGTCGAGATCGACATCAGCAACTGCTTCCACATTACCGACGAGGGGTTCCAGGCGCTGTGGCAGCATTGTGGGCGCAATGTCAAGGCCTGGCGCATGAAGTCCGTGTGGGACGTCTCGGCCAACCAGATCCTGGACATGAGCGAGCACGCCTCGGGCCTTGAGGAGCTCGACTGGAGCAACTGCCGCAAGGTCGGGGACAACCTGCTGGCGCGCGTTGTCGGCTGGGTCGTGCCGCCGGCACCGCCTGCCTCGGCCTCGGCGGCCGGCGGTGCGACCAACAACACCAAGATTGTCGCCATTGCCAACTCCAACAACCGCAGCCAGCAGCGAGCGCAAAAACTAGAGCAGCAGCGACAACAGGCCGCCGCCGCCGCCACAAAGAACGGGCCTGCGCCAGGCACGATTATCGGCTGCCCACAGCTCACCATCCTAGATCTCTCATATTGCAAGCACATTACCGATCGCAGCATGGTCCACCTGGCCGCCCATGCTGCCCCTCGTCTACGGGCCCTGTCTCTGACTCGGTGCACCTCGGTGACCGATGCCGGCTTCCAGTCGTGGGCCCCGTACCGGTTCACAGCCTTGACACACCTGTGCCTCGCCGACTGCACCTATCTGTCGGACAATGCCATTGTCTCTCTCGTCAACGCCGCCAAGAGCCTGACCCACCTCGACCTGTCATTTTGCTGTGCTTTGTCAGACACAGCCACTGAAGTCGTCGCCCTGGGTCTGCCGCTGCTGCAAGAGCTCCGCCTCGCCTTCTGCGGTTCCGCCGTGTCCGATGCCAGCCTGCGATGCGTCGCCCTCCACCTCCAGGACCTCCGTGGTCTCTCCGTGCGCGGCTGTGTTAGAGTCACCGGCACCGGCGTCGACCACGTCCTCGACGGCTGCACCCGCCTCGCGTGGCTCGACGCCAGCCAGTGCAAGAACCTGGCGTCATGGGTGGCGGCCGGCGGCGTCGGCCGCTGGGGCTACGACGAGCGGCAAGAGGCCGAGGCCCTCAAGAGCGGAAACGGCAACGGCGCTCTGGCGGCCAAGTACAAGTACTCGCCGACGGGGTGGCAGCCGGCGAGTCGGCGAACCCTGGGGTTAGACCCAGAGTTTCGGCAGGCAGCCATTGCTGCAGCACCGACACCAGCCATGCGCGGGCAGCGCAGACGGGCACGGCAGCCCGTCAAATTTATCATTGAGAAGGGGGCGAAGGATGGTCTGAGGTGAGGTGGCGACGGAGATGCAGATGGCCACCTCCTATCATTTTTGTTTACTTTGATTTATTTGCATCAGCATTTGGGGTATCACGCATCCTTGGGTAGAGAAGGGTCTTGTTAATATTCGGTGTTTTCTTTTCGGCATACCGGGTTTATTGGGAAGAATGACCAGGCGGGGCATATTTTGTTTTACGAATTTGCGGGTGATACCATATTCTTGGCGGGACATTGCATCTTTACGATTTTGACGTTATTTTCTCGTTTTTTGGGTTGATTTTAAACACATTTCTTCTTGGACATATTTCTGCTTTGGATAAACAAAGTCAATATACCCAGCATATTCTTGGAAACACCATCTCATGAGAATCACTAACAGATGTTAAAGGCAAAAAGCAAAGGTATTCCATTAATCCATGCTCTTTACAAGAGCCCATGCCTATACCCGTACAAGGCTATTTATCCAGATCCCGATCCTTGGGGGCCGTTTGGCTACACTCTTAATGGCGAGAGAAAGTACACTCGCCCATCTGGGTGTTTTGTTCTGACAATGGCGTTTGTTTTCTCTCCCTCTTTCGTTTCTTTCAATTTTCTCATACTCTAATATCTCATTCTTTTGTCCTGGTGACGTTTGCTATTGATTATCGACACTCTTTTTGTTCTTTTTCATATTGTTTGATTTTGATTACATCCGTCCTTCGTTATTTTGTGCCACTCATCCTCCCCACCGTTCACGACATCAAGCCCCGACGGAGTGTCTGCCGTTGAGGCATTCTCATTTTGTCGTATCACAGTCGACTGTCTTCTGTCTTACTCTATTTGATTTCCTTTGCGTCCACCACCACCAGCCGTGGTCGTTCAAGGCTTTGGTGCCTTGTTCGCCATTATCCTTCTGGCGGCATTCACCGACACGGGCATCGCCGCCGACTCCAACTCGACAGACTGTGCGCCGGCGCCGCTGGCCATCACCATTGGCAATGTCACGCTCTCCAACAGCCAGGTCGCGCGCGGGCTCAAGCTCAACATTGGCACGCCGCCGCAGTCGTTTGCGTTCCTGCCGCAGTGGCCGATGAACAACAGTCTGGTGTACGGCACGGACGGGCACTGCACGTCGGACCTGTCGAATGCGGCGTGCACGACGTTCCGGGGCGGCGCCTACAACGGCATCGCTTCGGGTACGCGGACTGTTCCGGGCGGGGCATCTCATCCAGTGGACGCGGCGCCGTGGTCGTCGGTATCGTTTGCAGCCGACACGGTCGTCTTGAACGCGACGTCGGGCAGCGTCAAGAATACGTCCTCCACAACTTTGACAAGCTTCCCGATCGGCGTGCCGCTCAACGACCTGGGCCAGCAGAAATACCACCCGATGAACGCCCTGGGGCTCGGGTTCAACTCGACGCTGCTGGAAGCCCTGAAGGCGTCGGGCCACATTGCCAGCCGCACGTGGAGCATGTTCTGGGGCCTCGAGGGCAGCGACGACACGAGCCAGATGGATGGGGTGTTTGTGCTCGGTGGCTACGACAGCGCCAAGGTGGTGGCCGGTCAAAAGTCAACTTTGCCGCTCGCAGACGCCGGTTCAGTGTGTCCGTCACGCATGGTCTTGTCGATTACCGACCTCGTGCTCAACTTTGCCAACGGCACAAATGCGAGCCTGTTTCCGCGAACGGCGTCGACCGCTCTCCAAGCTTGCATCACGCCCGACTATCCGGTTCTGATGACGCTGCCGGACGACCCCTACTTTCGGGCCATTGAGACGTTTACCAACACGTCCATTGAGCAGCGGTCGCTGGGCATTGCTTTTTTCGCCAACCGCTACCTGCCGGGCGCTTCCCTCTACACGGGCGACCTCACCATCACCTTCCAGTCAGGCCTGTCCGTGCGCGTTCCGAATGACCAGCTGATCGTGCCGGACCGCACGATCGACCTTGATTCCGGCAAGATCCTGGCCAACTCCTCCGGCATGGACACTACGTTGCTCGCCATCCAAAACGTCAACGCCAACGACATGACCCAGTTAGGGAGGCAGTTTCTGTCGGCCGCCTACGTCATGCTCAACCAGGACGCCAACACGTTTACGCTGTGGCAGGCCAACCCCACCACGCAGCGCCAGCTCGTGTCTGTGGACGAGTCCAACAAGGAGGTGGCCGTCTGTGCGGTGGGCAACAACGACAGCGTGCACGTCAATGCCACCGTCCCGACGAACGGGACCGACACGGCGGGAGCCGACAAGCCTGCCGAGTCCACCGCCGTCCAGCACAAAGTAGGCCTCGGCACCATTGTCGGCGCGGCCGTCGGCGGTGCCGTCGTCCTGGCCGTCCTGGTCGGACTGGCGGCCTTTTATTGTATCCGTCGCCGCCGCCAGCGCCGTACAACAGAAACCGCCGTCGCCGTCGCCCGGGCCGTCGAGGCCGCCCGCAGCAAGTTTGACCCGGGGCGGTCGGCCACGGAGTCGACCTCTGAACTAACAGGGGAGTCGAGGCAACAAGAGCGGCAGTTATTCCACCAGCTCGACGCTCAAGATGTCCGCGACATTAAAGATAGTAAAGTGGCATACTACTACCAGAACCAGTACCGAAAAGAGCCGTACCACGCCACCGAAATGGAGGACTCGTCGCGCATCGAGCTGATGGACCTGCACGACGTGGCGCCGCGGTATGCGCCGTATGCTCCACGACGGCAGACGCCGCAGTTTGAGCTGCAGGGGTAGGGCGATTAAAGAGAAGAGAAAGAGAGAACAGACAAATTGATAATGTAAAGACACCGTGGTAATGATGTATATTTATGACGCAAAGCAATCGTGGAGTTCGTGGCGTTTGGTGAAGCGTTTTGATTTTGATTTTGATTTCTTTGTCTTGTTTTCTTACTCGATTTCCTTTGTTTATTAGGGTGTTGTTTGCAAAATAATTCTTTAAAAAATGTTAGTTATAAAAAATAAATCATGATATGTCTTTGAAAATGGTTTGGTCCTTTTATCCTCTTTTCTTTTCATGAAACTCAATTGTACTAGTGTTATCATGTGGAACATACCTATATAGACCTATCTTCTAGCGCTTTGTACTGGGAGGTCCTTCCTTTTGCCCACATAGTCTAGTGGTTAGGTCCATCATATCACCACCTGCAAAGAGCCTCATGTGCATGTGATGCACCTCAGAGTTAAGCTCAGGAGGCGCCTACGGAAACATCCGCTAGGAAATTTTAGGGAATTTTAGGGGTTCAGCCACCGGCTACGATGTGACTACAGCGTCTTGGCCAGGCCGAATCGGGAAGGATCACGACTTACACGGTGGATGACTGTGAATAAGTTTGAGTAGAGAGATCAAATCATGTCGCAAACAATCTCGGTGAGCAATATTGATGTCTGCTAGATTGTGTCTCATTGACTGCGTGGCTACTACTCGACATCCCGAAATAGAGTTTTTGTTCTTGCGAGGCTTACGACGATCAGAGTCTGTGCTTTTGTTGTTCCTCTTACGAACAGCCCCATTCTCCCGTCGGTCTGTCAAAAGGCGTCCTTTTGTTTTCTTTTTGTCTTCTATCCTTCAATTCACGGCCTCGCCGATGCAGGTTCGATTGTGCCATCGACGCGGTGCCCTGGAGGATGGGCGTTCTCCAGATTTTTTGAGTCTTCTCTGAGAAGTTGGATTGCAGCTTCCTTATTTGGCGTGGCAGCCTTTTGCCAGCCACACGAACCACCAGATCCATGTCGATGGCACAATCCGTCCTCCACAGGCTGCACGAGTATTCCAGTTCTTTCCTTTCTGTCGAGGGCACTCTGCGATGGCGTTTGTTGGATCGACGTTGCGGCGGGGAGGGACCGTGGCCAATGGCAGACAAGAAAATTGACGCCATTGGGGACATTTGGAGACTGTCTAAAGTACGGGATACGTATGTACACCAAGGAGATACAAAGTACAAACCAGCTCCTCTGATACCTTAACATCTGCAGTATTACTCCGTCCCGCCGCCGACCAAAGCTTGTCTTGCTTGGCCGAATCTTGTCCATCGGCAGTCTTTCTCTGAAAAGAGTACAACGTCGTACTCTGCGGTTGTATTCGATCTAACAAGTACGGAGTATCTCCGCTGGAGGTCCTATCTTGATGTACCTCGTCTCCAGGTCTCTTGATGGCACACGACACGACTCGACATTTGGTACAGTTTGCGAGTGGCTGCTTTCAAAGTGACAAATCATGCCCTGTCTGTCAATACGATAAAAAGACGAAATCATTCAAGGTCTTCAAAAGAAGCGACAAAAACGACGAACAACAACAAACGTAACAAAAACTCGAGACAGTCTCCATTTCTGGATTGCTCTTTTGCAGGAACAATGTCGTTATTGCAAGGCTTTCTTCGTCCTCGGGCCTTGCCGTCTCTTACTGTCTTCGGTCTCCCTGGTCTCCTCCCTTTTGCCGCCTTCTGAAAGTCCCAAACGATTGCATCTTCAGGCTGCTAACCGTGTTTTTCCATGATCGTCGGTGTCCATCCCCCTACATTTGGACATCCTTGAAACGAATGCACCTCGAATCTAGCGCAGCACACGTAACTGTAGCACGAGATCGTCCTCTGCTGTCTCTCTCTGTCTCTGCAGTGTCTTATCACTTGCCCCAGTGATTCTGTCACATAGTGTAGTGTGTACATGTACTTTGGGTTGGTCGCTCTTTCCTCTTTCCTCTGTTGGTTGGTCCTTCCTTCCTTATTTCATAGATTTTTTATTTCGCTCAGAAGTTTAAAATGGAAAGAGGGAAGGAGGCGGCGACCGGTCGCACCTTCCAGCTGTATTAATATAAACCAGCGCCCGTCCAGTGATTTGCATCCCGCCTGCCTCTTGCATCTGTGTATCTCGAGGCTTTGCATTTCTTTTCGTTTCATTTGCTTTTATTTCTCTACTTATCGCATATCCTTGGCCTGTCCATCACCCGCGTCGACCACTTTGGCGTTTCGATCATCTCGACATCTTCGATCACTTCTTATCTACCCTCCTCTCCCATGGGCTGGTCTAGGTTTACGGGCCGCTTCAGGCCGGACTCAGATCCCGCGGCGCTGTCGTCACCACCAGTCGGTTCTGATGGCATCGAGAGCCCCCAGTACGGCAAGGACGGCACGCCTCTGGCAACAACAACAAACAGCAACGTCCTCGTGTCGGAAGACAGCAATGCCGACGACCGGCAGCCGGTGCTCGAGTCGGCCGAGGCGGGCGAACTGACGCTCGACGAGTCGGCGCACGGCGGCATGGGCCGGCACCTGGGCCTGTTCTCGACGACGTTTCTGATTGTTGGGCGCGTTATAGGCACGGGGATCTTCTCGACGCCGTCGTCGATCACGGGCGGTGTCGGCAGCGTGGGGGCGGCTTTATTTCTTTGGGTGCTCGGTTTTGTGCTGTCCTTCTGCGGCCTCTTCGTGTGGCTCGAGTTTGGGTGCATGTTCCCGCGCAGCGGCGGCGAAAAGGTTTATTTAGAAGCAGTCTACCGACGACCACGCTTCCTGGCGACGGTCGTGTTTGCCGTCCAAGCCATCGCCCTCGGGTTCACGGCGTCGGGCTGCATCGTGTTTGCGAGCAACATTGTTGTCGCGGCCGGCCGCAACCCGGGCGAGTGGGAGGAGCGGGCGATTGCGATTGGCGTCATTGTTTTTGTCACCCTCATCCACACGTTCACTCCAAAAATCGGCGTGCAGCTGATGAACGTGATTGGCAGCGTCAAGGTCATTATCCTGCTGTTCATCATTGTCACCGGCTGGGCCGTGCTGGGCGGCGCCGTGCACCACATCCCGGACCCGCACGCCAGTTTCCGCGACGCCTTTGCCAACTCGGCCACGTCGAGCAACCTGTACGCCACCGCTTTGTTTAAAGTGCTCAACTCGTACGCCGGCTGGTCCAACGCCGCCTACGTGCTCAACGAGGTCAAGCGGCCGGTGCGCACGCTCAAGATAGCTGGTCCGTTGGGTCTGGGTATCTGCGGCGTGCTCTATCTTCTGGCCAACGTTGCCTACTTTGCCGCCGCAACGCCCGAGGAAATCGCGGCCAGCGGCGTCACCGTCGCGTCCTACTTTATGCTCAAGGTCTTTGGCTCGACCGCCAGCCGCGTCCTCAGCGTGTTTGTCGCCATCTCCGCCCTCGGCAATGTTTTGTCCATCACATTTGCCCAGGCCCGCGTCAACCAAGAGCTCGCAAAAGAAGGCGTCATCCCGTTTCAGCGCTTCTGGGCCGGCACCTGGCCTGCCGGCGCCCCCTCGGCCGGTCTACTGCTACACTTTATCCCCTCCTTTATTGTCATAGTTGCCATCCCCTTCGGGGACGCCTTTAACTTTATTGTCGACGTCGAGGGCTACCCGAGCAGCATTATCAACGCGTTCGTGGTCGTCGGCCTTTTTATCCTGAGATGGCGGGCTCCACAGCTCCCGCGCCCGTTCAAGGTCTTTTTGCCCGTTGCCTTCTTCTTTTTGGTCGGCCAATCTTTCTTGCTGGTCGCCCCCTTTTTGCGCCCGCCAGGCGGCAAGGGCGACACCAGCCTGCCCTACTGGCTGTACCCCATCATCGGCATTGTCGTCCTGCTGGGCGGTGTCGTCTACTGGGCCGTGTGGCGCAAACTGCTGCCCAAACTGGGAGGCTTTGAGTGGGCACAGCAGAAGGAGACGCTGGCCGATGGCACGGTGGTCACCACCTTTTACAAAGAGAAGCGGCAGTAGAGACTACAAACAGACCGAATCTGTTCAGACGAGAAGAGGCGAGAAAAGGACGGCCGACAGCCTCGGCTGTTTGATGTCTCGACGACAGCTGATCATGACATACACTCAGTAGTAATAGACTCGTTTGATTTGAGAATAACAGCATCTTCGTGACTATGGCCGGTCTTCCCACGTTTGACCGACACTTGACCGTGAAGCATTGTTTGTGGACATTTGGTGGACCATGTCTCGTGCTTTCCAGCTTACAAGCTTTCGCGACACTCGGCTGTTTGTCAAGAATATGACAATAAGGCTGACTTCGACCGTTGCTGACTGTCTTGACTGGTCTCGACAGTCGGTTTACCTGTCACAATGTGTAATTGTCGTGTAATTCTGGCAAGGATATCCAAAATAGTACCCACGCAACCCTGCGATGTCGCGTGTCGGGTCTCCACGAAAGCGTCGTCATGCCTGCCGGAAAAACTACGGTTTTCGCCGTGGTTCCTGTCCGCTGTAATTCACGCAGTGTAAGAAGTAGACAAAAGAAAAGACTGCAGGATCCAAAGACAACGTGGGAGCTCCGCCCTGCCACTGACAGACTGACAGTCATGTCAATTCCCTTGACGATGTAGATAAATGCCACGAAACTCTTCAACACAAGATTAAATGTTGGTCACATGAACGTCGAGATTATCACTTTTGAAAAGAGATACCAGCGTCGTACCAAGATCTAGAGTAACGAAGAAAACGTTATGTTTTCTTGCTCTCCTTCTTTGCTTCTTCAACTCTTCTTTCGTCGGCTCCGGCGGGCTAGACTTACCAGAACGAGTTAAAAAAGCTAAGAAAAAAGAAAAAAAAAACGTCGGCACATTATGGTTTGGCGCTTGCTTAGTTTCACTGTTTCTTTTCTGTTTCTCATCTTTACTTCTCTCTCAACATCTCTTTCCCATGTCGGCATGCCCTTTAGGAAAGGAATCAAAACCAAAGTGACATGGGGGCATCGCAAAGGACTCGAAGGATTTAGACTTTCTTATCTGAGGGGAAAATGCAAAGAGCCAGGGAAAACTTGCAAGGAAACGCACTCACAAAATACCGCCGAGAACGATCGTCGCCTAGAGATAAGTAACCTCGAGTGAGCGCTTTTACGAGTGCGAGACTTTGTCAGAGTACGAAACGAACTCGAATAATTCCAGGGTCTTCATCGCACGTCAAACACGAGAATAACCTGTCCCTTTTGTCCATATGTTTGTCGAATTAACTCGCCCGACTATTCTCCTAGGGCTTAAAGTCCCGTTTTGCCTTTTGGCTCGTACTTTTTCCTCTTTTTACCGTCGTCGACCACAACTTTTTGTAACCGTGGACCCCTCGTTTATTTCCCTAGTGGCTGCGTCTCGGGGATCGACAAGCATCTTATCGCGTGTTGTATGTGGGTGAAATGGTGGGAGGGCAATACAAAGTGGGCGAGAACTGCCGTGTAAATAATTAAGCACAAATGAAAATGAACGGCAGACTGGAGAGAAAGTCAAAAGTACTTTACATTGACACTTCCAGTGTCACCTTCCCTGCAAGTCTTGGTCGACAAGGTTCTTTGACAAGACTTTGCACAGGACTGACAAGACGCTATACTTATAGATAAACAAACACTTTATCTTTATATAACAAGTTGACGTATTAGATGTGACTGTCAACCGAACTCAAGCCTTTGAGCTTTTGTCGGGTCCTGCCGGTCAGTTGAGGCCGTTTCTGAGGCCTTTGATAGTGTCTCCTCAATGTCTCCCCAATAGACTTGACAGGGAAGGCCTGTTCCTCATAAATTCCCATGGACAAGATCTCGCGTGGCATTTCTGGGCAGAGATACTGTCTGATTGAGACGATTGGAAGCCAATTCGTATTATCCAAGATATTCAACTCCTATTCAGCACACCCAGTATCTTATCCGTCTGTAAATAGATTGATATCGGATGATGCTTCCACACATGCCATGACTTGGATCTTATAAGTTACTACAGTCCTCCATAACTGCTCCTCACGACTATTCGAGTCATTCAATATTTTGTGCCAGAGATCGTCGCCAGTCTACTGCAAGTCGTTCTAGCCACTGCCGACTACTGTCAGTCTCCTCGGACTCCTCTCAGACTCGTGTCAGTCTCGTGTTATTCCCCTCTCACATCCCACTCACTTTGATCCCACTTCGTTCTTTCGGCCTTCTCTCGGACTACCATCAGACCTCGGTCTCCGGCTGTCCATCTGTGCGACACAACTGAGACTTGAGTCTGCCTTGGTTTCTCGTCCTTCTTTCTCTTTCACTACTTCACATACAACAATCACCAAATATTTCAAAAGGCACATCACACACCCACCATGGAAAAACCGACGCCCTCCGTGGCCCTCGAGCTCCCCGACCACGACAAAATGGCTGCCGTCGAGGCTCTGCCCGACATGCCCAAGGCTGCCGAGACCGAGAACACGCCGGCCGTGCTCGACCACGCAGCCGAGCGTGCCCTGGTCTGGAAATTCGATTCCCGGCTTTTGCCCGTCATGGCCATCATGTACCTCTTCAACTCGCTCGACAAGGCCAACCTGGGCAACGCCAAGACGGCCGGCCTCGAAAAGTCGCTGAACCTGGGGTCCAACCAGTACAACATTATTCTGAGTGTCTTTTTCGTGCCGTACGTCCTGACGGCCCCTGTGCTTGGTGTCCTTGGCAAAAAGTTTGGCCCGAGCCGCGTGCTACCCATCATGATGTTTTCTTTCGGCAGCTTCACTCTGCTAGCCGCAAGCGTCCAGAACTTTGGCGGCATTATGGCTGTGCGCTGGTTCTTGGGCATGAGCGAGTCGGCCTTTTTCCCGCTCGTCATCTACTACCAGACCATGTTTTACCGCCGCGGCGAGCTGGCCCGGCGCTTGGCCATTTTCTATGCCGCCTCCAACATCAGCTATGCGTTTGGTGGTCTGCTGGCTTTCGGTGTCTTCCAGATCCACAGCGGCGCTTTCGGTGCCACGAACGAGAATTGGCGGTACTTGTTTCTGATCGAGGGCGCGTGTTCGGTGCTGTTCTCGATTTTTGCCTTCTGGTACCTGCCGCGCACGGCCGCCGAGGCCCGCTTCCTCACGCCCGACCAAAAGGCCCTGGCCTACCACCGCATTGCCGTCGACAGTTCCGGCGTTGTTGATGAGCCGTTTGTTCTGCGGGACGCCCTGCGCATCTTCAAGGAGCCCACCACCTGGCTAATCCTCGCTATCGAAATTTGCCTGGGCGTCCCGCTGCAGAGCGTCACGCTGTTCCTGCCCCAGATCATTGCCCGCTTGGGCTTCGGCACCGTCAAGACCAACCTGTACACGGTCGCCCCCAACGTCTCGGGCGCCATTGTGCTTTTGGTGTTGGCCTTTGCGAGCGACTACACCCGCCGCCGTTTTCCGTTCGTCGCCGCCGGCTTCTTGTTCACGTTCATCGGCTTTGTCATTTACGCCGCCATCGACGTCGAGCACGATTTGCACGTCGCCTACTTTGCCTCCTTCATGATGACCTGGGGCACCAGCGCGCCGTCGGTTTTGCTGGACGTCCTCTACAACAACAACATTGCCAACGAGAACCGCCGCGTCATGCTGACCAGCGTCGGCGTCCCCGCCGCCAACGTCATGGGCTTGGTGAGCAGCAACATCTTTCGGAACCAGGACGCGCCCCGCTACATCCCGGCACTGGCCACGACCGCGGCCTTTGGCGGCACCGGTCTGGTGCTCACACTGGCCCTGGGCGCCTACATGATCTGGGACAACCGCCGGCGGAACCGCGCCCAGGGTGTTGTGGTGCAGGCCAAGGACATTCCCACCGAGAAGCTGTATGAGGGTCCGGCCTCGCCTGATTTCCGCTGGTTCCTGTGAGAGTGTGTATGGGGAATGAGAATACAAAATATGATGGAACGAAAGGAAGGATGAGAAGAGTCAGTTAGTGATACCATGAGAGTTAGCAAGAGAATAAAAGCAGAAACATATGCACGATTACAATGAAATGTCCGACCCGTATCTGTACCATGGCCAAGTGCTGTTGAAACGACCACGGCTTTTTCAAGGCCGGTGCGGCGTCGTCTTGTCTTTCTCTGTGAAGATACTCGACAAGACGAAGACGCCTCAATCTGCGGCAACCGGAGAACGATCGGTGTACAAAGTAGGGGTGTACAAAGTAGGTTGTCGTCTCAAGATCCGAGGATATAGAGGGCGTGCTTCGGTCGTGAGAAAGAAACACACTGTCCAAGGACCCTTTTCCGGCCGGGAAGAGCATGAAGTAAAGGAATATTCAAAATCGTGGGAATAGAATAGAACGCAAACAATATCACCAGATCAAAACAAGGACGACGTGAAGTATAGAAATTTTGTTGTTGTTTTTTGCATTTTTTGTTTGTACCAAAACAAAAACCTGAACCCCTTTATTCTCCCCCCTCTCCTTGATGTCTCTCCTCAAAACTGAACTGTGTCGAGCTGGCCCCTCACAACATCGTCGTACTTTTTGTTCCGTCGTGTCGTCGAAAAAGGCCGTTCTCGTTGTGTCGTTTGTCGTCGAGATGAAAAAAAGAAAAGGGCTAGTAAATATTTTCCGTCCCGGCGCCGCGAGATTTAAAAAAGAAGAAGTTGTCGTCGTCGTCGAGCCGTGTTTTCGGTCATCGTGCGTTTTCGATTCGATTGTGTTTTTGGTATTTTATCGTCGTCCCTCATCACATCCAGACTCCCTACCGAATTTACCGGACGGGGTTCCAGACGTTCTTCAGGAAGCCGTCGCGCTGGGCGAGGCGGTTGAAGGCATCGTCGGCCTCACCCTGGGCACGGACAAAGCCGGACAGGGCGTAGACCTGGTTCTCGCCAGCGATGGCGCGGCCGTTCTCGTCAACCTGGAGAGTGTAAGGTCAGCATTTTGTCTAGGAAGTGTTTTCAACAGTTTCTGTTTCCTTCTTCTTCCCACCCAGTCCTTCGTCGTCCATCCCGTCATTGTCCTGCCGTATCTCGAGGACACGCATCTCCCCAACGTCCGCCTCTTTCCTCCTCTTTCTTCCCCCTCTCATCTCGTCTGCCGTCGTTCCCATCTCTCGTCATTGTCGTACCTTGGCAACCGAAATCTGCACCGAGCTGTGGTCCTTGGCCTTGATGATGCGGCCCGTCGCAGAGCACTTGCGCGGGACGTAGAGGTCGACAATCTCGCCCTTATCGTTCTCCATGGCTGCTGATTTGTGGTGGTTGGGGGGTGGAAAAGGGGTGGTGGTGATGTTCGAAAGTTGTAGAGTTGCGTGGATGTCGAGAGGAAGAGTCGAGAATGTGTGTGCGAAAATGAGGTAGACCAGCAAAAGGCTGTATTTTTCGTCCTTCTCGCCTAGGCCACTTTTTTTGCACCGCCAAACTGGCTGCCACCGCCCAATGGCCACACAAATCGCTGGAGGGGTTGGAAAATTTTTGGTCCGAGCTACCAAAAGAGGAAAAGTGGGGGGATTTCGGAAAAACGCACAAATTCTTTTCTCGCAAAAATTTGTGGATTACGAAAGACAGGGTCCACATAAACGGGCTAGCAGACACACATGACCAAGCATGTGACTGCGCGAGGCTAACGCGTGGTTTCCTGTCAAAACCTCTTCGACTGGACCCACTTGTTTACTTGCGAGGGGCACGCACTATGCTCGTCACGGTATCACAGCACACTTTTGGCGTGCCAACCAGATCTTGACGCGCCCTCCATTAAACATACCGCATTGCAACATTCTTATCCCCCGCCATCGCATCTGCACCTCGCAACACATTCGCTCGAGGTGCACCGCCTTCCACCCTGTCTCGTCTACTGCGACTAGGATGCGCGCTGCGCATGTTTCCTCGCGCGACAATGGCTCGTAGCGAAACGCGGGTCCAGACCCACGATGTCATTCTGCTGTCTTCATCGCCTGTTCTTCCGTCCAGACAACCCCTCTCGACTCATACAACAACCAACACATCCAGACCGGCATGGAAGGGCCGGAGTTTTGACCTGCCTCTCCTGAGTAGCGATCCACCAGAAGCTGCGACAGGAATTCGAAGTGGACCAACAGCGGGCGACACACACTCGAAATACTTTTCCAACAGCCAGAACCCTCCCTCGTCTCCGCTAGCAGCCACCACCGAACCACTTGACCTGCCGGCCATCCCAAAAGAAAAGCCGGCAAAGTATGTCAGCGGCGATCTAGAGTCTGCGCTCCAACGACGCCGCGACTGGACGCCGCCGCCAATCGACACTGTGCTCACAACAGGCGAATGCTCTCGCTCGCAGCCCAACGAAGGGGACTGGTCGTCGTCTCCGGGCGAGCTTGTCAGTCGGTCCAATACTGTCTTCAAGAGCCTTCAGACAAGCTATGGCTGCAAGGAAGACGAGAGCCAGACAAGCAATACTGCCTCTACAACAACGGCCCGGGAAAGCTCGTTTACAAAACGAAAAGCCATCGAGGCCATCTCCATCGGCGATCCAGGACGGTCTGCAAGCAACAGCGCCTCGCCAACAAAGCCCAAAGCTCCTAAGAAGAAGGTGCGGACATTGACTGAGCTGGCCGTTGCCGCCTACGCCGACTCGACGGTGACAGGAGGCAGTACAACAGTATCGACAAAGACGGCGTCAAAACGGCAGCTCGAGGTCGTCGACGAGAACCTGCCGCTCGAGGAAACCGAAGTGCGTCAAGGCTTTCCAACCTCCAAGCTGCGCAAACTCAAGACGGCACAAGCTGCTGCCAAGGCCAAGAAGCCGCGAGCCAAAAAGGCACCAGCAACACGCAAGCCTGTCCTGCTGTCTCCCGAGTCGGCACGCGAGGCTGCCACCCGACAAGACTTTTTGTTTGGCACATCGAGTCAGCTGGCGCAAGAGCACTCGCCGACATTCTTGCGGCACCTCCACACAGCCATGCAGGCGTCCAACCAGGTAGCGGACAGTTATGATGCTGACCGGTCAGGGCGGAACCGCCTAGATGATATCATTGACGACTCCAGCTCCGACATTGGCCCTGACATTAGCACGGTCGACCTGACAGGACAGCGGACACCTGCGCCGAAGAAGAAGCTCTGGGGAGCAGCGGCACGAGGAGAGGACGGTCTGGTGACACACGACAATGTTATCGATCTGGAGGATGCGATCGAGTTTCCTGAAGACCCGCATCAGGTCATTGAGATGGCACAAAGGGCGGCCGAGGAGGCCATTCAAAAAGAGGCTCAAGATGCTGAACCGCCTGCGCCTACACAAGCAAAAACCTCAGCCACGCAGGCGACACAGCCGGCACGAGGAAAGGGCAAGCAGCCAGCCAAGGCAAAAGTAGCAAAAGAAGTGAGCAGCACTGCTCCGGCCGTATCCTCAACTGCAAAGGAGCCGAAGACGACCAAAGCTGCAAAGGCAAAGGCCACGAAAGCGGCAAAAGAGATGGATGCCGTCCGACCCAACTTTGATATCCTAACGACGGCCCAGCTCACCAAGAAGGTGTCCGACTACGGCTACAAGACGATCAAGGCACGGTCAGCCATGATCACCTTGTTGAATGAGTGCTGGGATGCGCAACATCCGAATGCGGCGCCGGCGGTTGACCCAACACCAGTCGCTCCTTCCTTGACAATGCCAGTCAATGCCCAGGCGACGGATAGTGCTACCCCTGTCTCCAGTGAGCCAGCAAAGACCCAACTCAAATCCAATCCAACACGAGTCACAAAGCCAGCAACCGTCAAGGCCACATCGAATGCTCAACCTATCCGGGGTTTAACCGCATCACCACCACGAGCTGCTCTCTTTCTACCCAAGGGCGTAACCTCGCCTGGCGCTGCACGAATCGCAGCCATCCACACTACAGCCAAAACGGCAGCCAAATCGACGGCCAAAACAAATGCAAAGGCCTCGGCTTCGGTATCAGCGTCAGCTTCAAAACCAAGATCAAGATCCAGGTCAAGATCGCCTTCAAGATCAGCGACAACATCATCACGGGCACGCGAAGCGCCAAAGGAGCGCATCGTCTTTGAGATTGACGATTCAGAATCGGACGGCCGCTTCTCGTCACCAGAACCGGGTGTTGGCCCTGCCAATGACCTTAACGAGGACGACATTGTGGCCACGGACCTCGACGAAGAAGACATCGATATGGACAACGACGAGGCCGACATGTCGCTGGCTGGTGAGCCGCTGACCTACGAACAATCAGAGCTGTTCCGCTACATTTCGACAGCCGTCACGAGCCAGCCACCGACCAACGACCCAAAGACGCCGTCGTGGCACGAGAAGATCCTCATGTACGACACCATTATTCTGGAGACGTTTACGGCGTGGCTCAACGATGGGCCACTCAAGGCAGCTGGCTATGCAGGTGTGGATGTGGCCCCGGCTGATGTCAAGAAGTGGTGCGAGTCAAAGAGTGTCTGCTGTACTTGGCGCAAGAATCTCGCAGGAAAGGAGAGAAAGTGGTGAGCGAGAGGCAAGCCTTGCATTTGCATTTGTATTTCACTTGGACTATTGTATTACATTGGATTGGCACGCATTGGGATACTTGGTTAGGAGCCACAGGAAAGGCTACGACTTGGATGATGTTTTGACTTATGAATTGGAAAGACTACATTTTGTTTATGTTGACGTTGGTAGTCAATTGATGAACCCCTTTATTTACTTTATCTTGAATGAACCAATAACCGACGGCCTGACTTATATGCCCTCACTCATACGTCACGGCATCTCTCGGCCAAACAGCAGTTACCTCTACCCACGAACGGTACACGGCTCCGTACACTTGGGTCAGTTGACTCTGTTCCTCTTGTCGCTCCAGTGGGTGTGAAAGTGCGGAGAAAGCTCCGATGTCTCCAGGCGTTCCCCCGCTCTTTCTCCACTATCACCTTCAGCGCGCTTTTGGTGTTAGAGGCCATAAAGACGCGGCTGCCCGCACCAAACTACCCACGACTCGCCAACCTCGGCATCGCCGCTAAGCGTTACCCGCCCACCGCTCCAAATCCGCCCCAAACCGCTTCAGAACGACTTACAAGACAGCAACAAACTTTCTTCGTCCACTGACTCGCAGAACGCCTCCTCTTGCTCTCCGTCCGTTCCCTTCGTCTTTTTACCCCAGAGTCTGCTCTGCACAATGCAAGGGTTACGTCCAATGAGGGCACCATTTCAATCTCGGCTTTCCTTTTCTTGTCCAGCAGTATTATTAGACAGCTATCACCGTCCCCAACAACAACTCCTCTTTCACGTGCTTCGCCGGACCGCCTCGACTGCGACCGCGACCACGCCCCTGCCATTGCCATATCAGGAACGGATCCAGCACCAGCACACGTCCCAATCACTACGACGCGCCTCCTACCAACGCAGATCATACACTCTGACGTCCAACACCACCCTTCCTCTTATCTCGTTGTCAACTTCAACTTCGACGTCAGCCTTGCCTACGATAAGACGAGCAGCCTTCCACACTACCGCCTTGCTCCTCACCTCCCCCGCCGACATGCCTGCCGACGCCAAGGGCAAGAAAAAGGGCGGCCCGCCCAAGACGCCCAGCATCCCGGCGCCCAGTGCCAGTGTCGTCGTCATCTCTCCCCAGAACGAGATTCTGCTGTTACACCGCCGCCAAACCGGCTCCTTCTCGTCCGCCCACGTCTTCCCCGGCGGCAACCTGAGTCCATTCCACGAGGGCAGCATAACGCCGGCCGTCGACAGCCCCGAGCGCCATATCGACGGCCCGTCGTACCGCATCGCCGCCATCCGCGAGACTTTTGAAGAGAGCGGCATCCTGTTGGCAAGAGCTACCGGGCAAGCAGCCGTTGCGTCGACCGAGAACCGGGCTCTGCTGCAAGTCGAGGAGGAGGCCGGCAAGAAGGCACGCGTCGGCGTGGCCAATGACAAGATCCGCTTCGAGGACTGGCTGTCCTCTGTCGGTGGTGTTGCCGATAGTGGTACGTGTATCCTGGCTTGACTTTATCTGCCTGCCAGAACGTCGCTAACAGCCCAGAAAACTTAATACCGTTCACACGCTGGCTGACGCCGCCCAATCTGGCCCGCCGCTACACAACACAAATGTACCTCTACTTTTTGCCGCTCGTCGACAACTCCAAGACCACCTCCGACGCCGGTGCCGCCGCCCAGCTCGACAACGGCGGCGCCTCCGCCGACCAGACCGAAGTCACAAAGGCCGAGTGGGCCACCGCCGAGGCCTGGCTCGCCCGCGCCCGCAACAACGACATTATCCTCTTCCCGCCGCAGCTGTACATCTTGTCATTGTTGGCACCTCTTTTGAAAGGCGGCGCCTCTTCTTCTTTGGAGGAATACGCCGCCCAGCGCCGCAAGGTCGACGAGCTTATTAGTAGCGGGCCCGCGCCCGGCGAGGACAAAGCCACCTTCGTGCCCTGGGCCGACCGTGTCATTAGCCCGCGTCTTATGGGCAAGCTGCCCGACGATGCCCGCGGCCGCGCCGTCATGGCCCTTGACTACCCCGGCCCCGAGCTCAAGGGTACCGGCCGTGGTGGCGACTCGTACCGCGTCGTCGTCGTGGGCAACATGCCGCCCGGCCCGCCGCGCGATCTGGAGCTCGTGGTCAAGGCCGATGTCATGCCACGTGTCGAGGCCAAGCCCAAGATCCAGGCCACAGGGAAGCTGTAGGTGGAGTCTGAAGTATGTATGAGTATATACGAACCGTACAAATATGTATATAAGAGATATAGCCAAGAGTGTAAATAATAATCTTATCATTTATCGCTGTTTATCGAGCCCGTCAATCGTGATATCAAGAAGGCGAAGACAACCTGCGAATCACAACTGAGCCGAACATTTGGGTCGGGTTTGCTGTGCGCCAATTGGCCGGTAACCTGTCCGCCCTGTAAGTGCAGGGCCGGAACAGGGGCAACTGGCGCTATGCCGTCACTTTGATTGCGCTAGCAAAACCTATGACCGGCATTTTGACCCCTCTCCTTCCTCTTTTTCTCTGAGAGCGGTCACCAAAGCCGAGCTTCTGGGCCCACGTGATCGAGTCTGAGAGGCAAAATGGGCAAAACTTTCAGACTCAAAGAGACAAAGAAAATCAAAATCTGGAGGCTGGAGGCTGGAATCAAAATGGATAATCAAGATCTGGTCATCCTTTTTTATGCTTCTTCCTGTTTGGTCACTCTAAATTCCCTGTTTTCACCCAGACCGCCTATTAGAGTTATGCATGCCGGTCGCGGAGAGTTCCGGCTGCCGGTGCACACTGGATGTTTGGAGACGTGCTTTTGAATTTCTGGATGTTGAATGCCGTATGACTTGTTACAGTGTATGTAATACTGCGTACATAAAAGACAAAGTGCCATGCATGGATCGTCTTGGCATGGAAAGTCTATCCTGCTGCTCGGTTTCGGCGTCTATCCATCGAGTGCCGCCGAGTTGGAGTTGCAAGTACGCTCGAACGCTCCTTCCTTCAAACACCCATGCTCCATGCACGCAGCGTATTACAGCATTTTAGCATGCTAAGCATCTGCACCCTTCCATGCCGTGATCCGTTTCTCCCATTTTCTAATCTGCACATCACAGCCGTTGACAGCCGCTTGTTTTCCTTCTTCTTTTCTTTTTTCTCCTCTCTCTCCTCCGTAGATCGCACCTCTTGCGCTGTTTCAACCTCGGATTTTGCACGGACGGGTGGAGCAGACACCAAAAACAACCAGAAACGAAGAGGACTGCATGGATCGTGCCTGCCGTCCTCGGCCTCGTTCTTTGGCTTCCTCGAGGACCTTCTGTTTCTGGGTGTTCTGGGCTCCTGCCTTTTCTCCTGTTTTTCTAGCCTGCCTTCTCTGAGTTTTCTAGGCCTTCTAGTGTCGTCTTGACTCCCGGGTCGTTTTGCCTTTCGACTATTTTGACCGGTTCGAATGTCACAATATGCACTTTTGCTGCACGTAAGAAAGTCAAAGTCGGGTTTAACTTGCGCCGTCCATACCTTCGCAGGAGCTAAAATGTGCCAGCATGGCTGGCGTCGCCGGCCTTGTGACTATTCTCGACTTTTTCCTGCTTCTCACGAAAATGACATAAGCGCCCTAGGAGCTACCTGCCTCGCCTAGCAAGTGCCATCCAAACTCTTTGTACCGCTGATAAACTGCACTTTCCCATTGCGACGTCTTTGACTTGAACGCCCTATGAAATTGAATTGCTCTCCACTGTTCTGTCGCTCTTCCCCGTTCCGGGCATAATTTTGGGTTTTCGTGCCGGTCTGCACCTTCTTGTCATCTCGTCAGCCGTGCACGCTCCTTCCTCGCTCCCGTCATCCTTCCATCCGCTCTTTCCCTCAAATCACATCGGACTGTAACTCCACCGTCATATTTTGTGCACACAACCACATGTTCCTTCCTTTCAGTCAACCTCTGGCCTCTTGACAAGCATTGATTGGCACTGCCCACTTCTTTCCCATTTTGCAACATAACACGTACTAGACCGTCCCAGTCAGCAGGAGCACCCCGCCATTTGCCTTCCTGCTGCTTTTGACGATTCGACCGCTTGCCTTCCGCTCCCTTGTGCCATCTCACCCCTTTCGCTCCCAACTTCCGTCTCCATTCTCCATTGTTCATTCTCCAAAAAAGAAACACAGAGTCAATCCATTGCTACCTCACAGGGGCGCCCCGACCCACGACAATTGGAGATGGGGTTTTTCTAACTTGCTGCTTGTCGTCGTCGTCCATCCACTATCCTCGAGTCAAGTACACGCATCGCTTGCAAGGCCCGGCTGTCGATTCAGCGTTCGTCTCTCATTGGCTATCGCCGTTGTTTTTGCCCGCTTCTTTTGCCCATCGCTTTTAACGCTTTTGCGGCTTCTTCCACTTTTGGCTCTTATTACTATTTGTCTCTTTCTGACCCATTTTACTTTTGACTTGGACTTTTCTGCCTTTGTTTTCCTTCCTCGTTGCTTTTCCTTTCCTCCTATCTCTCTGGTTGTTTGGAAACGTATCGTCGTCACCTCTTGATCTCGTTTCTTCTCTTCCCTTTCCCCTCCCTCTTTTCTCCCCTTGTCTTCTTCACCTATTCTTTCCTCTCGCCTACAATCAATTCATCTCCGTCGCTATCCGCGCCTCGCTCTCTTTCTCTTCCTTCCTCGTTCCCCTTCTCCTTCTCTCCCTCTCACTCCCCCATTCTCCTCTTTCGCCATTCTACCACCACTTTCTCCAACCGAATCATGGCCGACAACTCCTTCAATCTTCCCCTCCAGCAAACGCCCGACCTCGAATCGCCCTCGCCAACCGTCGCATCCCATCATGACGCATATCCACCGATCGCTCCGTCGGGCCAGAACCTGAACCTCAATCAACTCTCACAACCAACGCCGCCGACGCCGCAAAACCACAGCCATAATCACCATGTCGCCGGCCAGGCCCATGCGAACGCCGCCGCGCAGCCAATGCCTCCTATGGCGGGCGCCACCGTCTACACGCCGACGTCTGCTCCCAGCTCCGAACTGAACCCCCGCAGCTGCGTCACCTGCCGTCGCCGCAAAGTGCGCTGCGACAAGCTCATGCCCTGCTCCAATTGCCGGAGAGCCATGGTCCCCTGCGTCTTCCCCGCACCCGAACGCGCCCCGCGCCGGCCCCGGCGCAAAGACCCCGTGGCCCTCAAGCCGCACCAGTCCAGCGAGCGCGAGATTGAGCTGCTCAAGCGCCTGCGCAAGCTCGAGGGCATTGTCGAGGAGTTGAGCGGCCAGGTCGAGATGGAGGCCACGAGCGGCAAGCTGCCTCCCAGCAATAGCAATTCGCCCGAGGCGACGGCTGGCAGCAGCGACGGTGCTGCACCGCGCACGAGTTTGGACCATACACCGAGTGCCTCCAGTTCGTGGGGTCAGTCGCCCAAGCTGGCGCATGCTACGCAAGGAGGCACATCGGGCAACAGCCCTGGCCGGCTGGTGGGCCGCAATTCGAGTTATGGTTCGCTCGTGAAGCAGACCAAGGACACGCAGAAGCAGCTTGGCCGGCTAATGATCAACGACTACGGCCGGTCTCGCTATGTCAGCAGCGCCTTTTGGAGCAAAATCAACGACGAGGTACGTATTTTTCAGTCATTTATCGTTGCATTGCATCGGATGGTTGCTTTCTGGCCCTATCGGCACTTGCCATATCACGCAATTACTAATCACCCCGTTCGCACCCCGTATAGCTTGACGAATTGCGCGCAGAAACCCAGCGTATTTCAGAATCCGATAGCGAGCTGTCCGATGCCGATAGCACTCCCGGCCACGACGAGGACCGGCCCGAAGCCGACCACCATGCCTTCATCTTTGGCTTCCAGTCAAGCACCGTCGATCTGCGCCCGCTCCACCCTTTGCCCTCACAAATACCCTACATCTGGCAGGTGTACCAAGAGAACGTGGACCCCGTTGTCAAGATCCTGCATATCCCGACGACCAGCAAGCTTATCCGCGATGCGCGCACCAATCTCGACAACATTTCCCCAGCCGCAGAGGCTCTCATGTTTGCCATATACTATGCAGCCGTCAACTCATTAGAAGAGAGCGAAATCCAAACCAACTTCATGGCCGAAAAGACAGTTTTGATCAACAAGTACCGCTTCGCTCTTGAACAGGCTCTCGCTAAGGCCAACTTCCTCATCTCATCCGATCTTGTCACCCTCCAGGCCCTGGTGCTGCTGCTCGTCCTCGTCCGTCGTCAGGAAGATACCCGACTTGCCTGGACGCTTACTGGCCTGGCTATTCGCATCTGCCACTCCATTGGCCTGCACCGCGATGGCACCAACTTCTCGAACCTACCGCCTTTCGAGATCGAAATGCGTCGCCGTCTTTTCTGGGCGCTCTGCATTTTGGACATGCGTTGTGCTGAGGACCAAGGCACCGACTTGACCATCCTCGAGCAGGGTGTCGACACCCTACCTCCTCTGAACATCAACGACACCGACATCAGCCCTGAGAGCACGGAGCTCCCTCCTTCGCGTGAAGGCGCCACCGACATGACGTTTGCCCTGATTCGTTTCGAAATCTGCCGTGTCGCACGTCGTCTGCATGCTATACATTCGGCTATGGGCCCGATTGAGCCGGGCGATGCGTCGCTGACCCTCGAAGACCGCGAGCGCATGATTCACGAGGTCTACGACCGCGTCGAGAACGTATATTTGAAGCATGGCGACCCAAAAAGCAACCCCATGTTCTGGGTGGCTGCGAATATCGCTCGTGTCATCTGCGCCAAGATGACCCTCGTTATCTACCAGCCGGTCCTGTTCCCTGGCCCAAACAACGAGGCGATGTCGCGCGAGGTCCGGGACCGCCTGTTCACGGCCTGCACAGAGCTCTTTGAGTACAGCTATATCCTGACCATGGATTCGCGCACCCGCCAGTGGCGCTGGCTCTTCCAGACGTACACTCAGTGGCAGGCGGTGGCGTATGCCCTGATTGAGTCCGGCCGCCGGCCATGGAGCGCTTCAGTTGAGCGTGCATGGAACGGCCTCAACTCGATCATGAACTCCACGAAGCCGCACGACCACGAGAAGATGACCGACAACGCGTCGCTGTTTGTGCCGCTCAAGGCTCTCTACAACAAGGCACGCAAGCACAGAAACGCCGAGATCGAGCGCCTGCGTGCCGACCCCGAAGAGGTGGCGCGTCTCGACAAGGAGGACCGCTCCCGCCTCAACCCGACCATGTTCTCTGCCTACCACGGCAGCCTCGACGGTCTGCAGTGGCGTGAGCGCTGGCTGCGTCTGGTCGGCGCACCTCAGCTGATTGATGAGCCTGCACCAGCTTCGACCGCCCCATCTTCGATGAACACTTCGACACAGAACCCATCGACGCCTATTGGCGGCATGTCGGCCGCCAAGGCCGGCGGCAACCTCCAGATGCAGCAACAGCTGCCGCAGCCTCCTCCGCCGCACGACCAGCAGCAGCAACCGGGCCAAGACCAGACCGGAAACACCGACCCCATGTACCCGGCCAACGCCAACAAGGTGCTCGACAGCGTCTTCGCGAACCCCCAGTTTGTGCCGTCTGATCTGTACCAGGTGATCAATTTGGGTAAAGACACCAACGGCGGCCCTGCCGAAGTGTTTGGCGCGTTCTCGGGTACAGACATGCCGCGCCAGGATATTACACTGGCGCAGTTCTCGACAGACCCCTCGCTGGCATTCTCGAACCCGGCCCTTGCTGGCGGCGGCAACGGCAACCCGTCCACGTCCCAGTCCGAGGCGACGCCGCTGGTTGACGCGATTGTCAAGGACTACCCGCCGCCTTGGCTGTGGACCAACGACAACATGGACAACAACGCGAACCAGTTCCCCGGCATGCTGGCGGACGGCAGCGACATGAAGATGGACGAAATGGACGAGAACTTTGACTGGCAAGACTTTAGCCAGACGCTGGGCGGCATGTCCAACGGAGTCTGGAGCTCTCACGGTCTGTAAATGACAGACGATGAAGCATTTTTATTTTGATTACGGAGTATGACATAAGGAGGCGCATTGTCTTTTTTGGAAAGCATGGATAGAGGGGTAGTTTTTGGTTGCTTTTTGGACTTTTTGGCGTACTTCATTTTGGATTTAGTTGACGTTCTGCATTGTTTCTTGTCGCATTCTGCTTTACTGGTGCCTTGGTGCTTTGGTGCATTTTCGTTTCTCATTGATATCGTTCATAGTTGAATGGGATGATACCCGGTTGGAGTATTTTTTACCTGAACGTGCCTGTTACTGTCCTTCTTTCCTTATGTGCCTGGATGTTGACGTTGAAGACAGGTCAAGGCGACCCACTTTTTTCAGGCTAACAAGCCAAGCTTCCGCGCTGCCTACTTCACGTCTCACGTCGCGAAAGATCAAGCGACTCTCGCCTCAACAAGACACGACTTTCCTAACTTTCCCGACAACTTTTCCTCCCCTCAAAAATGGACGACGGCCGGGCATGGCGGCTGCTGCCGGCCACGCACCCAGACGTGCCCGTTCTCCTGGTGGCGACGTCGTTTGGCCCGTCGGCGTACAGCGTCTTTGTGACGGATCTCGCGCACGTCTGGGCCGAGCAGATGGAGCGCCGCGAAATCTGCATGCGCGCGTTCCAGGAAAACACGACCATCGACGCGAGCTACGACAATGAGCAAATGGGCGTGTTCCTAGGGAAGCTGCAGGCGGCGCTCGACAGCAGACACCCCGAAAATGCGGACTCGCGATTGTCGATTGCAGTTTCCCCCAAAAAGGAGGAGGACTTGGTTTTGCATACCACCTCCGAGCTGCCCGCCGGCCTGCAGTCGCTGAAATGGCCCATCTACCTGAAGCGACTTTCGGACACAGCGATTGCAACCGACCTGGTAGTCCCCCTGATCCAGAACCGCGCGGCCCATCAGCGCGCCGAAGCGCGACTCGTCGCGGCCCTGCAGGAAAAGGACGCGGTGATCAACAAGCTGGTGGACAAGCTGGACGCAATGGGTGCGGGCGTGGAGAGCGCGTTTCCGACACTGGTGGGCGGCGGCGGCGGCGGTGGACGCGGTGCGCGCAAGATCTCGAGGGCGGACATGGAGGCGCGGGTTCGAGGCCTGGCACGGTTCGATGAGGCGGCGTTCCGGAAGCAGATGCAGAGAGAGGCGAGCAAGCACAATGGGGGTGAGGACGATGCGAGCAAAGTCACAAAGCTGGTGGAGGAGGCCTTTGGCAGCGGCAACGAGCTGCAGTACGACGCCGACATGGCAGCAGGGACCGGCTCCCAAACGTCGCCCAACCTCGAGAGCTGGTGGCAGGAGCTCGGGACAGGGCTGGGTGTGCCTATGGTGCGCACCGGTCCGGCCAAGGGGAGCGACAGCCAGCAGACGGCCAAGAGCAGCAACACTCTGGACGACGCTAACCAGCAAGGCGACGACGAGTTCCAAGAGGCAACACCAAAGAAGTCAAAGGCGGCAGCATCGAAGCCAGTCGAAGAAGAAAAGCCGGCAGTAGACCGGTCTCCATCGCCGCCTCCAACAAAATCAAAAGCAAAGGGCGGACTAGGCAAAATCGGCCGTCTCGGTGCCATTGGAAAGAAGGCAAAGGCAGCCAGTCCACCACCTCCTCCACCCGAAGAGAAGGACGAAGATACAGCCTCCGAAGCAGACGACTTGGATCCACCGAAAAAGGCAGAAACTAAGAAGGCAGCAGCCGACAGCGACGACGACAAAGAGCCGACACCTACAATCACAACAGCATCGTTACGCACAAAGCCAAAGGGTGGCCTTGGCCGCATCGGTGGCAAGAAGAAGGCACCAACGCCAGCGCCTGAACCAGAACCAGAGGCGGAACCGGAACCGGAGCCAGAAGCCGAGCCCGAACCAGAGGCAGAGGAAGAACCCGAAGTAGAGGCACCACCAAAACCGGCCTCGGCCAAACCAAAAGGCGGCCTCGGTCGTATTGGCAAGGCAAAGTCTACTGCAGTGAAAAAGGAGGCATCAGAGCACGGTTCGGATGACGAGACGAGCAAACGGAAAGCATCCCAAGTGGAAGAAGAGTCAAAGCCGGCTTCAGCGCCACCTCCACCAAAAGAAGACACAAGCAAACGTGCCGAAGTGCTGCAAAAGGCAGTGGAAAAGCACGCGGCGCCAGTACGAAAGAAGCGCAAGTTCTGAGGAGGGGGACAACATTTACGATTAAAAAATGAAAGTATGATTATGTACAAAGTACAGTGTACAGAAATGTACAGAAATGGTACGGATACGAATATAAACGATTTATGAGCACGCCCTTTGCACGATTTTCAAAGCCACCGCCCCCTAGTTGAAGCCCTTCCAGACATCGGTGCAGGTCACGTCGAGAGCAGCCTCGTTCTGGTTGAGGCAGTAGGCCTGGTCGCCGCCGCTAGGGCTGACGACGTCAATGTTGGTGGCAGAGATGCCGCTGCAGACCTCGGTGGACGAGCACGCAAACGCGCCAATCTCGGGGGCGTACTTGGTGCTGGTGGTGCCCTGGAAGTTGGTAAAGACAATGTTGGTAATGGTCAGCGGGCTCGGGTACATGGTGCACAGCGTCAGGTTGCTCTGGCCGTAGCACTGGGTGATCTCGATGGCGTAGTCGACATTGTCGATGAGCATGCCGTCGTACGTGACGTTGTCGACGCGGCCGTCGCCGCCGCCGCCCTGGAGATCGCCCGACAAAGCCGAGGGCGTGTTGGGCCAGACCTTGATGCGGCCACCGTCGGTGGCGTCGTGCATGCTAATGTTGCCGACCCAGACGTGCTCGACAATGTCATACTCGCCGACGTACTGGCCGAGGCTGCCCACACTAATTCCGTGGCTGCCGGTGCACTGCAGGGACTCGACGAGCATGTTGGTGCTGTTGGGCTTGAACGAGACGCAGTCGTCGCCGTTGTTGATGACTGAGTTCATGATTGTGACGTCGCTGCTGCGGTACGTGTCCCAGCCGTCGGTGTTCTTGGCCGGGTTCGAGCTCGAGGAGGCGCCCGAGATGGAAATGTCGCTAAAGACAACGTTGCTGGCATTGGCGACAAAGTGGTAGTACATGGGGCTCATTCTCAGGTTCAAGTCGGCAATGACGCTGTTCTTGAGACCGTCGACGCCAATGAGCACCGGCCGCAGCGCATAAATGTTCTGCGCGTACAGGTCGAACCAGGTCTGACCGTTGCCGTTGAGCGTGCCGCCGCCGTAGATGAAGACGTTCTCGCCGCCGAGCTTGAAGAAGGACGTGACGTTCTGGAAGATGAACCGGAACGAGTTGGCCTGCCAGTAGTCCGTGTCGTCGGTGAACAGAATCGTTCCTTGGATGTCTAGACGGTCAGCCCACTGAATCCACACAATTGTCTCCTGCGCGGGACTTACCAATATCAATGTCCTTCAAGAAGGTCCAGTCCATGGCGGTGCCAATGAGGTAGGTCGCGTCCTCCCGGAAAACGACATGGCCGCCATTGTTGCACTCGTGGAACGCCGACAGAATGTAATGCGAGTCGTCCGACACGCCGTCGCCGTGCGTCTCGACGTAGCACACCTTGTGGCGTGGCGGCGGGATCGGGATCGGCAGGCGCGGCTGCTTGGGGTGCGCCGAGATGTTGGGCCGCGTGGAGACATGGCCGGCCGGTTTGCACGGGCTCTTTCCGGGAACGGCCAAGGCAACGGATGCCAAAGCGGAGAGGATTGTGAAGAACTTCATGTTGGCTGTAGTTGTCGTTGTCTTTGAGTGAACTCGTTCTCTCAACTGGCGACGCGGCTAATAGATTAAATTAGACACGGGTGAATCGCGTGTGCTAAGGCTTCTGTTGACAACCTCATCTTGGCGGGCAATCCCGTCTTATATGAAAACGTGGCGATCTACAGCGACTACATCTCACGGACTTTCTCTCCAGCATTCCCATTGCTCGTGAACACAACCACCGAGCCTACACTTGAAAGCCTGTTTGTTTTTCCGTGAGCTCCTCTGAAAGCTTCCCCGCTTCAGAGGAAAGCAGAAAAACGCAATGGAAAAAGAACAAGAATACGTCAAGCTACTCTGTAATGCAACCCTACAAAGGGCCATCTTCACAAGGAAAGAATTGAGTGAAGTAAAGACGGCCAGTTCGGACGAAGATGTCAATCCTTGCCCGAACAGACTGGGATGACGGTCAAAGGATGTCGTGTGTGGCTAGTCGTGAAAAAGAAGAGAGAAAAGGAGAGCATACTTCGGATGCATGGCCCGACTTGTCGTCTTTCTCGCAAAACATCCCTGCATGTCTTTCAGATGGCAGGCCAGACGATGCTTCCCCATGGTCTAAGCGACCACAGACCTGGTTCTCGCTGCATCCCCATGGGGAACTGGGGAAATTTGACTCTTAAGCGGCCTGCTGTGAATGATGGATTTTTGACAAGACATCCTTTTGCTCTCCTAGTGAACTTATCAATTGAAATGAAATGCAGAAACAGGGGTGGCTTTGCTGTGAATGAGAAAGGTGCCGTCGTCTTCACAAGGCTGCACGTTGTAATGAGGGGAAGGTGAAGGAAATCTACCCATTGGTGGAATTTTGTCGTGACGTTGCGGTCGGAGAACCAGGGACAGACAGCACCGCGGCGATCATCAAGAGGAGAAAGAAAGAAGGATAGCGGCATGGTACTGTGTAGTCTTTGAATGAAATAATAATGGCTTGCTTTTTTTTTGTTTTTAAAAGTTGGTGATGTTTTCAATTGCACTTATTTTCGCTATGAATTTCTTTTATTCAAATCGATGAAAATTTGAGCTAGATCTCAAAATAAATCCATACAAATTTATTCCATGAACTTGAATATTCCTGAAAATGAGAATAAATAATAGTAAATCAACCACCTTGCACAGCCCAATTGTGAGTTAAAAGTAACTGAAATACAGATCTTGACATGATGTATGTGTTGATAGTTTGATTTACAGAGAGGAGGCTCAAGGTACTTCTACTTCTGTGCATTATACCACCAAGGTAATGTACCTTCTTGATCTAGTGAGCATGTAAGGTGATTGGCTAGCGGGATCAAGGGCGACCCACCTGTTCCTTTACAGCTTTGATCACGTGCTGATACGATCCTTATCTTAGTCTGCTCGTCTCGACCTCTCCACGTGACTCTCTTTCAGAGTAGGGTTTTGCTCAGATGGTCCACCGCTTTGGTGCGGAAAAATGTTTTGTGGCGGGGCCGAAAAAGTTCACTTTTGGTGCAAAAATTCAGGTCCCACTTGAGCACTGTAGCGGCGTTGGAGCCAGTCACAGCGAGGAGGACAGGGCTTGCACCAATTTTTTTTTCAGTAGGCTTTTCGCTTTTTGCCTGGTCGAAGAAATCAATCACGATCTCCCCTCGATTTTCGCTTTTGCTTTCACTCACCAAACGACGACAACCCCCTCCAACAACACACCCTTTCCTTTCCACACACACACCAAACCGTCGCAATGGCCAAGCTTTCGTAAGTTATTGACGAATCTGTTGTCGAAAAGAAACGAGAGACGAGAATCGACGAACGAGAACGAAGACGAGAAGCGACTCTATTGCAAAGATTGCCAGATGGATGCCAGGATGGATGGAGGAATGGACGACAATAGACGACAACCACGACGACAGACGAGATGCCGAAGGTCCGGACAATCATCAAATTGAATAGCGACACTGTGCGGCCGTCAACAACCAGCAAAGACCATGTCGAAATTTTGATCCTGGGTCAATTTGCATCGGGACGGAACATGCGGCATGTCGAATTTGTCAACCACCGATTGAGACTGATTTCCATACTCGACGACGTTGGAAGATGCGGAAGCAGTTGGATTGACGGCTGGGGAGTTCCGTCCGGTCGACAGGTTCTGTACTTCCGATATTCGGACCCCGCGCATCTTCGGACGACATCACGACCACGACAAGGAGGCACCATCCTCACAACCGACGATCAACGGATTGACACCATGACCGGCATACTACCTCGACACTGTTATCGACTGGATGATACATCTGAAACCGTGGACGGCTGGCATCTGGCATCTGGCATCTGGCAATTGGCGCAATCTGAGAAATTGCTCTTCTTTCGTTTTCGTCTTCGTTTTTCGTCATCTCTCGCTCCCCCTCAAACTGTCAACCCCCACTAACATCCCCAGTCGTGGTGCCCCCGGTGGCAAGCTCAAGATGACCCTCGGTCTCCCCGTCGGTGCCATCATGAACTGCTGCGACAACTCCGGCGCCCGCAACCTGTACATCATCTCCGTCAAGGGTATTGGTGCCCGCCTGAACCGGCTACCGGCCGGCGGTGTTGGCGACATGGTCATGGCCACTGTCAAGAAGGGCAAGCCCGAGCTGCGGAAGAAGGTCCACCCGGCCGTCATTGTCCGCCAGTCCAAGCCGTGGAAGCGCACCGACGGTGTCTTTTTGTACTTTGAGGACAACGCCGGCGTCATTGTCAACCCCAAGGGCGAGATGAAGGGCTCTGCCATTACGGGCCCCGTCGGCAAGGAGGCCGCTGAGCTGTGGCCGGTACGTACAGCCCCAAGATATCCACATAACTGCTCGTCCACGATTGAACGTCCACTAACAGCATGCAGCGTATTGCCAGCAACTCGGGTGTCGTGATGTAAGGGGTTTCTATTCGCATAAACAAAAACGGACGGAAAGGATATTTGGGAAGAAGGAGGAGCAAAAAAGGAAATCGGAGGGACTGCGTGGACTTGTCTTACGTCCACAAACTTCCGTGGACAGACGGAGTTTTTTATTTTACTTTTATATTTCCATTTGAAACTCGGCTGTTCTTTTTTTACACGTCTCATTTTCTGTCGAAGAATACCTTGTCCCAGAAAAAAAGAAGAAAATTATCAATCAGATGCAGCATGTGATTATGATTACGGAAAGCAGTACGGAGGCCAGAGGACAGGTTATATAAATTGTGTTTATTGTATGGTGTAGTCCTCTATGAACAGAAAGAAGACGACCCGAATAAGATAAATTTAACTGAGAAAGCAACGCGAAAGAATTAGACAGTTTAGAAGCGTCTAGGGACGCAAAGACAGAAGGCAGTGAAACAGAAAAGTAACGAGAAAGCAGAAAGAAGAAAAAGAAAAGAAAAGAAAACAGGGCTGGTACCAGGCAATGCACCTCCTTTTTTTATATGCATCCAACGCCCCAGAGCACGGAAAGAAAACAAATGGGGAAATATGGGATGCGAGAACGGGACGAAGAAACGGGAACGCGAGGAAATAAAAGACAAAACAGGAAAGAAGAAGAAAACAAAAACGAGAAACACCAGCAATTTCGGTAGACAACCTCAGTAGACACCTCATGTCACCCAAGAACATCATCTCTGGCCACAACTTTTCTAGAGCTCCGACGCAATGAACTCCCTCCAGTCTCTGTTCTAAAGAATTCGCGGATCAATCTTGTTGATTCCTGGCTGCTGCTGCCAGCCGTGACCGGAGCGCACAACCGGACGAAAACACGGCAAGGGATCTTCCTAGGAGTCTTGGCGGCTGCCCGGATAGGGGCCGACGCCGACACCATTGTTGGGGGGAGGACCTCCATTAGGATGACCGTGCATATGGGGAGGTGGAGCCTGTTGAGGATGGCTGTCATAGGGACCAGGAGGAAGCTGTTGAGGATGGCCCATGTCGTGATGGTGGTGATAAGGACCGGCATTGTAGTCCATATGAGGAGGAGGGCCGCCCATATGCGAGGGAGGACCAGGCGGGCCAGGAAGGCCTTGATGACCAGGACCAGGCGTACCTGTGCCGGGAGGAGGACCGGGCGGACCGGGATCCTGAGGACCACGAATCGGTCCCGGACCCTGGGCTTGTGGGCCCGGCGAAGTGCCCGGACTCTGGCCAGCCACCACCATAGGACCGCCACCGGTCGCAGCAACGACCTGTTGAGCCTGCTGCGCGGCGGCCTTTTTGGCGGCGAGGGTGGCCTTGCGCTTGGCGACGGCGGCCTGCATGGAGCCGTTGGCCCAGCGGGTCTTCATGGAGTGGCTCATCTTCTCGCTCTTTGTCATTTGGCGGTAGTCCTTATCGTCGCCCGGCGTGCCCGGATCGGCGCCAGGCGTGCTGTGCGCCGTGCCGGGTGTTTGGCCTCCAACGCCAGGGCTCACGTAGCCGTGGTCGCCAGGACCGCCTGCACTTCCAGGACCGTGTCCACCGTGACCACCCTGTCCGCCCGGCGTGTGGGGGACAAACTGGGTATGGTTGCCCATCATGTTGGCCGACGACGGCGTGCCCGACGAGCCGGCACCGCTGACACTGTGGCGGTGCGGCGTGTTGGGTCCATTGTTCTTGGAGTTGGGCATCATCTGCGTGAACGCATGGACACCGGCCGAGGGCGCCACGGGCGCGGGCGTGTAGTTCTTGATCTTGAAGGTGGTGCGCTGGCGACCAGAAGACGGCGGCGCAGGCGCTTGTGGCGGCGGGCCCTGTTGCTGCGAGGGCGCGGGAGCCAAGCTGTTGACGCGCTGCTGTTGCTGCTGCTGGTGGGGAGGTGGCGGCGGCTGGTGGTGGTAGGCCTGCTGGGGCGGGCCGCCATAGTACATTGACTGATGCGAAGACTGGTGCGAAGACTGGTGAGAAGGCGGCGGGCCTTGCTGCTGCTGCTGCTGCTGGTAGGCAGGCATGGGCGGGCCATATGGGTTCATGTAGCGTGACTGCTGTTGTTGCTGCTGCTGATGAGACGACTGTGAGTGAGACGGCGGCGGCGGTCCATAATGGCCGTGGTAGGCCGACGAGGGGGGATCCATGGGGTTGTGGCCGTAGTACGGCGACGGACCCGGGGGAGGCGGGCCTTGTTGGTGGTGAGGATGCTGACCCTGATGAGGAGGAGGGGGTTGATGATGAGAAGGCGGCCGGGCATAGGGATCGTAGGCCATGTTGTGCATGGGCGGGTAGGACGACTGGGATTGGCTGTCGGGAGCGGGGGTTGACGCGGCGCTGAGGGCATTGTGAGCATTGTGAGCGTTTTGAGCATTGTGAGGGTTGTGTGAGTTGTTGTTATTGTGGGCCATGTCGTTGTCCGGGTTGGTGGCCAGGAAACCAGCACCGGCACCAGCACCAACACCAGCACTCCTCTCCTCAGCCTCAGCCTCTTCCTGGACAGAGGCAGTCGTCCTACGACGGCGCTTCTGCTTCTTGGCGGGTGGGCCGTTGGGCGTCGTGGCCGTCGCTCCATCTTCCTCGTTGTGCTGCTGCTGATCCTTGTTGTCTTCATCGTCGTCGTCAACGCCGTTGTGCACAGCGCGGAACTTGCGGCGGCGCTTGGGCCGGAGCGCATAGCTCGAGTCGTCGGCATTCATGGCTGCGGCGTGACCAGCTGATGAAGCAGAAGAAGTTGGGCGAGCAGGCTCTTCGTCGCCGCCGTTGGAGTAAAAGGCTTTAGTACCAATCTCGCTTGTGCGGCGACGGCGGCCGTCCACCTTGGGAGTGTTGGCGGCAGCTGCAACGGCAGCAGCAAGTCGCTGGCGTTTAGTAGCGCCACGGCCAGTCGTGCGTGGTGTTGTTGTCTCAGTGGCCGTCTCGTTACCGTCACCGTCGTCGTACGTTCCGTCGTCTGCGTTTTCAGGCTCAGTGGCGTTGCCGTCGTCGGCATCCTCGTCGGCAGCCTGAGCTTCAGCTTCAGCTTCTGCGGCAGCAGCTGCAGCGGCAGCCTCTTCTGCCTCCTGGCGCAACAGACTGTTGGGCTTGCGACCCCGACGACGCTTGCGGCCAGGACCAGTGGCGAGAGGAGACACAGTTGTGGCAGAAGCGGCAGACGGCTTCTCTTGTGGAGGCGGCATGTTGGCGGCGGAGGCGCGACGGTTGGCGTAGGGAGAAGTGGTGGGTGCAGCAGTGGCCTCATCTTTATCGAGATCGTCAACAGCGACCGACTCGGAGAGCTGGCTGCGCGGCACACGACCACGACGGCCACGCTTGGTAGGCGTTTGTGCGACAGCGGGAACCGTGTCCATCTGATCGTCGTCCTCCGTCTTGCCCTCAGCAGCGGCGGCGGCGGCGGCCGCTGCAGCTGCAGCCGCTGCCTGGGCAGCCAGAGTTGCAGGGCCAGGCGGCCGGCCACGGCGACCACGGGTGGGCGCACCAGGCGTTCCAGCTGCTGGTACAGGCGCAGGGGGAGGAGGAGCGGGTGCAGGTGTGCCGGCCCGGCTTCCCTCGGCACTGTCGTCGTCCAGAGCAGCCTTGCGGCCGCGACGCGTGCGGCGTCCGACACCCATGCCGTCGTCGGCGGCCTCGGCCTCGGCCGCCTTAAGGGTCTGCTTGGGCCGGTTGCGCAGTCTCGTGTTTTGCAGTCCCTCGCGCTGGGCGACGGGGTCCTGGCGGCTAATCATGGAGTCGCGAGGGTCGTGCTCGAACAGGTAAATGTGCGACATGAGCTTGTCCTGCTGGCGGGCGTGGCGCTTGATCGGGTCGGCCAGGCTCTCGGGGGCGCGGATGCCCTTGACGACAAAGTCGCGCTCGGTGATCTCGGTGTCGACGTTGCCGCGCTTCAGGGCCATGAGCGTGCGGTTCTCAAAGGTGGCGTCCTGCTGGCGACGGCGGACAGCGTTCTCTTCGTCGTCGGCGATGCCGCGGAGCAGCTTGTACTCTTCTTGCCAGGCCAGCAGCGAATCGTTCATGTGGGCGAGACAGGCAAACAGGTCTTCCGTGCTCATGTCCTTGTGGTCCTTCAAAATGTCGACAAACTCTTTGGGATCACGGATCTTGGAGAAGCGGTACTGCTTCTTCCACATGGGCTTGCGGCCAGGCGCGGGCGTTGACGTGATGTTGGCAGTGGTGGTGCTCGTGGCAGCTGGGGCAGACGCTTCCGTGTCAGGCTCTTCAGAGGCAGCGTTGGGCGACGCAGCAGTCGTGACGGGCGCCGTCTGAGACGTCAGCGTGAGTGCAGCCGACGCAGCCGGCAGGTCGATGGGCGTCTGCGGTGCAGGTGTGGCCGAGTTGCTGCCGGTGGCGCTGTCGACGACGATATCGGGCGTGGCGACAGTCGACGCAAAGGAAGTACCCGCAGCCGCAGCAGCTGCAGCAGCCTCTTCCAGACGCGTGTCGGCGGCAATCTTTTCTTGCAACTTGGCCTCGAGGTCGGCAGGTGTGGGCGTGCTGTCGTCTTTCTGGACAGAGTCGGCCTGGTCCTGGTCGGTCTTGTCGGCAGCCTCAGGATTGGGCGTGGCTGAGGCGGTTGCAGGAGCGCCTCCGAGCGACGTGGTCGTGGCCATGGTGACATTGTCGTAGAACTGCTCGGGGTAAAAGATGTTTTCGTTCTCAAAGGGCGTGAGGTTCTCCCACGGACGGGGACCCGACGTGCGGCGCGCATTACGGCTAGCAAAGTTGGGTGCGGATGTGACATCTTTGGAGGACGACGCAGCCTTATTCACTTTCGCGGCAGCCTTGGCCGCCTTTTGCTCCTTGAGACTGGCCTCATGTGCCTCGAGAATGGCCAGCTCCTTTTGAGCGGCGGCAGAGGCAATCCTGGTGCTGGTGCGGCGGGTCATGGTGCGGAAAGCGACGGGCGAGGGCGCGTCGTCCATCATGTCGTCAGAGGCGGTGGAGTGGGCTTTGTTGGCGGGCGTGTGGGTGTTCTCGGCAGCCGACATATCGAGAGCGTGGCTGTCTTCCATGTGGACGTCTTCTTTTTCGGTGGCGGGCACTTTGCCACTCTCAGCAGCCTCGTTTGCAATTTGCGCCTCCACGTCAGTAGCACCGTCAAAGTTGATAGGCTCTTCAATCTCGGTCTTTGGCACAACGTCCTTGTCTGCCTGTTTGCCCACCACCGGTTGTTCGCCCCCCTTGAGCGTGGCAACTGAATCAAATGAGTCGTAGCTGGGCAGCACAGACGCACCGGCCTTGGCGTCGTGGGCGCGGGCCTCCATATAGGCGACGAAGCGTGTCTCGTCTTCGAGCGAGGTGAGCATGAAGACGGCCGGTGACGAGCGGCTCAGGTCGCGCGGAATAATGACCATCAGGCGGTTGTTATACTGCTGAGACTGCGAGTGGGAGTGGCTGTGGTGGTGGCCTCTCTTCTGGGGAGACGTATTCTTTGATGACTTTGACGCGGGCGACGTGTCTGCCGAGACGGCTTTGCCTTTTGTGGGCGTCGACGCGGCGGCCAGAGATGCAGCCGCAGCAGCTGTTGATGTCCGACGCGGGCGGCCGACCTTGCCCGGCGTGTGGCCGTTGGCGGTCGAGCTGGGCGCCGACGTGGGGCCTTTGCCGGCCTTGGGCGCAGTCGTGGTTGTCGTGGTTGTCGTGGACGACGCCGGCAGCTGGTGAAGTGCCTTGGCGAGACTGCCCTGCTGCAGCGACAGATTGGACGAGTTGCTCGAAGCGGTTCTCTGCAGAGGCGTTGCTCCGGCCGAGGAGGCGTTGGAGTTGTTGCCGTTGGAGCCCGAGTTGTTGGAGCCGTTGTCGGCTTCGGTGTCGCTGCTGGTGGGACTGCCGCCGACTTTGATGGTGTCGTGGACGACAATGGCCGTGCCCGAGGGGGATTCCAGAACCATGGGAGAGGCGGGTGCAGCAGCTGCACCGTTGGAGGAATCAGCAGGTGCGGCAGACGCTGGAGTGGCAGCAGGGATAGCTGGCCGGCGCAGAGGGGGACGGCCACGGCCACGCGGCGTTGGAGCAGGCGTCTCAGTGGAGGCGGCAGCAGGTTCTAAAGTACCATTTGCTGTCGACGCTTCGGCCGTGCCGTTGCTGTTGGACGACGTCTCTACTGGCTGTCCGTGGTGGACAAGACGGATCTTCTTGGTGGCCATGGCTGGAGAAGGGGGCGATGCCACCTCCTCGTCGGCAGTGTTGCTGGCATTGTTGCCGGAATTGCGGAAGCCAATGTGGACCGTCTTGCGTTTCCGGCCACGGGTAGCAGGGGCGGCGATGTCGCCAGTCTCAGTGGTGGCGGCGTCTTCAGCAGGCTCCTTCTCATCACCATTTGAAGACGTCGTCTTTGCAGGCGTCTCCTCTGCATGACTGTCGACCCGGCTCCGCTTCCGCAGAGAATGCCCCCCTTTGCCCTTGACCGCCTCCTCGGCCGCGACGGCTGCTGCATAGGCGGCCGCATACGACTGGGCGGGCGTCATGGGCGGGTCCGTGTCGGTGGCCCGAGACGAGCGGCGACGAGTGATGGGGGGAGCGTTTTTGGGTGTCTGCGTCTGTCCAGACGTGGCAGTCGCTGTCGACGCCGACCCAGCCATGGTTGGCGAGGCGGGCGGCGAGGCCGTCAGGGGCTGTGACGAGTAGATGCCAGCAGAGGGGGTGTGGAGTGAGAGGGCATGTGATGGATGAGAAGATGGATGAGAAGATGGATGAGAGGGAGTCTGCGTCACGCCAGGTTCTGTCGACGGAGACGACTGGGGCGAGGCGTGGCGAAGAGAATTGCGAGGACGGCCCCGACTGGAAGAAGGGGGAGGGGGAGGGTGAAATGGGTGCGTGTGGGAATGAGAAGAAGATGCGTGAGATGGAGATGCAATAGATGTAGATCCAGATGTTGATGAGCTGCGTTTTGGGGTGGATGAGGCAGGCTGGGTCTGAGACTGTGCTTGTCCAGGGACTGCAGTATTTTCACCCGACGACGACGAGCCTGGGGGCAAATGCAGACCGTTGGCTGCCGTCGCAGGAGACGCCGACGACTGGCTGCGAGACAGACTGCGACGGGGCGAGGGCTGGGAGGGGGTGGACTGTGTAAGAGAGTGGTTGTGAGAGTGGGAATGGGAATGGGAATGAGGCGAGGAAGATTGAGAAGTAGAGTTTGCGTTGGCATTAACAGAATGGGAAGGAGCAGCTTGTTGTGTTTGCTGCGAGGCGTGAGACGGCGGTGCGCTGCCGCCAACACTGCCTCGCGACCGGCTGCCACCGCGCACGCGGTCCATGGTGGGAGGAGAGGGCAGTAAAAGTAATTATGAGTGTGATAGATGAGATGATGCTGTGGTAAAGATGTGTTGTTGAGGGTAGGGGTAAAGGAAGAAAAGAAAGAAAAATAAGAAAGGAGGCGACAGCAAGACGCGACCACGACAAAGCACCCCGTCACCTAGATCAAGCCGATCCTCTCGTCACTCTCAAAAAGACGACGAGATGCATTCGCGTATTGATCTGGATGTGACAATAGGATCGTGACGTTGAGAATGTCGCGACGTTGATACACCCGTTCTCTCGTGCCTTCCTTTTCACCAGCTTCGTGGCTGTTTTTGTGTGTAAGAGAGTTTTAAACGCAACACCACGCTGTTTGGGCCTGGCCGCTGGACCACGCTAGCAGCCAAACCGGCAAACCAGGAGCCAAATGGAGACAGAAAAGGCCAAAGATGGGGCCAAAGGGGTCACGGCTGACCAATGAGGAGAGAGGAAAGAAGGCAAGGAAGGAGCCAGCAAGACGGGCGGCGACGGGCGGGACCAGACACCACAGAGGGCGAAGACGCCTGAAGACAGAAGGAAGACAGGGGAGATCACTAAAAACGAAAAAACTAATAAAAGGGCGGCGGGCCAATAGGGCGACAAGAAAAAATAAGAATAGTGGGGCGTTCTATTACAAGGAAGACAAAAAGACAACCTGACCAGAAGAGACGAGACGGAAACGAAAAGAAAAGAGCGAAAAGGCGAGGACGAGATAAAGTTGGACGACAGTAACATGATGTCGAGAAGAATTAAAAGGGCGGAAAGAAGAAAATGATGATATTGAAGAATAGAAAACGCTGCAATACTGCCGAAAGGACGCGACTGGAATCAATACAGTTTATACAGGCCATTCAGAATCAATGACAAGCCTTTTCAGGGTGACACAAACCGTCATTCCATGTCCATTGACAGCCTCCTCTCCCATTGTTGCCTTGTTGCTCCGTATGTGCTCGCCTGATTTCAGCCTCGACTTTTCTCAGATTGGCCTCACTGACAGCGGGTTGCTCCTTCCTCAGATGGCAGTCGCGTCACCGACTCCAATGGCCATTCTGTGCCCGTTGACGAAAGATACAAGTGACAAGTAAAACAGAAAGTATAAGTAATAAAGGCGATAAATATATCCAACAGACTTTGTCCCAAGAATCATCCCTTTCATCGCTTTGATTGTTGTTGTTTTGCTCGTCTTTTGTCATGCCCCCTTCTGCGTTCCCCAGCTTTCAAGCCACAGCTAGCCACAGAATTTACTGCTCAGCTCAGGTGCCTCTTGCCTTGTAAGAGAAGTCGTCTGTGATTGGCTGCTTGTCTAGTACCCCTTTCGGACTAGCGCATCTTCCACTCAGAGACACTCAGAGACAGAGAGGAGGTGCAGGTGGGGCAGGCCCGTCATTACAGGTGGAGCATCGCCCGTGACGACAAGCAGGAGGTCAGTGGTCAGTAAAGGTGACCTTGGACTTTGACCAATACGAACATCCACAGAATCGGCCAGCTTCCAGCTTAATTGACGACTGGCGATTACAACCACATTGCAGCTTGCATCGACGACGATCGTGGTTCTTTGATCGAAGATACCAGACATCGGCTGAAGACACAGGTACGACAAAGCTTCTCTCCCTAGCCCCCTCTCCAAGCTTCACATGCTTACTTGAACCCAATCGACAGCATCATCAAGCATCACCAAGCATCACTTCGACGCAGCATCGACATCGACATCGACCTTTAGCTACCGACAGCCCCCTCCTCTCACCATGGCCTCCAAGCGCGCCAAGAACAACACCAACGACGAGCTCGACTCGCTCTTTGAGGGCATCGGCGACGAGAAGCCGGCCGCTGCCCCCAAGAAGACGGGCAAGGCCAAGACGGCCGGAAAGACCAAGGCTGCTGTCAGTGCCACCGCCGAGAAGGACATCCTGGCCGACCTGGAGAACGAGCTCGGCGAGCAGGTCTCGCGGCCGCACACTCCGCGCATCTCCAAAGAGGTGCCCACGTCCAAAGGGTCGCCTGCTCCTGGGGCTGCCCTTCCCCGCCGGTCGGCCGAGAGCAGCAAGGCATATTCTGCCCGCAATAGCACCGACGAGCGGGCGCCGTCTGCTCCGGTGGCGGTGGAGTCTGCACTGGCCCAAGCCCCCGTTGAGGCTGCCCCCGCAGCTTCTGGCGGTGGCGGCGGCTGGTGGGGCGGCATCCTGTCGACCGCCTCTGCCGCGATGAAGCAGGCCGAGGCCGCCGTCAAGGAGATCCAGCAAAACGAGGAGGCCAAGAAGTGGGCCGACCAGGTCCGCGGCAACGTGTCGTCCCTGCGCGGCTTTGTCGGCGAAGAGCTGCGGCACCGCGCCCTGCCGACGTTTACCAACATTCTGCACACGCTGGCGCCGCCCATTGCCTCACACGAGCGACTCCTCATCCACATCACCCACGACATGGTCGGCTACCCGTCGCTCGACCCGCTGGTGCACGGCGTGTTTACGCGCGTCATGGCCCAGGTCGAGGGCGGCGATCTGCTGGTGATCCAACGCGGCCAGGAGTCGCAGTCGTCGGGCTCGTCCGGCAGCAACGCCGCCGGCTGGCGCGACGGGCCGTGGTGGCGCGTCGTGCACCACCCGCGGGACCTGGGCGCCGTGCCCGGCCTGCAGGAGGGCACCAAGCTGTGCCGCGCCAGCGCCGAGGCGTATGCCAACGAGTACTACGCGGCCCATTACGGCACCGAAGAAGGCGACGAGAAGAAAGGCGACGCCAAGCGCGGGCTCGAGGTGGCCCGCCAGCGCGCCCTCGAGCCCGTGTCGGAGGCCAACCCCGTGCGTCGCTCCGATATCTTTTTGGCCGTGCAGGCCTTTACGGTGGCGGCCGAGGTCAAGGACGACGAGAGCGACAAAGACGAGTCCGACGAGGCCGAGGACCAGGTCCAATTCGCCGTCCACATCCGCGATCCTGTGCATGACATTGTCTACCACACCGTCTCGCAACCCATGCCCGCCAAGTGGGCGCGCTGGCTCGACGCCAAGCCGAGCACCCTGACGCCTGCCACCAGCGGGGGTGAGGACAACGGCGAGGAGGACGACAGCGAAAGAGACGAGACCGAGTCGCTGTACGGCCTCCCCGACGACATCCGCGAGATTGTCGACAGCGGCGCCGTCGACCCGCGCGAGTGGGTCGCCGAGTGGATCGAGGAGACCCTGACGCTCGCCGTCGGCGTCGTCGCCCAGCGCTATGTCGCCCGCCGTATGGGTGTCGGCGCCGGCAGCATCGGCCGCGGCAAGCGGCCCGAAGAGGACATCCTGGCCGACCACGCCGGCGAGGCTGCCCGGGCGGGTGTTATTTAAGGGGCTGGCGGCCGTGATCATTTGCAATTATTGATTACTGTCTACTGTTACTGTTACTGCTCATCCTTCTTGTTATGTCTACGTTCTGATATTTACTACTGGTGCTTGGGTCGTTTCTGCTTTTGTCGTCTTTCGTCTCGTTCAACAGTGACTACTCTGTTGGACCCGACTTTGGCAAGGTCTGTTATCTGTGTTTGTTGTCTGTACTTGCTCAATACCTACAAGGGATCTGTTTGAATAATATTATCCATTTGCTTAAAATTCTGCTTTGTGAATGTAAATTGTCTCCTGTTAAGTTGATGTCTGGCCATCATGGCGCAGTGACCATACAGTATAATACAGTGCGAATAGGACTTGGTGCTGACGACGACCTCGACTTTAACCGTCTTACACGCCTCGACGTCGACTTTCAATCTGGCCAGACGGAGACTTTTAAGCTGCAGCCTGCTGTCCGTTTTCATTTTCTTCCCATTTGGACTGCGTCCCACGTTTCACGACCGATCCAGCTGCCCGAAAGCCCGCACATGCAGTTTGATCTGATAAGGCCTAAAGTCCTCGCGCACAGTTTGCCGAATGCATACTCAGCGCGGAGATAAGATGCGGTTCTTTCCAAAAGTCGGCGACCGGGATCGCTACCACACGCTCGCACAAGCTATCGCTACCGCCCAGCAAGGTCTTTTCACTTCTTGTTACGTCTTAATTTACGCCCATTTGCTCCATGGAAAACCCGAGGTGGGATCCAAGCTGCATCTAGCCGGGTGTTTTAGTTACAGACAAGGCCCGTGTTTCTGATCGCTATTTGCACGGCTGTCACAATGGTGTATTGGAAAAGAAAAACAATACAATTGGGAGGCCACCCTCTATAAAGACTAATCCATTCACTTTGTATTTATTCTGGTAAAATACTTCTGTCAAATCAATCTAAGCTGCATCTCAGATACCGACATTGTCTCTAATCTCACGCCGGATTCCACAGCGTAAAAGCTTAACTTACACGGGAGTTCCCAGGCCTCCCGGAAGCTTTTAAACACCGAGTTCTCAGTCTAACAAGGTTGTTTTCTGGCCGTGCAAATAGCACATCCTACCCCTTGGCGTCCAAACGAGCTCAGTCCCCACGCTCGACTTGGCAGCCTTGGGCGCAACCACTTTAAATAAATAAGTACAAGCGAGAGCGCATGTGCATGGACAGGACGGCGGCGGCTGGCAACCAAATGACTGAATAAAAAGTAGGTGTGCCTCGCTTGCTCGTTTGGTCTTGGGTGTCTCTTCCTACATCGGAGGTCGTCTTGTCCTCAGTACTTCTTTTGATTTTCTAACATCTCTATTCTTTCTTGTTTCATCCCCCCCTTCAGATTAACTTACACCCCATTACAACTCATCTGCCTGCTACGCACCCAGCATGGGCGACACTCTCCGCTTCATCGGCTTTTTAGCCGCCTACCTGCCCGGCTTCGCGGGCGCGGCGCTCGTCCGCAAGATCCGCGCCATGATCCACAGCTGGACCTACAAGGGCCCCGGCGACAACCCCAGGATTGTGCTGGTTGTGGGCGGCTCGTTTGCCGGCTACCAGCTCGTGGCCCGTCTCACCGAAACACTCCCGACCGGCTGGCAGGCTGTCTTGCTGGAAAAGAACAGCCACTTCAATTGGAGCTTTGCCTTCCCCCGTTTTGCGGTCGTCCCCGGCCACGAGCGCACGGCGTTCATGGCCTACGCCAAGATTCTCGAAAAGGGCGCCAAGCAGGGCATTGCCCGCTTTGTGCAGGGTCAGGCCAAGTCTGTGACGGGCGACAAGACGGTCCTTTTGGAGTCGGGCGAGACTTTGGCGTACGACATCCTGGTGGTGGCGACCGGCTCGCAGCAGCGACCGCCGGCCAAACTGCTGGGCTCGGAGGCCAAGAACGCTGCCTGCTCGGAGCTCCAGACGCTCCAGGACCGCATCCGGCGGGCCAAGACGGTGGCCGTTGTCGGCGGCGGCGCAGTCGGCCTCGAGCTGGTGACGGATATTAAGACGTATGCCGGTGTGGTTGCGGAAAGACATCGGGCAGCCAATGGAGGCAAAGAAAGCGAAGACGACTCGGTGGCCGACAAGGACGTGACGCTCGTGCACTCGCGCATGCAGCTGCTCAACCGGTTTGGTCCTCGGCTGCACGAACATGTTGCCGGTGTGCTCGAAAAACAGGGCATCACGGTCGAGCTCGGCCAGCGAGCACGCATCACTTACAAGGATGCCAACGACGAGAACGTGGCTGGCGGTGCCGGCACCCTGACGTTCCCCGACGGCCGCACCAAGGACTACGACTGCATCCTGCTGTGCACCGGCCAGACGCCCAACTCGAGTTTGTTCAACGACATCTACTCGGGCGTTTTGTTGGAAACCGGTGAAGTGCGCGTCACGCCCGGCATGCAGGTCGTCACGAGCGACGGCAAGACGGAGACGACGGTGCCGTTCATTTATGCCTTTGGCGACGTGGCGGCCACGGGCGGGCCCAAGATGGCGCGCGCAGGTTATTACCAGGCCGAGATCATTGCAGACAACATTGTGGACTCGATCGGCGGCAAGAAGGCGAGCCACAAGTACGTGCCAAACGTTGTCGAGCCCTCCCTGAAGCTGACGCTCGGAAAAGACGCCACAGTCGTATACATGGACCTGGACGACGAGGGCAAGAAATCGATCCTGATGCCCAAGGGCGGCGACGCCGAGGACATGAATGTGAAGCAGTCGTGGCACTTCATGGGCGTCAAGTATGAGGATGACGAATGAGAGGGATGAGAGAGATGAGAGGAGAAGAGTGACCTGCGTGTAATATACCAATAGTGTTTAGTGCTTTTGTTTTGCTTGGTTTGTTCTTTGCTGGAATTGATATGGCTTTCATTCATCGTGTCGGTGCCAATAAGGCAGACGGGAGAGGTATCTGTGTAAGTGTGATGGGCAAATATGTAAACAAGATTGTACAAAGAGTAAAGAGAAGATGATAGACAATGTCCAAATATCCATATATAATGATATCAAAATTAGGGAGTTGATCCCACCACCAAAAGCCACCAAAAGTAATCTAAAACGCCGTCCACTTCTATTTCTTATGAACCAAGTGTCTTCCTAACTGTTGTTGATCCGGTCGTTGTAGGGAAAGAACCAGTTGCCGAGGCCAAAGTCGCCCTGCGGCTCCATCATCAGCCACTCATCGACCCACGGGCCTCCGTTGGGGTTGTTGGGGTTCGCGTTCGGGTGGTTGCTGCCGCCGCCGTTGCTGCTCATGTCGGCCGACGGGAGGTGGATGCCTGAGTCAACGTCGCCGCCGCCGCCGCCTCCACTACCGTCTATCATGTGAGGAGTCAGCCCTGTCCTCGAAGCACCGCGTTCGAGCTCGCTAAACGTGACGGTACCCATTTCTGAGGACATGCCCAAGATCTGAGAGGGAGAAGGGCCTGCCGTGCTGGGGTTGGTGCTCGCCAGACCAGCCGCCATGGACATGTTGGTCAGCCCACCTATGTTGCCTCCCGACATGTTGTTGTGGTTGGACACATTGTTGAGCTTGCCAGAGTACATGCCGCCGGGCGTGCTGCCGTTGGTTGCCATGGCCGGGGCGACCATGGTTGTTGACGTGGCTGCAGAGACAGATGCCGACGCAGGTGCAAGGCCAGGGGTTTTCCCCGCCACCAGCTCGTCCGTCTGTAAGGCCACAGGTGAGATGCTCGGCGGGTCAAGGTCGTCGCCCATGTTGGTGCCACCGAGATCATCAGGCAAGGCGACACCTCGCCGCGCCGCCAGATTTTTGAGCGTGTTTATGGTCTTGGTGGACGACTGCTGCGCCGCCTCGATAATGACTTGACGGACGGGCTTGCCCTGCATAAGGGCGTCGACTTGGGCTAGTGCTCCCCTAAAGAAAAGGTAGCCCTTGACGTTGGTCTCGCCGGCCTCGATGCGTGCGTGGGCGAGCTCGATAATGGTGCGCACCGTGTCGTACAGCTCGCGTTGCGACAACGTCAAGTCCGAGCCGGGTACATAGTCCTCCTGCAGCTGGTGGATCATCTCAATGACGGCCGTAGCCTTGATGTCGACCATGGTGCACTTGAGCATGCCGCGGCCGATCAGCCAGAGACGCCGGCAAGGGTCTTCGGCCGCCGTTGGTTTGAGCAAAGTCATGGGGATGCCGCTCTCCTTCTCTGTGACGGTCGACTCGTCGCTCGCAATCGGCGTGTTGACGTCGGCCAGCATCGTGGCGTGGGTCGTGGGTCGCCGGAAGAACGACAAAAGTCTCAGCACAGTCTCGATGCGGGCTCGCCGCGAGTAAAAGAACTGCACATTGTTGCCGGCCTTGCGGGCAAACGGCGAGTGCAGCGAGTGATGGAACCGGCGCGTCAGGATCTCGTAAAAGGCTATCCTCAGCTTGGCAAAAGCGGCCCGTTCTATTTCTTGGGCAGCCTTTTCCTTTTCGTTGGCAGGCTCGTTTGTCCGCCACATCAGAGGAGCTCCTCGTAATGATGCTGCGGCATACCGGCACGTCTCCAGCAGGTCGGCGCTCAGCTGCAGTGCCCGCTCGTACGTCAGTCCAGCTCCCAGACCGTTGAGGGCCTTTGTGATCTTGAGACGGATGGGTAATGAGCGGCACAGCAGACGTTGCATGCTCGTGTGCGTAAAGACTGTGTCTGGGTGGCCCTTCCGTGGCACGGCCGGTCTGCGGAAACTCTGTTCGCCGCGCGGCAGCAGACTCTCACCGCTCCCGACATTTCCAGCACCCAAGCCATCGTTACTGGCTATGCTCTGCCTTGGTCCTGATCCTGGCGCTGCACCTGGTCCACCCTTGCGCTTCTTGCTCCCTCCAATTCCTGTCCCCTGGCCTGGCATGGCCACCCCGTGGATGGGCAGGTCGACGGTAATATGGTCGTATGCGTTGCCCTCCAAGCTGGTTGCATCGCCGTCCACACCAAATGCGTCATCATCCAAGTTGAGCGGTGGCGAGCAGTCGTAGTCGTCGGTGCTGATCAGTGGTGGCATGCCCTGGTCGAGACTCGACTGGACAACTAGTTCTAGAATGGTGGCCCACAACCGTCGCCGCATTTCAGACTGTGCAAACGACAACGACTTGAAATGTGACGGGTCGCGGTTGAGGCCCATGCCAAAGGCCGTGTGCAGCAGGCCACCCGTCGTGAACCATGTCAGGTCGTCGCCGAGGTCGAGGGCCGTCGTCTGTCGTGCCAGAGTCACTAGACAGTAGATCTGGAGGGTATCGAGGTTGAGGCGGTGCTTGTCGAGAGGCGCGCAGTAGGAAACGTCCATGCGCTGCACGGCACGGGCGGCCGCAATTCGTAACCGATCGTGGAGGGCTGCAGCGGCAGCGGCGGCCGTCATTCGTGCGTGGTTCTCTGACGCCGCTGAACCGCCGGTGGCTTTGTCACTAGGGCTCTCCGTTGCCTCCAGGTCGTCCTTTTCGCCGTCGTAAAAACAGCTGCCCATGGCCAGCACGAGCACCAGCTTGACCATGAAATCGGCCGATGCGCCGCCCTGTCCGTTTTTCGGTGTCGTGTGCGTTGCCAACTCCTTTGGTGGCTCGTCGTGCCGACTCGGGCTCGCCGGCTGGCTCTGGTCCTGCTCCTCCATAAACGCCTCGTACTCGCGCCGGAACGTCGGCATGTGCAAGATGCGGAACTGCGGCTCGAAGACGTTGAAATACAGCTCGACAAGACGGTCGGCCACGGCTCGTGGCGGCACCTCGAGCCACAGCGGCTCATTCTCCTCGGGCAGCGCTGCTATTCTGGCTAGCTCGTCCGCTTTTATGACGCGCGCAATTCGCTTGCACGTCCGCATCGACTTATAAATGACCGACCCCGTCACAAAGTGCACCAGGTGCGTCAGGCTGTGGATGTCCTTGAACTCGTCCATGTTGTTCATCCAGTGCGTGCGTCCAAAGAGGCGTGTCTTGGCCAGGCGGCCACCGAACCGTGACGAGCGTTCGCCCAAGGAGACCATGGTGTTTGTGAGCTCGGCGCCAGGCGCCACCTCTTCCTCCTCGTCGAGGGGCGATGTCGTAGTTGCAGGCGGTCCGTCTACTGCCCCAGTTGCGCCTGCTGCTGTTGTTGTGGAAGTACTGCCGCCCGCCGTCGCAGGCTGCACGTTCCCCGTCGCCAGGTCGTTGCGCTCCCCCGGCACGGCAAGTCCCGGCTGCGACCCCGGACTCACGGGCGCACGCAGCGGCCGGCCGTACGGCGGCGGCACAGACCCTGTGACATAGACGCACTCGACATTGTGCAGCGCGCACTGGCCGCAGGGCGTTTTGCGGTCGCAGGCGATCTTGCGGCGGCGGCATTCGGCACAGACGACGGCCGGGCGGCGGCGTTTGCGCGCAGGTCGCGGCGCGGTGATGTCGGACATGGGTGGGTGCGTAGCTGTGGGTGCGTAGCTGTAAGATAGTATTCCGTAGTAAAGCTGGTGTTCAATTGTTGTCTTCAATTGGAATAGGAGAGTGTGTATTGTTTTGGTTTGTAAAAAGCAAGATTAAGTTCGACCTGAGGAAGGCACGACCGGCAATCGATAATTGAAAAATGAATGACAAAGGTCAAAGTCAGCGCGGGACACTTTTTCGCCGACGCGCGCATGTGGCAGAAAAAAGGGAAGGAGCGCGCTGTCAAGGAAAGTGTCAGACTGCCATCCTTTGAGCTTCTGATTTCTCCTCTGTTTTCCTTCTAGTCTTCTTTTGTTATGTCGTGTATCTCAGAAGAAAAGATTCACACGCTCTGTCAGCACTGCATACACTACGGTATCTCTTTCTTCCCGTTTTCTTTTTTTTTTCTGTCTTTTCATTCATCTCAGTTACTCGTATTCTTGTTCTTGCCGTTTTGAAATTTCTTCATTCTCTCTTTCCTGTTTCTATCACCCTCCTGCCATTCTCTTCTTCCTTCGCTCCTTCTCTCCCTCTCTTTTTCGACTTCAAACGTAAGCTTGTCTGAAAGAAGCAAGCAAAACGCCGCACGAAACCTACAATCCCCGTCTCCGTCGGAGGAAAGCACGACCAGGCCAAGACGGTCGGAGAAAAGAAAGATGCTGAAAACGGTGAAGAGACACTAACGGTTAGTGCATAGACGGCGCTGTTTGCCACTGAAAGGCACAGCCGTTTAGCGTATTCTCACTATAATGCCCTGTAACTCAGCGCCGTTTTGTCAAAAAGTAAGACGAGACGTCGCAAACTCGGCGTCGGGGATAATTAGTGCGGTTATCTGATGATCAGATAAAGCCCGTTTCTCCCCATATTTCCCTGTTTTCAAGGACTTTAATTTGCTAGAATAGGATACCAAGACCGATGCCGATGTAGGACACCCTTCATCTCTTTTGTCACTTTCTGTTGTGTGCCTGGCCATTGACGTTGTGCGCCTTTTGTGCCGTCAAGCGGCTTGTGTCGGATGCGAGAACAGGACGCACCTCGATAAGTTCCAGATCCCGATCTCTGTCGGCGTCTTGGTCGGAAATCGAGGAGAAAGCAAATCCTGAAAAAGGGGTGAAAAGGAGACGAAAAGGACGATAAGGAGAGCCTTTTGGAGGAACATGACTCCAATTACGGAATGGACGGCTAGTAACGTCGAAACGGCAGTCAAGACAGACGGCAGGCAAGTGAAGGATCATTGTACTCGCGGCCTTTGCAGGCAACCAAATAAAAAGTGTCCCGACGTAAAAGGAAATCAAGACGGCGTTCCTTTGAAATTGTGGAAATGACGTGCAACATGGTGCCTGCCGTCGTCAAAGCTTGTTCATGTTCATGATCGTCTCCTTTTTGTCTTTTTGTCTTTTTATCGGACGGCGGAGGAATAGCGCCCGCTTGTCCAGCTGTAAAACGGGGGTCCGCGGAGAGCCGCAAAATGCCAAGCCTTAGATGAAAGCAACACAGGAAGGCATTCTGGGAATAGACAATAGACGAACCAAGCGGCGGGAAGAGTGGGCAGACTGGAAAGACCAAGATCCGAGTGGAAACGTGGGATCGCATGTGGGCTCGTGAGATGAGGAGGAGAGAGAAAGAAAAGAGAAAAGAATAAAAGAGAAAGACAAGAAAAAATGTGGACTGGGCTGAAGTGGAACGAGGGTTCACGAAGAGGGCGCGTGGGCACGTGAACACGGATCACTCTCGTGTAAAGTGGGAGATGGGAGGTGACGGTGGGGCATTCTGAGTCTTCTCCTTCTCCTTTTCTCAAACTGCTGTCATATGTCGCAATCTGAAGACGGCGTTTGATTTTTGAGGGTCTGTTTCTTGATTGTTTTGGCAGTTCATCATCTCAAAAGTCGGCAAAAGGTTAATACGCGAGATGAAAAGGAGACGTTCCCTTCAAGACTTTTTGCTCTAAGTGTCTGCTTCGTCTGTCTCATTCTTCTTCCATCTTGCTTTTGCCTTTCCTTTTTGTTTCTTTTTTCAAGATGCAAAGAAGATACCCTTAGTATATGGATTCAGCAAGAAAGAAAACCCATTTTCGAGGAAAATAGCGTTTCTATTTTCTTATGTCGTTTATTCTCATTTCAAAAGAGAGAAGAGCTAGAACAACATACAATGACTAAGAAGAAGAATCAGAAGCCAGAAAAGAAATTCTTACCAAATATCTGACTACACCTTGAACACTAATCAGTACGACATCAACACAAGTTATTCCCTCAATTCGTTCTGCAAGGAAAGTCGAAAGGAACTTGCCGTGGTTGACCGCTTCAGCAATCCGGTTCAACCACAGGATGGCGTCACATCGTGGACGTTCCCCTCCTTGGATCCAGCCACTGACCCGGAGCGAGAACCGTCGAAGCCGAGTCAGTCGAACATTCAATTGTGTCTTCTGTCGTCTCTTTCCTTCTTATTCTCTCTTTTATTCCTTTTCTCTTCATTCTCCTTCTTTGCATACCACGTGTCGTTTGTCTGCAACACGGATAAATGAAAATGGTTCCCCTTCTTTACCCTTTCCCAGCCACTTTTTCTGCCTTTTCCACCACTCGACCTCCGCAATCCGTCGAATGGTCGAATGGGGTAATTTGTGATCTGGGAAGGGATCGACATCGAATTGGGGCATTTTCAAGTAGTATCGTCGTCAACGGTAGTCAGTAGTCTGCCAAGACTGCCTTTTGGCTAAATGCAAAGCGAAAGGATGAAGACGATGGAGAGATGGATATGTATAAAGAGAGTGTGTGACGAAAAAACACACAGGAAAGTTGACATCACGGCAGACGCCGGCCAGGTTCTTCCGCCATGCATCATGCCAACCAACGGTCGATTGACTGTAGAGTCTGTGGTCGAGTGGTCAATTGGGCGAACGGAAGCAGTCAATTGGGAGGAGAAGAGTCAAAAGCAGAAATAGCAACACGTTCCGGGTAAGATAGAACCAACGGACACGTTCATTTTGGAAGAAGACAAGACTGGCGAGAAAAAGAGTACCAACATCCATACACACGGGACAATTGACGGAAACAAGGTCCTCAACAACGTGGGCAGTGCTCGGCAAACAAGCGATCAACAAACAAACAGCGAGCATCCTTGACGATCGTCTCTTTCGAGTCCCTTGTCGTTTGTCTTCCCCCTCTCTTTTCCTCCATTTCCCCTCACTTTTTCGTCGTTGTATTTATCCATGACCCCAAGTCGTCATTTCCCCTCGTTTTCCACCCTTTCCCACGATGTTGTCTGCATGTTTCCTGCGAGTTTTCCGCATGTTTTCTGTTGTTGGTCATACCTACAGTAGCAGTGATCGTCTTGGCATCTTGAAGGCGTCCCGATGTGCCGTTTCCTCGTGGGATGCAGTGGAAAGAGTGCACTGTTCCCCGGGACGGATATTGAGGTACAGATGAAGTGATATGAAGAGAGAGAGAAAAAGAGGCTGGGGACATAAAGTAGTCCGCGAGTACAAATGAACGGCCATGCGTTTTGATATCTGTCGATATTAAAAACAATAAAGGTACGACACACGACGCAGGTACGGGCGGTCTACACTCGCGTAGCTGTCTCTTTCCTTTTTCTTTCTTTTGTTTTCTTTTTCTTTTTGTCTTTTATTTTGTTTCTCAACAAAGACAGCTCTGACAGAGCTTTCCACCTCATCGAAGCTGTGACCATCACCGTCATCACCTCTGACGACATTCACAATGCTTCCTCGGTGTGTTCAGACGGCCTTGGCCGTGCTGGCGGCCACAACGCAAGTTGCGACAGTGTCTGCCCTCGGCCAGCAACCCATCATCTCGTTCAACAACTCGGCGGCCGGCAGTGTCCAGTTGGCTGGCGGGTCAAGCACCGGCCAGATCCTCGTGTCGTCCAATGACTACTGGGGCGTCATCCGTGCGGCCGGTGATCTTGCCGTGGATTTCGGGCGTGTGACAGGCACGAACCTGACGCTGTCCAATGGCCAGAGCAATGCATCGCCGGCGTCGTACAGCTACTTCCCCGTCAACAACAAGAACAACACTGTGTACAGCACGACGGGCTCGGCCAACTTCTCGGGGCCGGCATACGCTGCGGCCGCCAACGGCAGTACCGTGATTATTGCGGGCACTCTGGGCCACTCGGCGGTCGTGGACGCTCTGGCGGCAGCCAACCTTCTCGGCGATCTCAGTCAAATCAAAGGCCAGTGGGAGGCGTTTGTCAGTGCAGTTGTGGACGTCTCCTCGGTCGTGCCCGGCGCAGGCAAGGCGCTCGTGATTGCGGGCAGCGACCCGCGCGGCACCATCTATGGTATCTACGACGTCAGCGAGCAGATTGGCGTGTCGCCGTGGTACTTTTGGGCGGACTCGGCCGTGACCAAGCAGACGGCGGGCATCTTTGCGCTGCCGACGCGCAAAGTGCAGACGTCGCCGTCCGTGCGGTTCCGCGGTCTGTTTCTGAACGACGAGCAGCCCGCGCTGACGGACTGGGTGGCCTCGCACTGGGCCGACACGCCGTACGGCGCCGGCTACGGTCCGGCCTTTTACTCGCTGGTCTTTGAACTGCTGCTGCGCCTCCGCGCCAACTACCTATGGCCGGCGATCTGGTCGACCATGTTCGAGGTCGACGACCCGGCGAACCAGCCGCTGGCGGACGCGTTTGAGATTGTGCTGGGCAGCTCGCACACGGAGCCGCTGATGCGCGCGCAAAACGAGTTTAGCAAGTTTTACATTTCGGCGGGCGCCGGGCCCTGGGCATACAACCTGAACAACAAGACAATCGACGAGTACTTTCGTTACGGCGTGTCGCGGGCCAAGCCGTATGCGCGCAACTCGCTGTGGACAATGGGCATGCGCGGGACGGGCGACTCGGCGATCGAGGGGCTGGGTTCGAGCGCGATCGTCGAGATGCTCAACACGCTCGTGAACAACCAGCAGGACATCATCGCCAAAGGGCTGGGCGTCAATATCAGCACGGTGCCGCAGATGTGGTGTCTCTACAAGGAGGTGCAGTCGTACATTTTCGAGGGCCTGCAGGTGCCGGACGACGTCACGCTGCTGTGGTCCGACGATAATTGGGGCAATGTGCGCCGCTTCCCGTTAGTGTCTGAAAAGGACAGAGCGGGCGGTGCCGGCGTTTATTATCATTTTGACTATGTCGGCGACCCGCGCAACTACAAGTGGATCAACACGGTGCAGCTCACAAAAACGGCCGAGCAGATGGGCATGGCCTATGCGCGCGGCGCCGACCGCATCTGGATCGTCAACGTCGGCGACCTCAAGGCGCTGGAGCTGCCCATCAGCCACTTCTTGGACCTAGCGTACGACCAGCCGCGCTGGGGCTTCGGCGGCGGCAACTCCGTCACGGACTGGGCCAAGGCCTGGGTCGAGCGCGAGTTTGCGTCGGCAGATTCGTCAGTTGTGGCCAACATTATCGCCCGCTACAGCATGTACGCCAGCCGCCGCAAGTACGAGCTCGTCGAGCCGGAGACGTACTCGGTCCTCAACTACGGCGAGGCGGACGCTGTGCTGTCCCAGTGGGCCTCTCTGGTCAGTGACACGCAAAAAGTCTACGATTCTCTGGCCTCTTCCGACCAAGCCGCTTTCTTTGAAATGATCCTACATCCTGTGCTGGCCGGCGCCATTGTGCACCGTCTGTACATTTCTGCCGCCAACAACGCCTTGTACGCCGGCCAGAAACGCAACGCCGCCAACACGGAGATCCAGACCTTGTTGGACGCCTCGGCCGCCGACGTCAACCTGACCCTCCGCTGGAACGCGCTCCTCAACGGCAAATGGGCAGGCATGATGGACCAAACCCATCTAGGCTACGACGGCTACTGGCAGCAGCCCATGCGCAACACCCTGCCCGCCGTCACCTACGTCCAGACCGCTTTCGCCGCCGTCTCGGGCGAGATCGGTGTCGGCGTCGAAGGATCCAACGCCACGGTGCCCGGTGACGACAAGTTCCACGCCAACTCAGGCAACTCCCTGACACTCCCGCCGCTCGACAAGTACAGCGTGCCCCGCCGCTACTTTGATGTCTTTTCGCGCGGCGTCAAGGCCTGCGGATGGAGTGCCGTCACCGTCCCCTGGGTCTCTCTCTCCCAGTCGTCGGGCACGGTCGGCGACGGCAACCCCGACACGCGCGTCTACGTGTCGGTCGACTGGTCCCAGGTGCCGTCCACTCTGACTTCGACCACCGTCCAGATCAACATCACCAATGCCTGCCGCCACTTTGACAAGTACGGCTTCCAGCAGCCTGTCGTCATCCTGCCCGTCACCGTCCGCAGCGTCCCCGACTCGTTCAAGCGCGGCTTTGTCGAGTCTGACGGCACTGTGGCCATTGACGGTGCCCACTACCAGGGCATCGTCCCCGCGTCCACCAGCAACTCGTCGTCATCCAACGTCACCTACCGCACGTTCCACGACTACGGCCGCACCAGCAGCGGTGTCGGTCTCTGGCCCCCGACCACCGAAAAGCTGACCGTCGACACCGCCCCCGCCCTCGAGTATTCCCTGTATCTCTTCTCCAATGCCACCGCCAATATCACCGTCTACCTCTCCCCGACACAAAATTATTTGGGAGATGACACGCCCCTCGAGTATGCCATCTCTCTCTTCCCCGCGTCAGGCTCGCCCTCTACGCCCGTCCACGTCCAGCCCGTCGGCCGCTCCATCGGCACAAACTATCCTGCCGGCTGGGGCTACGCCGTCGGCGACGCCGTTTGGGGTCTGACTGGCAACTACACGACGTCGTCGTTCAGTCTCCAGAGCTCTCCCCAAGCCTACACCCTGCGCATCCACGCCCTCATGCCCAGCGTCATTGTCCAAAAGATCGTCGTCAACACCGGCGGCGTCCGCCCCTCCTACCTCGGCCCACCCGAGAGCTTCTTCGTCGGCCGCGACCACACCGGCACCTACAACGCCACCACCTTTGCCGACACCCCGGGCACCCTCGGCGGGACCGCCACCGGCAAGTGCGGCCAGGAATATCGGGGAGACTAGACACGCAAGAAGAAAGAAGAAAATAATGGGGGAAGGCGAAAGGGTCGAAGAAAGAAGTAATGTAAATAATGATGTGAAGGAGTAATAAATCAAAATGTCAAGAGAGGGTGTTGTTGGTTGAGGACGATTACGTTTTAGTCGTGTAAGGTGATTGGCTACTTTGGTCATGAAACAAGACAGTGTCTGTCAAGAAGTCAGCACACTTCTCTCCTTTTCTTTCTTCTATGTACATAACAATGCAATAAATACAAGCCGGTTGTTGTTACTTTTTTCTTTTGGTCTATCGTGAAAAGCTATGATATCTACAGTTGAGATTGTATTGTAGGATTACTATACCGCAGGAAGCAAACACAAATATTTTAGACTTTTTCTCCCAGATAATTAATTCAAGTGCAACCAAAAACCATGATCAAAATGTTAAAAAAAAAAAAAAATATGATTTCTTTTCGGTACGAAATATTGTTTGTAAGAGGCGATTCATTTTATGATTGAAAATACTTCTAAGTATCATTTGTTGCACACCAGCGTTTGTGTCATTTCATGTCTGTTTCCTTAGTATTTGTTTTGACGAAGCTCTCACCGTGGCTTCACCTAAAAATATCACAACAAATGCCAGTCGCCGACAATTGCCATGCGGCACAATAGCATGACTCTCCGCTCATCCACTTTATGACCGCCGATATCAAATTTATATTTTGAGCTGTTTCTGGTCTGATTGTTTTGGTTGCGATGAGCGGCATTCATATGAATTTCTCATATGAGAACATGGGTTTTGTATGGTGAAAATAAAGTGGGTCAAACACAGCACTCCACAAAAAGCCTGGGGTGGAAGAAAAAGCGGGTCCCTGCCGAACGTGGTTGCCCGGGCCAACACAGTGGAAACTAAACAAACAGAAAACAGAAAGAGCGACAGCCCACCAAAATCCCACCGAAAGCTTGAATTGGATAGCTGCATACCCTCACTCTGGGCGAAAAGGGGAACATAACAGAAACAGAGGAGAGATCCACTCAAACAAACGTGCAGCTGTTCACGCCTCGTTCACGACCCCTTTACCTTTCTGCCCACACTCAACACGCCGCCACGTCATTTGCAGACTAGTCTTTTGTTGTTCTCGTTGTTTCTTCCTTTCCTTCTTTGGATTGTTCGTTCTTTCCTATTTCTGTTCTTCTTCATTCTTGCCGACTATTCTTTTCTACAACAACTAAGGAGACAAGTGTCTGCCTCTCACTTCGACTTTGACATCGACTCAACAATATCGACATCGACAACAACAACGACAATACGACACCGCGAAGCCATTATAGAGGCACAACATTGACATCTCGACCAACAACAACCTCTAAGCTACATCACAACATCGAATATCCATCGACACAAACGCAGCCGCCAACATGCTGCCCTCCGATCCGGGCGCGTCCTCGATTGTGGTCGCAGGTGAGTCGACGTCTCTTGACATCTACATCTCGGTTACCGCATTTTCACTATCACCCAATACTAACATCTTCAGTCCGTGTGCGGCCTTTCACAATCCGGGAAGCAGCGCAATTGTAGGTTCATCCAACTGACGATACAAGATCAAACACTCAACCACTCCTCAGACTCAACTAACTTCTCTCTCCCTCCCCCAGAGCAAAAACCGACGATGGCACACTCTTCCTGGGCGACGGCTCGCTCGCCGCTGCACCGACACCAAAACTGAACCAAAAGGGTCTGCGGTCCGTCATCAAAGTCGTCGACGACCGCTGTCTGGTCTTTGACCCGCCCGAAGACAATCCCGTCCAAAAGTTCTCGCGGTCGGTTGTGCCCGCAGCGGGAAAGCGAGTCAAGGACCAGGTCTTTGCGTTTGACCGCGTCTTTGACGACAACGCCTCGCAGATGGACCTGTACGAGGGCACGACCAAGGGCCTGCTCGACAGCGTGCTGGATGGCTACAATGCGACAGTCTTCGCCTACGGCGCCACAGGATGCGGCAAAACACACACAATCACCGGAACCGCACAGCAACCAGGCATCATCTTCATGACCATGCAGGAGCTGTTTGAGAAGATCGCCGAGCGCAGCGACGAGAAGCACACAGAGCTGTCGCTGTCGTACCTGGAGATCTACAACGAGACCATCCGCGATCTGCTCGTCCCAGGCGGCAGCAAGCAGGGATTGATGCTGCGCGAGGACACGAACCAGGCCGTGACCGTCGCTGGACTGACGAGCCACCACCCGCGCGACGTCCAGGAGGTCATGGACATGATTGTGCAGGGCAACGAGTTCCGCACTGTCTCACCGACCGAGGCCAACGCTGTGTCGTCGCGCTCGCACGCCGTCCTGCAGATCAACGTCGCCCAGCGTGACCGCAATGCCAACGTTAACGAACCGCACACCATGGCCACGCTGAGCATCATCGACTTGGCCGGCAGCGAGCGCGCCAGCGCCACCAAGAACCGCGGCGAGCGGCTGCTCGAGGGCGCCAACATCAACAAGTCGCTGCTGGCCCTCGGCGGCTGCATCAATGCGCTCTGCGACCCGCGCAAGAGGAACCACGTCCCCTACCGCAACAGCAAGCTGACGCGCCTGCTCAAATTTTCGCTGGGCGGCAACTGCAAGACGGTCATGATTGTCTGTGTCAGCCCGTCGAGCGCCCACTTTGACGAAACCCAAAACACCCTGCGCTACGCCAACCGCGCCAAGAACATCCAGACCAAGGTGACCCGCAACGTCTTCAACGTCAACCGCCACGTCAAGGACTTCTTGGTCAAGATCGACGAGCAGATGGCCCTCATCAACGAGCTCAAGGCCCAGCAAAAGGACGCCGAGCACACGTTCGGCCTCAAGGTCCGCAAGCAGCTCGACAAGCGTGACCTGTTGCTCCGCGAGGGTGTGCAGCGCATCCGTGTCGCCTACGAGAATGCCCTGCCGGAGCGACAGCAAAAGGTGTCGGACATGAAGAAGCTGCGCACTATCGAACGCCGCCTCGCCACACTCGACGCTTGGGCCAACGCCTTTGACCTGTTTGGCCAGCAGTCCTCGAGCAGCAATGAAGATGGCGAAGACAATCACATAACACCCGACGAGCTGCCACCTGCTCTCGCGGCCATGCGTAAGACGGCCCGGGGCATCATGGCCGAGCTCGAGCACAGCCGCCACCACCTGCACCAGAAGATTGAGCGCGGCAATTGGGAGCGCCCTGTCGACACTGCTCTGCAGCACAGCATCGCCCAGATCTCCTCGGCTGCCTTTGACAGCGTGGCTGCGGCCGATACTAGCGAGACAATTAGCAGTCTGACTCGCGAGGCCGAGCTGCTCAAGGCCAACTTTGCGCGCGAGGCCTATATCGAAGTCCTCGAGCAGGACAAGACCACGGGCGCCCAGAGCGACATGCTGATGATGCAGACCCTGCTGTCGGCCCAGTTTGAGATTCTCGCCTCTCTGTCCACCACACTGGCCATGCCGCGCGATCAGGCTGTTGCCCATGGCCAGCGCCTCATTCGCAAGCTGATTGACCAGGGTGTCGCTGCTGCCTCTCAGATTGTCAAGCCCGACCCGTCTCTTTCGGCCTCTACGTCTGGCCCCAGCACCTTCTCCGCTTCCACCTCTTCGTCGGCCCGCTTCTCACTTGGCGGCATGGAAATGTACCCGCCCTCGAAGCGTGGAACGCCCCGTCGCAAGCGCTCTTTGGGCGGCAACAGCAGCATGGGCCCTGCGCGTTCGTCGCTCGGCCCGGTGGCCCAGCACTTGACGGCCTCGCCAACTAAGTCCTCGCCGCGCCGTCGCAAGGTCGTGTCGAGTGGTGCGCGCAAGAGTGTGACCATGCCCACTAAGAAGAAGTCGCAGCAAGGCTACGCCGGGTCTCTGGCCGGTTCGTCTCGCCGCGACAGCAATGCCTCGTCCAGCTCGTTCAAGCGTAGTGTCCGCTGGCGCGACGACGAGACTGAGGAGGGTACCCTTGCCGACTTTGAGAAGACGCCGCAAAAGTACGAGTCGCCGCCCCAGCAGCCTGTCTCTATTGTCGTAGACGCACCTACCCAGCCTGCTGTCAACGAAGAGCCGGCCACCATCTCTGAGGATAAGGCCTCGCAGCCGATCCCCGAGACGTCCTGGTCGACCATGGAGACAGTGCCCGAGGCCGAAGAAGAGACACAGTCCTCGCTTGCTTCGCCCGAAATGCCGCCTCTTGCTATGCCGTCGTACCTGAGCCGCACCGACATTGTCGAGACGGACGAAGACGACGAAAGTTCGCTCAACGCCCCTGAAGTGTCCATCTTGCCCGGTGCAAGCATGTCGGGCGCTCCTGCAGCAAAGTCGAGCCGCTTCCAGGCCGGCTTCCTGTCCAAGTCGCGTCCGTCCTACAGCCTCGGTGCTGCCGGCTACAACTCGTCTTCTGATGCCGAACACCCGACCCCGCCGTCTCTGTCTGCGTCGCTCAACGGTGCTGGTCATAGAAAGTCCACACCCCTTCGCAACATTTCCCTGCCGCGGGCCGCCAACCAGCAGCTGACACCTCCCTCGGCCACTCGTATTGCGAGTCTGAGCAGCCTGAATGGCAGCGGTAGCCCTAAGAGTCGTATCGGCCTCGGCAGTATCACCTCCGTCTCTAGCGACAACGAGAACCAGCCGCCCACGACGCACTCGTCTCTCTCGCCGTCGCAGTCTTCGACTCTGCCGCCCACGCGTCTTCGCTCGCCCTCGCCGCGCCTGTCGCTGTCTCCCTCCAACTCCGACTCGGAGGCCACAAGCACTCTGCACGACCTGACCTCGACGTTCGACACCCAAAAACTGCGCTCGGCCATCCACTCGGCCAAGAAGGCAGCGGCCGCGTCCGGTGGTAACGGTTCTGGTAACGGCAGCGCCTCGTCCTCTGTCTTGCTGGGCAGTGGCGGCAGCGGTGCGCGGCGCTTTAGTGTAGGCGGCGCCCACCACGGCCACCACCGCGCGTCGGCGTCTTATTCGGGCCCCAACACGCTCGCCAGCTCGACGAACGGCATATCACGCAACCGCCGCCGCAGCGCCGAGCGCCGTCGGTCGCCGCCCATTGCCTGCTCCCCGCTCGTTAGCGACTCTAGCATGAGCGGCTCTGGGAGTGGATCGGGTAGCGGTCACCGCGAGGGCGCTGTCAGCCGTGCCTTTACCCCCGGCCAGGCCCGTCGTATGAACATGGGCGGAAGCTTGCGGCTGGACAGCTCGTCGGGCGCTGCTGGCTCGCCGCGTGAGCGTGGCCACCTCAAGACCGGCTCGGCTGGAGCTGGAGCAGGCGCCATGCGTCGTGTTACTATCGGTACCGCGGCCATGGGCGGCCTGTCTGCTAGCGGACACGGTCACAGCCACAGCGCCAGCATTGGCGGCTCGGCCAGAAAGGATACCTCGTCGCGGCCGACCGTTGCCTGGAGATAACTGCACAAGAAGTGAATGATCTGATGGTTTTGGATGAAAGTCGGACACGGGGTGCCCGTGGCGCCATGTAACATTATGAAGATTGTCTTTTGTCTTTTTGTCTTGTGTTGGTTTGAGTTGCGTTGATTTCTGGTCTCTTGGTTTTTGTCTTGTCTCGTTTTCTTTTCTCTTCGTCTTCTTCCCTCCTCTTCCACGAACGAGTCGGCGTTTCTTGCAAAAGGGCAAAGCATGGGCTTATTGGCTCTTGGAGTTTTTTCCTTCTTCTTATATCTTCTTCTCTTGTCTTTCTGTTTGTCTTATCTCCCTTTCTTAGCTTCTTGTTTATACTTTCAGGTGCTCTGCTACGGCAGGCACGATAATGATGATTCTTCCATGAAGTTGTTTCGTCAAAGCAAGTGAAGTAGACGTGGTGCGTTAATTAGTAAATTTTATCGAAAACCCAAACGCCAAATTAATACAAGGTAAAACTGTAGGAAAATAGACAAAAAAGCGCACTCTACCTCCCCTCACACAGCCACGGCATACCGCCGCATCTGCGCCATCTTCTCCTCCAGACTGAAGTCGCCGTCCTGGTACACCATCCGCGTCGACTTGTCCTTTTTGCTCGGCTTTTCTTTTTCGGCTGGCGGCGGTGCTGCTGCCGCGGTCGCTTCAGGTGCTGGCCGAATACCCGCCTCGGCCATCCGGATCACACGGTCAATCTCATCGGCTGACGGTTGAGGAGCAACACCCGCGGCCGCGCCCGACACAAGGTCGTCCAGAGTCGATGCGCCGCTGCCGAGGCCAGGTCCAAAACCGCCAGGCCCAGGCCGTTGTGGCAGGCCTTGTCCTGGTCCTCCTCCTCCAGTCTTTGCCTGCTCTGCCAGCTTTGTCGCCGCCGCCTCCGCTGCCGCCTTCCGCTGGTCCGCCTGCGCCCGCCACGCCGCCAGCCGCGCCTTGAGTTCTTCGGCCGTCTCCATCTTGATCTTCTTGTGCGGCTGCCCCTGCACGCCGTTCTGCCCCGGCGGCGGGTTGCCCGTCGCCGCCTGCCGGTCCGCCCGGTTCTTGTGGAAGTCCTCGGTGATCTGCTGGTTGTGCTGCACCAAGGCTTCCTCGGGGATGCCCTCCATGCCAAAGATTTCGACGTCCAGGCCCTCGCGACCCTCGAGTGCGTTTTCGACCTGGGAGAGCGTCTCCTTGTGGACCTGGTTCATATGGACGGACAAACCTGCGAGCGTTAGCAAAGTGCACGGTACATTCTATTGTCAGTCAGTGCTGGGGTACGTACCACCCGCCGTATTAAGACGCCTGCCGCACCGCTCGCATTTAAAGTGCTTGGCTTTCTGGTGCGAGATCAGCAGCTTCAGGTCCTCAAAGTCGCGCTCGCAGTAGTAGCACCACGCGCGGTCGAGGAGCTCCTCGAGGTTGGGGTAGTTGCGTCTCTTCTTGCCCATTGTGGCGGTGGTGAAAAATGACGGAGGAGGGAAGGCGGTAGTTCGATGCTGTTGAATATAGATGATCGCCGGTTATGCGCCGATATTGGGTGTGGTTGTCGGTAATGGTTGCTAGTAATGGCCGTCGATGGATGATGATGATGGAGCTTCAATGTCTGCGACTGGAAGCTTCCTCACTTTTCAGGAACAGAAACGCGACGGACCTCTGCGAGCCTTGCTGTAACGATTGGCGCTAGTACAATTTTGGCAATTGCTGACATGAGACATGGTTGAGTTTGTACAGTGTTTAGTCCAGTTTCAGTGTTTTAAAATTCCATTAGCGCACTGTATTCTATACTGTACGGAATACGTATTGACTTACAACAGCGAGGAGAAGAGATAAATTATTCTGACAAACGAGACGATTGCATAAAAAAATACAAACAAAAAAGGGAATACTAAAGTATAGTAGTTGCTTATATATGATTAAAAGTCAAAGCTAGTTTCGCTATGCAAACACCCCTCTTCTTTGGTATCATAGGACATCGATGTCCTTCTTCATCATCCACTGCTTTTGGTTGAGAAAGTACAGATAACAAAACGCTGGGTTAAAACAAATGAAAACAAAATATTAAAGAGGGCATCATTAATCGACTTGGGTATTATCGCCTCCCCCAATTGGCGACATAACCTCGCTGGGCATATCCAACCCGCGCCTGCAAACCCAGCCCGACATTCTCGCCGCCGCCCCAGCCGCCCGTGCGGGAGGCGTTGATGCCAAACAGTTCTTCTTCCGACGCAGGCTCGGGGACGCCCCAGATCGAGGCCGTTTGTTGTTGCTGTCGTTGTCGTCGTCGCAACGGCGCACGTGCCCAGCCCAGCGTGAACCCAGCGGTCACTTCTTGGCCATCTCTAAAAGGTTCGACCAGCTGCTCCTGCGTCTGCCACTCCGGCCCGCGGCCAAAGAAGCCAAATACGTTGCCGTCCACTAACAAAGCGGCGACGCTGGCAATGCTCGTCGCAGGACGGGGCAGGACGTTGCTGGGGCCGGGGAAGGTGAGCCAGCTGAGGAGGGAGCAGGCGAGGACGAGGGCGATGAGTGTCTGGAGGACGCGGGTGGTCGGTGCGTCTTGCAACAAACGGCGCGTGCCGTCGGAAACGCTCGTGAGGTGCCCAGTGAAGCCCAGCTGGGTGGCGTTTCCCATGGCGGTGCCGTTGCTGTCGAGGGGAAAGACGTCGGCCAGCTTGGACGAGGCGGTCGTGGGCCGACGGTTGAAGGCGCCAACAACCTGGGCTCTCAAAATGCCGTGCTGCTTGAGGATGGCGTTGGCCACCGTATTGTTCTGCGTGCCGGGCCCGCTGGCCAAGCCGTTGTCGGTACCGCCGGCGAGGGTCGAGACGGGGATGGCATACTGCGACGAGACGAGCGTGCTAAAGAAGCTGTCCAGCAGGTTGGGCGAGGCCGAAATGTTGCTCAACAAATTGTAGTTGAGGGTCGTGCTCAATGCAGTGTCGACCGGGCGGACGGTGTTCTCCATCCGCCGTAACGGAAAATCTGGGTTGATGTCGAGGGTCGCGCCGTCAAAGGTGACCTTGACGTCCAGCTGCTCCATTGTCTCGTTGCACGCCATGGCCGAGATGGTCTTGACCGTCGTCTGGTTGGTGTTGGCATTGCTCAACTGGCCCCAGGCGTAGACCCAGTGCGTGACTAGAGAGCCGTTGGCGGCCTGGAAGGGTCGGTAGGCGGCGACGCCAAAGAGGGCGTCTGCACCGATCGCCCCGGAGGAGATTGAGGAGGTGGAAGATGCAAGACGAATAGAGGTCGTAATGTTTGATGCGTTGAACGGTGACAACGGCTGGGCCGTCCCGAGGACAAGAGTGCTCGACAGCAGCTCCGTGCTGCCCAGACTCGGCTCGCCAGGCAGGTTGATGCGCAGCGGATTGACAATGCTGTTGCCGATGTGGTAGTTGGTCGTCAGGTCGACGACAATGTCGCGCTGGGCGAAAAAGTTGCACGACATGGCCGAGCGGACAGCCGGTACCGTCGTGGTCGTCTCGAGATCGTCGGTCTCGTTGACGCCAATGAGTGGGATAATGGCGAGAGATGGAAGAGCCAGGTCTTCAAAAGTAAAGGACGGGTATGACAGGTTGCCCTCGAGCACGAGCGAGGCCAGCGTCATGCCGTCCATGCATGTTGGGCAGGTCGTTGTGGCGTTGAGTGGCGGATTGGTCGAGTTGGAGAAGAAGTCTTGCGTGATGAGCTGCACTTCCGACGAGACTGGCACCGTTCTGGCCGTGAACAGACTCGCCGCAAAGATCGGCAGCAAAGTGGCGGCGGCCACGGCGGCTGCCGATCCGGCCACGGTGTAGCACCGCATCCGCACAGCCTTGTAGACGGCCATGACGGCCGTGCGGTCGAGCAGGGCCGATGTCATGTTGGCCATGGTGCCGCCGGCGGGCTTTGTAAGCTCGGCAAAGGGTGCCACGGACCGGACATGGAAGTCAGTCGTGGCAAAGAAGATGGCGACGCCCGTGACAATCAGCGCGGGAATGATGGTCCACAAAAAGTGCGTGAACATGCCCACCTCGACTGTGCCGAATCCGCCGTTCTTGTTGGAGATTCGCAACGCAATTTCGAGGCCGGCAAAGAGGCCCGCCAAAAATAAATACATGACCACACGCTGTATCGGATGCAGGCCAAACGGATGGTGCCATCCACTCGTGGGCTCTGTGTATTGGGGCGGTGCCTCGGGCTGGTCGACATCAGCAAAGATGCAAAAGTTGCCCTTGCCCGTCTCGGCCGAGCCGCGGTCGTACGGCTCGACGCCGGTGTAGTACGAGGCCATCTTGACCCGGCTGCGCAGCGTGTTCTTGTCTGCACCACCGGCGCCTCGAAGCGCTTGGAGGAGTGGACGGCTGTGCGACAGCAGGGCAGCAACGTCCAACAGGCTGTGCGGGTCACGCGGCAGAAAACCCTTGCCGGGCACCAAGCAGATGGTGACAATGTTGAACAGCAAAATGACGGACAGCAGCACGGTCACCGCCTGCACGGCCACGATGCCGACAACTAGGCGGTCGCCGCCAATGTAGGCAATGCACGTCGTGGCAACCGACGCCGGCTCCATCAGCGCCTGATGGGCAATCACGGCCGAGTACTGCAAGAAGTATTGCTGCGCCAGAGTCTGAAGCGTCTGGGCGTCGAGGTACGTGGCCGGTGGTGTCGTGATATCGTCGTTGATTGCATCCTCCTGGCCTTGGATGCCAAAGGCAAGGTACATGGGTGCGTCCACATTGACGTTGGTGGACGAGTTGGAAAAGTAGGGCGAATTAATGTCGGTGATGCTCGAGGCGACTGCACCCGTCAAGGAATCGAAATGGGCCTGGGCAATGTCCCACGGCTGGACATTTGCTAGATTTGTAGGCTGCGGATTCGGGTTGAGGGCCACACTGTCAATGTACGAGCCATTCTTGACAATGTCGACTTGACTGATGGCGTAGGATGGCCGGCAGATAATCTGCTGCGACTGGTCAATCGACCCATTGACGGCCTGATTGTTGCCGCCGAGTATCGCCTTGGGGTCGATCGTCGCCGTGCCGAAAAAGACAACGACTCGCTGTGCCGAGATGTCGGTCGAGTTGCCGCACGAGGCATGGATCAGTCGGGCCATCGTGTGTGACCGGCTCGTCGAGTTGGCGTTGTTTGTGCCGAAGCTCGAGCTGACAATCGGAAAACTGACTGTACAGGCCTCGGCCGTCATGGACGTGTTGAACTGGACGACACCTGAACGGATGCTCTGGATGCTGTTGACCGTTATCTGGGCTTGTCCACAAGTGAGACTGCCCGAAAAGCCAGACACTGTCGCCTGAAACTGCGTGTTGCTCGACGTATGCGCGGCGAATTCTTGAAAGGCAAACTGCCTCGAAATGCCGTCCGGGAAGGTGAGATTGTCTCGCTGCAGGCCGACCATGGTGAGCAGCGGTATTGTGCCGATCGTGGCCAGCCGTGAGCCGTTGTTGACGAACTGCGTTGTCAGTGTAATGGGTGCTGTCTGTTCCGTGCCGGATAGCACTGTCAGGGTGATCATGCCTGTCGACACGATAATGGCAATCTTGAGAAATATGGCGATGATTGAGGTGCATGCCACGGCAATATCGCCGTTTTTCATGGCCCGAAATGCATCTCGTGGTGGCACGAGCGAAAAGTAGTCAAGCAACAATGTCCGGTCCGCCGAGTCGGGGCCCTTAGCCAGTCGCAGCCACGGCGCCGACATTTTGGCCTGGTACTCGACTCGACTCCATAGTGCCGCAATGAGTGTCAGGACTGCCGGTGGTACAAGTGAAAGCAGATACCTCAAGCTGGTACTGTTCTCGCCGAGCAAGCCTGCATTGCGGCCAGAGTAGTCGAGCAGTGCCTCGGCGACAATGATGCATGCGGCGAAGACTGCAAAGAAGGCGCTCAAAACCTTGCGCTGAAGGTAGTAGGGCCGCCATGGTAGTGGCACGTCAATGAGTCCTGGCCGTTTTGCTCCTCGTCGTATTCCACCAGGATTACTTTCCAGGTCCTTGAGTTGTTGGAGGGAACTCGCCGTCAGTTTTGCGCCGCCGAGGTTGCGCGTGTCTGATTTTTGTTTTGACTTCTTGTCTTTGTTGTTAATTTTTCGGGAGCCCAGCTGGGATGCCGAGTTGGATGGACTGAGCGAGCTCTCTGTTGTGGAGCTCGATGTGCCCATGGACGAGGGGCCTGATGCCCCTGATGCGCCGCTTTCTGTGCTGAGTGTCGCGCTGTGTGAAAAGGTAGCCGGTGACCGTCGTGGTGCACTAAAGGAGGCGTGTGATGGGACGTATGGTCGCTCGACAGATACGCTTCGATGATGTGACCCTGGTGTCGTCGAGAAACGTTCTTGTGCTCGATCTCGTGAAAACTGTTCGCTGTACATGGAGTACCGCGCCATCGATGCGCTTCGACTTCGCCGAGCTGCTGCCTCTCGTCCCTCCCGTCCGCCGGCCATGCTATTCCGGTCATATGTAGACGTTCGTCCCCTCCCCAGGTGTGCGTAGTCTTGGTAAGACATGGTGAATTAATTAGTATATTGAAGTAGCCCGGGCCGGCTACTGTTGCTGAGAGCGAGCCCGATCGTCTCTCTCTCGGCCGGCCGAGTCGTCGGTCGTGCGATTGGTCTTATGATTGCATCACCATGACCGTCGTGATGTGTCGTCGTGTGTCGAGGTGTACGTTGTCGTTGGTCGTCGGGGTCGAAACGAGTGGCGTGATGGGTAAGACGAGTTTGGTGAGATAATTATCGACGGTCGATGATGATGACAGGTGATGCCAATGATTTATGACACGGTTGAGATGACAAGAAGGTCCAGTGAACCGAATATTTTGAGGAAATTCACAGAAAAGAAAGGATAAAACCATCAAACTCGGATCTTGGCACTACCAGACGAGTTGCTCAATGATGATGGGGAAAAAAAGGTCTGTTGGTCCGGCCACAGAAGACGAAGAGAAATGTGCATGAAATCTTGGTTGCCGCGTGGGACAAAAGGAAGAGACGAAAAGAGAAGCGAAAAAGAGAGAAGAGAAAGAAAGAAAGAGGAAAAACCATGCGAACCCAGAACCAAAGTTGGTTTACATGAATGATCATCGCGGGTCACCGGGAACAACAGGTTGATGGGCCCCCCTTTGTATTTTATCAGTGTGCCTTGCACTCGGATAGACTTTGTGACATGCACTGGCAGGTGGAGACAGGACGAAGCGAATCCTGAGTTACAACGGAGGTGAGGGTGATGATGTGAGATGCTTTGGGCACGGGCACGGAGCACGGAGAAGGAGTTCGTTGGATGTCTTTCCATTGTGTCTTTGACGTGACATGTGGCTGTTAAAATGCGACGTTCTTTCGTCTCTGATGCATTTCGTGTGGAATACCATATCCCAATGAACTCCACGTGCAGCAAAAAGAATTGGTGAAGAATACGACACATTCCTTGAGAAAATGAGAAAGGAAAAACAAAAAGAAAAAGAAGAGTGTGCCCGTGCAGAGAAGCAAGGATGAGACCCGTTTCAGTTGAGGCTCTTCCGGGGGTCAACCCTGCACGCCCGTGTAAGCGGGACAATCTGGGACGAGCCGCGATTGGCTGCGCAGGAGGTTGAATAGGGAAGGCAAAGGCAAAAGAAGGACAGGAGGACGAAGCATTCAGCCGGCAAAATAGGAAGAAAGAAAAGAAAAACATTTCTGGCAAAAAGCACTGAACACAGAACAGGAGTAGTGCCTTTTTGCGTTCTCGTTTCAGTGTCTCAAGCCCTTGCCTCGAGTAGGCGAATTGACGGGAACTTACCGAAAGTAGAGTATCCAGACCACTCGGTAAGACTGTGTGAACTACCCAGTAAGTGCATGCAATGACTGCCGAAGTCGAGCTTCAACGATGGCTCGCCAAGCGATATCGCGGACATCGCATCCAGATGCCAGGGGATCTTCTCCTGGATAAGAAGCGATGAACAACGGGAAGGTCTGTCGTGATCGTGCTTGTGCGTAAAACAACCATCACTTGGGGGCTTGGCCGCAATTGTCGTTTGGCTTTCGTCTCTATGGGTGTCCGTAAAGATGACAGGTAATTGTCTTGATAAACGAATTAAGCATCCGCGAGACCTGACCTTTGTATCCTGTTCTTGTTGCTATTGTCGCAAACTGAACACCTAGAAAAGGAACCTGCATATGTTAGCAGAAATGCAATAAAACGACGATAATGCGCAATGAATGGTAAGGGAACAAAAAGAGGGAGCCCCCAACTCCGCAGGGCACAGCTGTCGAGGTCGAGAATTGGTTTCGGATGCAGCCCCAGATGTCCGTGCTCAAGTCGGGGCTGCAACACTCGACACTCTTTGCGTATCCGCCACAGCAGCCAAGAAGAGGTCCAGACTCAAGACGGCAGTTTTGTCGATGGACCAAATTTGGGAGAGCAAGATGGCAAGGTAGAGTGATGTGGCGTCGCACAGCCCAATATTGTTTTGTTAGCGACCTTTCTTGTTTGGATGTGTCTTGGCTGGTGATTGCTTCAGCTTGTCCAATTGAGGCGGGGTTGGTTGATGGCGATGGAGCTGAATCGAGTTTATCTTTTAGTGATGCTTTTGATGTTGTAAAGTGAACAAAATAGTTTTACGCCTTTTCCATTTTATCCTCTGAACATTTTCGGTTCATTTGCAGTTTCCATTTTAAAATCAAAATCACGAGGGAAAGAACGAACGAGTCGTGTGCAGAGGTCGAGTCTCGAAGAAGGTGCGACCAAGATGCAGTAGCGTGGCAGCGTGGGTCCGTAAATCGGCAAGTGCGGGGAGAAAACAATGACGTTCAGCCTTACATTGGGAAGGCGCGACCCATGACGCAGGAAGCAGACAAATGCAGAAAGAACATCACCCGACATGTTAAAAATCTTCTCCTCGTTCAATTTTTGCATCTTTTCCAATTCGACAATTTCGAGTTCTCCCAACGACGGCGAAAGCGACTGCATCATCACAAACATTGCGTCACGTCGCACCCCACACGCGAGCATTTGCCACGACCCATAGCTTGCGCTCCTCCCGTCCTTCCTCTCCTCAACGATCACAGCGTCAATCAAAGCTCAACTCGACCCCCAAAAATGGCTTCCTCCGGCCTGTCCGTTGATGCCAAGTCGCTGCCGACCCTGACCAACCTCTACGAGTCGGGCGAGCTCACCGTCCCCGAGCATGTTAACGCCGTGCTCGAGAACTTTCGCGGCAAATACGAGCCCTCGGCCGCCCTCAACGACAAAATCGTGCACTACCGCGGCGACATTACCAAGCTCAAGATCGACGCCATTGTCAATGCCGCCAACAGCCAGCTCATGGGCGGCGGCGGCGTCGACGGCGCGATCCACCGCGCCGCGGGGCCCCAGCTGCTCCGGGAGTGCAGGGCGCACGGCGGGTGCCCCACGGGCGAGGCGCGGGTCACAAGTGGCTACCGACTGCCAGCCACGCATGTGATCCACACGGTCGGCCCCATCTACGACGAGATGGACACGCAGGAGTCGACGGGCCTGCTGGTGAATTGTTATAACAACAGTTTGGACGCTGCTGTGGAAAAGGGGGCGAAGACGGTGGCGTTTTGCGCGATCAGCACGGGCATCTACGGCTACCCGAGCCAGGCGGCGGCGATCCAGGCGTGCAAGACGGTGCGGAAGTTCCTGGAGGGGCCCAAGAGCGCCACGATTGAGCGCGTGCTGTTTGTGACATTCGAGATGAAGGACGTGGTGTCGTACAACAATGCCTTGCCGTAGGTCTCTCGTGGATGAGGTTTTTTTTTGTCATTCTGACGCTCTTGCTAACTTACATTTCTCACAGCATCTTCTTCCCTCCGGCGCCCAAAGAAGAGGCCAGGGACGAGGCCGCGGCCGCAGCAGGAGCGGCAGAAGAAGTGGCCGCACCTGCAGGTGATGAGACTGCCGAAGCACCTGCGGCTGCTGAAGAGCCAGCTGCGACTGAAGAGTCGACCACTACAACAGCCCCTGCAGCACCAGTCGCTGGTGCCGGCGATGCGCCGTCCACTGAAGCAGCACCCGAAATTACGACAGAGCACGTTAAGAAAGTTCTGGCTGAGGATACTGAGACGAAGGAGGACCGCGCTCGTCTGTGGTCAGGACAGAAGTAGCCGGAGAGGAAAGAAGGATGGCATGTTACAAGCAAGTGTGTTTGTATGCTGATAATGTTGTGTTATTTGATATTATACCCAGAAGCGGGGAAAAGGAATGGCTATGACGTTTGCTGTGCGAGGACAGCGTATGCAAGAACAGAGGAAATGACAGTATGAACAATGATAAAGGAAACAAAATGCAGAGTATCAGCCTATGCAAACCACCCGCCAAGCGATGAATAATGAATGTGAACCCAGCCTTCCCCTATGTACAGGACAACTCCGGTGTGTTTCCCTCAGTAAATGTGCTGGCCCCACCGTCCGTGATGCAAATGCGATAAAAGAAAAAAGGGTGCTCTAGAAATGCCGTGAAAGGCACGGCAGTGGCAAAAGACAAGACGAGACATAAGTCATGATCATATCATAGATGATAGTAGTCGTAATGACGATGCATTTAGCAGGTCATCTTGTACGACTTCCAGGCGCCGTTCTGGCAAATGTTGGTGGGGACCACGACCGGCGAGACGGTGCAATCCTCGTCGGCAAAGATTTCGACTAAACTGTTAGCAGTGAACAAGTAACTGGATTACTAGGACTGGACTCACGAGTGCAGGCGTTGTCGTAGACATTGAGGGAGCCGATGGGGTCGACAAACTTGAGGCACTGGCCGGACGAGGACAGCTCCAGGGTGTAGATGCCCTGGTTCTGCTCGGAGCAGCCCGAGACGCCGAACGTGCGGAAGTCGAGCTCGTGGGGGTCCTGGCGGACGACCTTGTTGCCGGCAGCAGCGGGAGCGGCGAAAGCAGTCTGGGTGAAGGCCAGGACGGCGGTGACAGCGGCGGCAGACGAGAAGTACATGTTGAAGGTTGGTAATGGAAAAGACTAAGAAGTCGTTGATATAAAGTTGGTGGTGGTGAAAGTGGTGAGAGTGTGAAGTAGTAGTTGTTGTAGTAGTTCTTGTGATTGTTGAGATGTGAGTGATGATGATGAGGATGAAGAAAAGATATTGTTGTCGAGGAGAGGGATCAAGCCGACTTATATAGAAATTGCTTCCTCAATATGTCAAGGATCCTTTGGCAATTTTGCCTCTTCGTTGACGTTCGTTTCTCGTTTACGGTCCACGATTTTCCCATTTTTCTTACCCGGCTGCTACGTTGACGTTCGTATGACTTTCCGCAAATGTAAATGTGACGAGAATATTAAAAATAAATCAGACATTAATACAATAAAACCCGAACAGAAACAAAACAGTCGAAGCACAACCAGGGAATCCGGGCTCACAGGGCTCACCAGTATGCATCCTCTTTCGTATTCTAATGTTGATCACCAGGCAGAATTAACACAGCCCTACCATTGGATGCGGCGATCTCCACAGCCCGTCTTCTTACTTTTTTTTTTACTCTTTTCGCACTTACACCCTGCTTTTACTCCCGTTTCTTTGTATTCATTGCCCATCACTCTTGTGTAGCCTAGCGACCGGCCTCTCGTTTCTCTTTGTTTGGTTCCGTCTGCACGTTACAGCTCACCTCAGCAACTTTTTTGCTTGTTTTTCGGGATCTTTTGCTGCTTTTTCTCGTATCTTTTAGTGTACTGTCTATTTCTACAATTTCTGTACTCTCAATGTATTCAGAGTACTCTCTGTACTCCCTGTGCACTCTGTATCCTCGGACGGTCCGTTGTCGCACATGCATGCACTGTGCCCTTTTCTCGTTTCCCTTCTAGACTCAGTAACCGGGACTCAATCTGGACTCAATCAAATATATTGGTCTCTAAAATATCGTTTTCAGAGTACGACGTACGTGCATAGTGTTTTGCTCCGCACAGCAAACGGAAATCGACGGGTATTGCCTATTCTTTTCTTGTCCTGTCCCAGCCGTGGCCCTTTTCCGCGGTCTTGTCTTGTGTTCCCTCAAGAGCCTCAGCTACCAGAAGCACTTTTTTTACAGACCACAGTCTCTATTCTGTCTTGTGCAAATTACGCAGATGTCTCATTCGACTTCTATTTCCATCGCACATGGCCTGACCGGGGCCCTAACACGTCACTCAAGAAGCTAGCAAAGGAAGAATAAAGTAGACAATATGCACAAACAGCCGGCATGGCCACCTGAGCCTTCTGCAGATCAACGGGAGACAGGCCAACCAGAGTCCTGGGTCGGTCCTTCACGGCTCTCGTTGTCGTCCGAGTCGTCAATTGTCCATCTTTTCGTACGCTGGCCATGCATGTTTTGTTCTCATGTCTTGAGGAATACGAGATATCTCACCATGGATACAATGGGATGTGACGACAACATTCACCGTTCGAGATCACAGCAGGATATCTAGCTTTTATCCGAGCATCCGTTCTTCTCCAAAGTAGTGGAGCGTTGCAGCCAACAAGGCAGTGACTGCCCGTTTGCAAAGAAGCGACATTAGCGAAATCGGCACCATCGGTGAAAAAAGATCAGAGATGCCCGCCTTACTTTCTTACTGCACGGTGAGAAAAGTGTCGATGAAAGATGACTTGGCAGACGTCAAAGGCTGGAGTTCAGTCTGGGGCATAGGCATGTGGAAACAAACAGTCAGCTTAGAATAGACGGTACAGATATCAACAATAGAAGGGACGTTATGTTTCAAGTACATCGACTTAAAGGCTTTCTGCCTGTTGTCTACTTGCGCCTCAATCCATAAGATTCGTCGTATTAAACAGGCTTTCCAAAAGTTTAAACTTTGTTTCTTCTTCGTTTTCGTTGCTTTATTTCCTGTCCGATACTACATCTCTTTGTAAAAGTTGGCGCCGATCGGTCAGATGCATCCCCGCCCCCCTACAAGGCAAATGCCCAAATCTCACAGCCCGGCTGCGAAAACGAGGAGATCGACAAAGCTGACGAAGGCAAATTGCCGAAGTCGACTCAAGCTGTCAACCAGCCCACCGAGAATGTCAGAATGCCAAACTCCGTCCGCAATTCCAATTGCAAGGCTGTCCTTTGCTTGGAGACTTGGAGAGTCATGTTCTTTCTTCTTCTTTTGCGAAGATTTTAGAGGCGCAGAATACGGTGCCAAACGTAACCTTGTGCCCAAGGACATGCCGCTCTTGCATGCATGATGCATATTCAGAAGCATTCTTACGAGGTAGAAGCCATGTCCTCCTTTCCTTCCAGAGATTTTCTACTCTTCTCCCTCCCTTTTGTCCCCCTCGTCCCCTCTGTCCGCCTCGTGGCTTTCGGTACTTGTCTCGCCTTGTTTGCAACGTTTCCGCATCCTACGTCATCGGCCAAGCTATTTTTACTTTCTTTCCCTTTTCTTTCCCTTTTCTTCCCTTTTTCACCTCACGTCTTCTTCCTTCGACTTTCCTTCAACACGTCCTAACACGACAACGCATCGCATCGGCACCGATCTCACACCGTTCTGCCAACATACAGCTGCATTGTCTGCACATTTCTGCGCATACACGAGTCGCAGCCCGTTGATCGACAATGACTGCACCCTGGTGAACCAGGAAAACCAGAAATTGTGAACGTCAAAGGAACAGCCCCAACATCAACATGTTCGTATTTGTGCCGTCCTCTTCCCCGTCTCTGATCTTCTTTCTCATTTCATCGACGACTTTCTTTTTCTCTCTCTTTTATTGTCATTTTATTGCCTTATTGTTCTCTCTCAGTTCTCTCTCCAACGGATAGACATCTTTCCAACGGTATCGGGCAAACATCAACATCACTTGTCACCGACTTTGCTCGGTTCATTGTCACGACAAAGCACCGTGGACCGGTGCCCGTCGGCTCATTTGTCACTCTCGAGACTCGACGGGCTTTGTGTGCCGAGCCGTAGCATGGAATGGAGACCTGGGCCTCAAGCTTTGACGTTCAAGCTTTGACGTTCAACAGCTGACCGACTTTGTGAGCTGCTGCCTGAACTGACCGTCGAGCCACGAGCGCAAAAGTACTTCTCCTTGGAGAAGTTGAAAACATAATGTTCAGCAAAGTTACGTGCAACAAGTGCGCGTAAACTTTAACCATCCATCGTCCATAGGTCAACAGCATGGTGATATATTTCGGTAGTGTTAGCTGTCTTTATCTTCCTGTTCTCTGCACATTTGGTCATATGAAGACCCAGGCCTGTCTGTTGGCCTTGGGCTGAAGACATTAAAGGTAATTTGAAAAGTTCCAAATAGCAAAAGACGAAAATGACAAAAGACAACGTCTCACAGCCTTGGGGTAGTTGGCCTTTCTTGATGGTTTGTTTCACAAGACAAGACAGACCAGAAGAGGGAAACGATATGGCGAGATGCTTCGTCAGTTCCGGTTACCCATGCCTGACCATCACCACACTAGCCTACCATCTACTTCGTTCTAATGCAGTGTCCAATATTTTCCCGGGGCCCTCGCAAATGCCGCTGCAAGCCTTGCATCGTCGGCGAGGTGATCGTGAGACCCCAAGAAAATATTGTTGGGACTGAAGACGGAACAGAGGACAGATGGCTGAAGAAGTAGATGCATAACGGGCACCTGCACTGCATGAAGCACATCGTATGAATTTTATGCACTGAAGGCTGTACACACATAGTATGCTGTGATAGTCTTCTGCAAAGCAGTGCTGCTGCGGCCTTTCACGGCTTTCGACATGTGCAGGCACTGCCTGACTTTTTTGTGACTGTCTGCTTGTTTAACACGAGACTTTTTGACGTCGGACAAAATTGTGTCGTGCATCTGGAGATACTCCCGTGCAATGTAGAAATGGTGTGGTCGAACAGAGTGAAAATTTTGATAAAGTACAAAATGAAGAGGCTGGGAGAGCTGCAAGTATTATCGTGATCGAAATGCAATGTCTTTGATGCTTTGTTGTGTTCCCTAGATGATATAACTCTCTTCGATTCTATTTCTGTAATATGCCCCGGAATGCGCTGGCTCATTAATAAATGCTTCACTTGTTTATTTTAACTCTTGCCATGTGAACTTAAAAGTATCATCTAGCATTTTTTGTTGTGTCTCCTTGCAACAATATTTTTTATCCTCTTTTCTTTCTCGCCAGAATTATCTTTTTTAAACCCCGCCCCCCCCCCCCCGCAAACAAAACTACGAATGAAATACAGTTGAATATTAACCGATAGTTTTGGCTTCGTTTAATCAAGGGCATCAATAGCTGACGGTCTTTCAGCCTCTCCTATCTGCTTCTCTTCCACCCATTAGTTCAACGGCTTGTGTTACATGTCTCTCATCGATTCGGTCTTCAAGCAATCATGTAAGCATATCAATCATGTAAGCATATTTCCAAAGTTGACCTGCATCAGTGCCTGTCAGCAAGACACAACTCCGAACATGTCTTGGACCTGGCAGCTGTTTCTTCACCTTTCACCTTTCGCTTTTCACCTTTCACCATTTGTTTTGCTCACCGTTTCTTTGAGTCTAACCCTGGGCCCTGACAGAAAGACGTTATTTCGCGCTTGTCTGAGCCGAGGCTGTTTCAAACGCCGTGAACGACACTGACACGCGAGATCGATAAGACTTGAGACTTTTGACGCTGACTGAGTTGCCGATGCCGATGTAGGTCGCGATAAGAGGTATTATTCCACGATGCTCTGAGCTAAGAATAAACATCTCACCTGGAAGACAAGGAGGAGATGGACCGAGTGTTTGTTTTGTCTTTGAATCTCCAAATCGCATCGTTTCCTTATTTCCATTGTTTACCCGCGCGACGTTGCAGTTGCAAAGAGAAAGGAACGCGGCACGTACTCGCCCAAGGTGCACAAGATGCACACTTGTGCACAGAGTGCAACCGTACAACCTTGCCGGGCAAGCAGGAGTGGGCAAGGCAAGGCGGCAAAGCAAGGCAGGTACTTTGGTTACGGTTGCAGCCGACCAGGAAATGGGTGCAAAAGGCGCAGATTGAGCAGATTGTGCAGGTTGAGGCAGATTTAGGCAGATGGTCAAGAGATGGTGCGAAATGCACCGTCGTCTTGAAAAACCACGCCGTCGAGCCCAAATAGGCAAGTAGACGGGAATACTATGAACAAGGCCCACGAATGAAGTGGAAAACTCCGCGCCAGTCATCCATGGTTCCTGCCCTCGCAAGCTTTGCAATCATCTCGTTTGCTCCTTCCTTTTCGTTTCAAGAAACACTTTAATTCTACTTTGCTCGATTTCCAACCTACCATGCCTGCATCTCGCGTGACTGGTTCCTTCCTTTTTGTCGTTGTCTACCAGCCTGCTCTTTCCCGTTTCCTCGGGCAAACAAAACATCATCGATAACACCTGCCGTTTTGCTGTAAGTGTGCGCGGCCTTCTGTTTACGGTCAGGTCGGGCCAAGACTTTAAGGATGCCCCCTATTTTGACGATTCCGACGCCAATTCCTTCAGACACCTTATTTCTCACAACTTTCTTTCAACCTCAACCCTTCTGTCAACATTTTCCTTCTCACGATCGGCTATCGCCCACCCGCCGATCACCGCCGCCCGTACCCGCTCCCACCCCACTGATTGCGCCAAAACACACCAAAAATACTCCGTACAGCAAGACAAGACCAAAACACAGCCCGAGGCGCCCGCAGCGCCCGCACCAAATGGAGCAAAAAGGATCAAAAGAATCAAAAGGAACAAAAGGACCATGAGAACCAGAGTTCAAAGCACAAAAATCCACTTCAGGCCGGCCACCCAACCCATAGCTAAATGCTGTTAAGATGTCCCGTCGGCGTTGCAGTGGATGCTACTGCTGGCCTGTGATCTTTGTGATTTCTCTCCTTTTTATTCTCTAAAAACAGGGGTCGATGCGGGCGCAAGGCACTGCGCCTGTCGCGATTGGGTGCTTTTGGGTAGACTGCCAGCCTGCCCGCGCGAACTTGGGGGCGTGCCGTACGCAGTAGTGTGCACCTTGCACCCACGGACCTTCTCGATCGAGAAGGTTCCCTGGTAGATCTGAATTTCTACATCAAGCGGATGGACCATACGACTTGACTTGAAGTCAACACTGCAAAAGGTGCGGCAGTGCGGGAGACACAGCACTCGAGCGTGGACACGCGGGAAGCTACCGGGTGCGACAAAGCAAGGAGACAAGGTACTTTTCACGTTTCTGCTTTTGCTGTGATTTTCCCTGTCATTTCGTCTTTTTGTCGACCTGCCAAAGACTGCATGGTGTCTTTGGTTTCGCTTGTGCTTCGGTGCTTTGGTGCTCTGGTTTGTTTTGTCTTTGCTGACCCCGGCCAGACTGGTCTAAGATAAGAGCCAACCACGCGACTGCATCGACTGCATGCAGGAAATGCAGGAACTTCCAACAGACAAAATACAACAGTCCAGAAGAGCAATTTCCCGGGGAAGTGCGCACATTTCGAGCGACAAAATTGAGAGAAACGGTGTGATATCGTAAGAAACAAGCTCGGCAAGACAGGATCCAAAGCTAGAACCAAGACCAAAAACAAGAAAGATGATCAGGAACAACACAACATCGGCCAGGGTCATGGCAGGCCAGGCACACCAATCAGTTTGCCCGAAAGACTCGGGCTCGGAACTGCTGTGTAAGATGCGCTATCCATGACACAGCACAGCAGAGCACACACTGCACAGAACAACGGCGGATGATCGGGGCCAAGCTAACAGACGGGGCCGTCGACCGGTTCAGTCGAAAAGGGCAGGAGGTGAACGACAGGCACAGGCCACGAGCAAAAAGCAAACAAGGTGTAACGATGTACACAAGCGTTTACTGTTACTTTACTGCGTACCTTGCGCCCACCCTCTCCTCTTTTCCCATGTCATTGCCCGAAATAGGTAACGACCAGCAGCAGCAGGGCTGGCACCAAGGTATCCATGAAGGATGGGGACGGGAAGGACATACAAGGTCAAAACCTTGAAAACCTAGAAACCGAGAAACCTGGGGCGAGGAGGGCACAAGTGGATGAGCGGGATAAGAAAGTCGACAAAAGACATTTGAGAAGATACACACAGAGACAAGGTTGAGTGACGTGCTCGTGTTGTCTCTGTTTTTGGGTGTCATTGATGTCTTTCTCTGCTCGTGTCTCTCGGCACCCCCCTGGTCCCTGATCGGCCTCTGCGAGTCTGCAGCTCTCCGGCTCTGAAGCACTTCATGGATGGCCGCAATGATAGTCACATTGTCCCATTGAAGGTCCCATTCAAGGTCTCATGGATGGTCTCGACATAAAAGGGGGCAACTTGCCCTCGTCCCGAACTCGTCCTTGCCCTCTGTTGCACATCTCCTCGTCTTGTCTCTATTCCTGTGCACTGTATTTTCGACAGTACTCAATCACAGCACTCAGACATCATGAAGACGGCATCTCTTGTCTCCGTTGCGGCTTTGGCTGCCGGCGTTGCCTCCCACGCGTGCAATGCCGACAACTGCCTCCGTGCCCTCCGGGCCACCCAGACGCCTGGCCGGCTGCAGTCCGCCCAGGCTTTCTGCTCTGCCTACACGGCAACGCCGTCGGCCTCCGTGGCCATCCCGAGCTATGCCTCGGCTGCCTGTGTGAGCAACCAGGTCGGCCCCCTGTCTTTCCGCCTGTCGAGTGCCTGCGACTGCATTGCACCGGCCACGTCCTCGGCGACGACCACTGTGACGTCTGTCCCGTCGTCTGAGCCGGCATCGCAATCCACATCCACACCGGCTCCTACATCTTCAACGGCGCCGTCGGCCACCGAGCCGTGTGCCATTGCTAGCAGCGCCTGGGCCGCCATCCAGTCTGCCAACCCCGAGGGTAAGCCTCCCCATATTCCACGAATTATTAAACAATCTCACTGTGACATTTGTTCCCGTCTGACATCTTACAGCTGCCGTCTCGATCCCTGCCGAGCTTGCTTATAACTGTCTCCGCTCTGTGCCTCTGCACAAGGACGAGGCTGTCCAGCTCGTTGACGCCCTTGTGCCCTACCTCGAGTGGCAGTCGGACGCCGCCTACAAAGCCGACCCGCCCGCCGACTACTTCTACCCGCCCTACGACCTGTTTGAGGCGCTCGCCACGGTCCGCTCCAACCTGGTCAACAATGTCTACGACAGCGAGTACGCCTTCCAGATCGACCTGTACCTCAAGGTCTTTGGCCAGGGCCACGACGGCCACTTCGTCTTTTATCCGGACCTGCTGAGCGGCGCGTTCCTATACACGCGCCCCATCTCGCTCGTGTCCGTGGCCGACGCGGCCAACGGCGGCAAGCTGCCCGAGATCAAGATCTACGAGGATGTCGTTGCCAACCCCGAGACGGCCTCTGCTGTCGTCCTGATCAACGGCATCGACGCTGTGACGTACATTGAAAACACCATCTTCACGGCCTCGTTCAACCAGGACCCCGACTCGGCGTACAACAGCATGTTCTTTGCCAAGGCCGTCTATGGTGCCGGTGAGGGCAAGGGCTACTTCTCGGCGGGCGGCCGGATCCGGTTCAACTACCAGGGCCCGACGACCAAGTTCAAGTTTGCCAACGGCACCGAGGCCACGTTCACCAACACGGCCAGCGTTGTTTCTTCGCTCGCTGGTATCACCGACGGCGAGTCCATGTTCCAGACGTTCTGCAGCGGCGCCAACCAGTTCCGCGCGGCCAGCAACAGCCCCGTGTCGAGCTCGGAGTCTCCCTATGCTCCCACGTCAGCCTCGTCCGCTTCTCCGTCGGCCACTCCTACGGGCACCTCCTCGGGCGTCACTGTCCCTGGCTTCCCCGAGCCTGTAGATATCACGGACGACGCCATTGTCTCTTGCTACTTTTTGGACGGTCCTGGCTTTGAGGACGTCGCTGTCCTGTCCGTCCTAGCGTTCGAGTCCGAGTCGCCAGCTGAGTTCCAGGCCGTGCAGCGCAACTGCATTGCCCAGGCCAAGGCGGCCGGCAAGAAGAAGTTGGTGGTCGACTTCAGCGCCAACGGCGGCGGCTACATTCTGCAGGGCTACGACTTTTTCCGGCAGTTCTTCCCGCAGACGGTGCAGGACGGCTACTCGCGCTGGAAGGCCAACGACGCGTTCGTGGCGCTCGCCCACATTATCAGCGACGACGTCGCCGCGCCCTTCAACCCCTACACGTCGAGCGACGCCAGCCTGGTCGGCGAGTACGAGACGTGGTTCGACACGCGGTACGACCTGGACATTGACAACAAGCCGTTTACGAGCTTTGACGAAAAGTTTGGCCCGTACATCTTCAAGGACACAAACTACACGGCCATCACCCGCTGGAACCTCGACGACTCGCTGACCACGACCAACGCCACCTTTGGCATGGGCATGGAGATTAGCGGTTATGGAAGCCTGGCCAACCTGACACAGCCGTTTGCCGCCGACGACATTATTCTGCTGTATGACGGCTTCTGCGCGTCGACGTGCACGCTCGCCTCGGAGATGCTCCGCATCCAGGGCGGTGTCCGCTCGATTGCCATGGGCGGCCGCCCCAAGGCCGGTGCCATCCAGGGCGTCGGCGGCATCAAGGGCGCCCAGACCTTGTCGTTTGGCAACGTCTACTCGTACGCCGCTAGCGGGCTCCAGGAGGCCGAGAACGACGAGCAGCGCGCCGCCCTCGCGCGCTACAACGAGCTGCCCGTGCTGCGCTCGTCGGCGGCCGCGCTCAACACGCGCGACCAGATTCTGAGGGGCAACGTCGAAGATGGGCTGCCCGCGCAGTTTGTCGTCGAGGATGCCGACTGCCGGCTGTACTGGACGGCCGAGATGGCGACGGACGTGACGGCGGTGTGGAAGGCGGCGGCGCAGGCGGCGTTCAACCAGGGCAAGTGCGCGGCCGGCTTTATTGCCGCCAAGACGCCGCCGCCGACGCACTACAAGCGCTCGGTGGCCGAGGCGCTCGAGAAGAGACGGTGGACGGCTGCGAGCGAGGCGGCCCTGGCGAAGCGGCAGGAGATTGCGGCGGCCAAGGCCAGCGGCGTGCTGAAGCGCGGTGTTGCGGCCAAGGACGTGGAGCGATTCAACGCCAAGTACAACCAGAAGGCGTACGAGTAGGGGACACGACACGAGTTGTTGTTGATGTAATATATACATACCTTTCTTTCAGATCTTGATAATATCAAATTATATTTGTAATACTAAACACAGAGTAACGCCTGCCCAGACCCAAACACCGCTGTCATTGTACATTTATTAACGTACTTGTAAACACTAACATTTTGATTTAAAGCCTCCTCTTTCCGGGTATCAATCAACACTAGAGTCTCCCGGGAGACGAAAACAACGAAATAAAAACTGATAAATGTAAATGCCGCTTTCAAAGAGAAAGCGGAAAGAAAAAAGTCATAAGTCGTTCCACCATGAGGAAGATGGATGATCGTGCCGCTCGTCCCTTACATTGTGGGAATAAACTTCTTGGAGTCCTCTTCCTGCTCGGCAAACGTCTGCGGGAAGGCGGCAATACCGGCCAGGATGCCAAACACCATAAACAGCAGCGAGATGATTGACCACAAAACGCCCCAGCACTGCGACGAGCCGCCGTAGCGCTGGGCGAAGACGCTGGCGTCGGACTCGTTGACCTTGCGCAGGATCAGGTCGTCGCAAATGTCCCAGACCGAGTAGAGCGACGACATGACGCCGATGAACAGCACGAAAAATCTCAAAGGCTCGGCGTGCTTGATGAACCAGAACGCCACCAAAAGACCGACGGCCAGCAGGACCGTGCCAATGGTCAGCCAGTCGCGCTTGCCCCACCAGAGCGTGAGGAGAAAGCAGACGCCCAGCACGATGGAGGCGACTTTGGAGGCCACAATGTCGAAGCCGCAGAAAATCAAGAGGGCACCGATCAGTGACGACCCCAGGTAGCCCGCCGGCAGCGTGATGGCGGCCTTGCCGCCCTTCATCTGCGTGACGCCGCCCTCGTGCGGGTCGAGCGTGATGGAGATGACGCGGCCGCCCGTGCAGACGGCCGTGATGGCGTGGCCAAACTCGTGGAAGGCAATCACCAACATCTTGAAGGGCCACAGCACATACTTGACGTAGGGGATGTTCCACAGCAGGGCGATGGCCACCACATAGGCGGCAATCACGCCCAGAGTAACCTTTTGGGTGTCGTTGACGGACAGGCCGCGAGCGGCGAGGCTGCGTGTTGAAAACTGTTGAGTGTGGGCATCTTCAGACTTGAGAGCGTCGGCCGCCTTTCTTGCGATCAAAGGACCGGCGGCGGTGACGGCGCTTCGCAGGACGGTGCGCGAGTGGGCTGCGACGGAGCGCAGGGTCGGCGAGACCGCGTGTAAGACGGGGGCCATGGTGGGTGATGATGTAATGTGTGGTGTGTTTTGATGGGTGTTATCGATGTATCGTGAAATCGGACGTCCGCAGGCAACGATCAAAAGTGGAGTGTCAAGTGAAAGGAGGTGGGTGAGAAACGAATGTGGACTGTTGATCAATACGGCAGGTGCGTTGCTGTCGCTCTCGCTGTCGATGCTGTCGTCGAAAAGGAAGGAGCCGATGGGAGAAGTCGCTTGGAGAAAGTCGATGAGAATGGAAAGAAGAAAACAGGGAGGAAAAGGTTTAAAAAGAAGGCGGCAGTTCAAGAAAAGTTGGAGACCTCGTGCCATGCGCCCTGCGCCCAGCCTTTTCGGATTTTCTTTCGACTTTCAAGCCTCGTGTTTCACTGTTCCTTGCTCGTTGGCGAATCGTTTTTGAGTGCTTTTGACCAACAAAAAAGGTGGGAATAGCGTCGCAGCAGCCAAAATGCGATCGGCAGGGCAGAATGGGCGGGCACCTGCCCACTGTGAAGGCAGTCAATGGCGGGTCCTTAGCGACGGCATAGCGGCGGCAATTGCCATGCTGAGAACGTTTGCCAGTGCACTTGCCAGACAAAACGGCCCCCTATTTTCACGGCTTTCCCACGATATCCCCACTGGAATGAACGGCCCTCTTCAGGAACGCGTCAGCCTTCTTCCTCTTCTTTTCTTTCTTCGACCCCTGAACTGTCAACAGTTGTCACCAAAAGATAGCGGGCGACGGTGCAAGTCCCCTGAAGCTACTGCTCCCCGGCGCTGAGCCAAAGCCAAAAAAGTCCGCCACTGGTCTTTTCACTAACGATTTGACGTGTTTTCTAATTTTAGCAGCAGGCCCAAGTCCCCTATTTTTCGTTGGCGTCGCTCACGGCTTTCTCCTTTGTTGGTGTCTCCTTGAGTCCTTTGCTTGTCTCTCCCTTTCACTCTTGGCCCGCGTGGCTGTGCATTGCTGCGCGCTATGCCTTGTAAAAAGAGGAAACGACACGAGCGAAAAAAAAAAGAGGAGAGCGCATACGCAAGCAAAATGCGTCGACAATGCTTGGCAACAAAAAGAAGCTCAACCAAGCTTTTCCGAGTCAACAATGATTGCTATGATGTGGAAAATGAATAAACTGAGACTCCAAACAGTGAATCTGAATTGCAACTCGCGATGCGCATTGAAATGGATGAAAAAGAAGAGATCAGTTCTCAGTCAAAGTCACGTGACCTAACTGGAAACGCTGAAATACGTCATCAGTGATGGACCCAAGCCTTTGGCGCTAATACACTTACACGCGGCTGCTCCGCCCACGAGGCAAACTCTAAACCATCAAGTCACGATGAAATCAGTTGACAAGCTCGACAAGCAAGCGTGAAGAAAACCGTGTGTTGTTGCTCAAGATATTTTCAGGAAAATTAAACTTTATTGTTTCCTCTTTATGACGCAAACTACATGATGTTATGCACGCAGTGAATGACTTTAGAGGCCGTCAGGCTGACCTCTCCTTCCCTAATAAGCAAAGAACCAGTGTCATTGACCATTCTCTCTTCATTAAAAAGGCGTGTTGGGCTGGACCTCGGTCACGACGCCCGTCTTGATGTCAAACACAAAGCCTTGCGTGCCCTTTTTGAGCTCGTCGCGGATAAAGGGCGTCGTCCGCACCCACTCCAAGTCGCCCTTGACACTTTCTTCGATGCTACAGCAGTTAGCGATGAACAATCAAACATAATTAATATCTCGGGGCACGCACTCTTTAACCGCCCAAATGTCCATCTGGTCGACAGCGGGCCAGTTGGAGGGATCGGTGCCCTTCTTGACGTGCGCGCGCACCTCGTCGTCGGTGACGTGCGTCGTGCCGCAGTCGGTGTGGTGGACGATGCAGATTTCTTCCAGACTGAAAAGAGCGTCGAGGGTCACGATATCGCGGAGAGCGGTGCGGACATTGCCGCCGGCGTTGCGGTGGACAAGCACTTCGCCGGCGTGAAGATCGAAAAAGGTCTCGGGGACGCAGCGGGGGTCGAGGCAGGTGACGATGATGGTGCTGGGCCCGGGCGAGCCCTGGGCTTTGAGGTCGTCAATGTAAGGGAGGGGATCGTGTTCAGCGGCCGTAGCCCTACGGCCTTGTGTTAGCTTAATGGTCTTTTTTTACCCCATAAGAAGGGGAGGAGATGGGTGTGTGGAGCAGCGAGTCATGTCAAGCAAGGATCAATGTCAGAACCTACTTGTTTCTCTCGAGAAAGTCTGCGGTGCGAGGCATTGTGGGAGGTGGGGTGGACCTGAGATGACTTGTGTTGATAAGTGTGGAGATGGGTTGGTCGTTGTTGAAGGCTGTGATACTGTATTGGTGAGTAAACTGATGATGATTTTAGAATATTGGAATCTATCTCAATCGGCAAGAAGAGACATCTTTATACTCGAGTTCATCCTCGCGATGGAAGAGGAACTCTCGTCGGGAAAACGTTGTAAACTCGTCTTACAAACACGCTCCCGTTGGCAATCAACTGATTCTACTTCCTTCTACTACTTTATCAACCTCGCCGTCCTCTTTAAATTTCACTTTGCACCGTCTGTCGCCTGTATCGTGGGCAGAAAGGCTCGCCTACGATGCTAGCTACCGATGCAGATTACTGTTCCAAAAATGCCCCAGGATACTGCTGCCCCAATCGGGAAGTGTCGTAGGAAAACAGCTTCCATCAATTTGGTGACAGCTGTCGTGGAGGGGCGGGAAGAAAGACGGCGCTATGCCCGATCCAGGCAATGGTACCCTGGTACCTCTGGATGGGTCGAATCCACCGGCGTTCTCTTTCCCCGACGCCCTCTCGTAGACTCGGCCTTTGATTTAGTGATCTAAGAACTCGCCTTCTTTGGAAGCTTACTTTTGACTGTTTGACTAATACACTTTGGCCAAATGTCGAGAATTCCCACGAGATTTACACGAGGATGAACAGGCGCATCTAGACCCTGCCAACCCTGCATTTTGCTCCCTCAGGTCTCTGCATGACGTCTGCATCACGGCACTCGGGGTATTGTGGTCGAGCAAAGTGGCATGCTGACAAGCAGATGCAACGCCGTATACACACGACAAAGGCAATACAGCTTCAATGTCGCTGCCGTGAACCACAGCTGCCAAACAAAAGGCAAATGATAACGAACACAAGAGCAACCGAGCCCAACCTTTTACGAGTCATTCGACTAGCTATCCCGAAGCCCCGACGTCGTTGGCTGTGGCCCACTTCAGCCCTATTATATATCGACTGTCGACCATAACCACCTCATCCCTCCTACCCAAATAGGTTGCTGGTGTTCCGAATCCTTTACTTTTTCAATTTTCTGTCCTCGCTCCGCTCGTTTTTGATCCTCGCTTCGCTCGCATTAGTCATCGCTTCTTTTCCTCGCTACTCGCTCGCTCGCAGTGATGGCCTTCCACTTTGTCAACTATGACGGCCCCGCCCTCCCCCAAGACCCCGGAGTGCGCACGCTGATCCGCCGCCAGGCCATGCACGACGTGGCCATTGACCGGCGAGCCCGCGGCAACTATGGCCAGACGAATCTGCGGCAGGTGCCCATCTTTGTGGACGAGCTGGGGGAGGAGTCGACAACGCCAGTGAGAGGGGCCAGCCTTGTAACGCCGCCCACCAAGACAAAGGCCAAGACAAGGAAGTCAAAGTCAAAAGCCAAGACCAGCACACCACAACCCCATCTCAGCCTAGCTCTCCCGTCTGCCGTTTATTCATCAACTGCAGCCTCTTCCCTCCCCACATCAATATCGTTCCCCGATGGAGCAACGACGGAAAAGTTTACTCTCCTGCTGAACCTGGTGCCACTGACCGGCCTGCGTCTAGGCATTGGTAAGCTGTCGTCGTTCCAGCTTGACCTGGCTCGGTGTCCTCGGCCTGGCACTCGCTCTTCCTCTTCTTCGTCGCCGATCGACCTCGGCAACCCCAAACTCGCCCACTACATCACCTCGCACTACCACGACACCCACGTCCCGGCCCTCCGCTACGCCACAGATGCCGTCATTGCCCAGCTGCGGCAGGTCTCGCTGCGGGCACGAGGTACGCCGAGCTCGCCCTTCAGTCGGGATGCCACTTTGTTGCTGTACCAAAAGGCGCTCAGAGCCGTCCAGGCCGCTTTGGAAGACGACGACCAGCGGCTGACGGAAGAAACGCTTTGTGCCACCGAACTGCTGGCCGTCTTTGAGCTGCTCGACGAAAACGTCCAGTCGTGGATGCACCATGCCGGCGGCGCGGCCCAGCTGATCCAGATCCGCGGCGCCCACCGGTTCAGGGGTTCCGACTCGGGCACGGCGCTGTTCATGGCCCACATCGGCACGACCGTGATGGACGCGTTTCTGGGCAACAAGCGCTGCTTTCTGGCCGACGACACCTGGACGCAGCTCATCCAGTCGGTCATCCGTGACGATCCCACCTTGCGTCATCTGCAGGATCTGTCGCTCGCCATCTGGAGCCATATTGTTTCTGGCCCGGGCAAATTCAAAGTCGTTACGGACACAGTCCTCGCGCCGACGCCGCCGGACCCCTCTGTGCGCGCCGCCATCATCGCCTACCTTCAGCAAGACCGCGCCAGCCTGGTCGGGTGGATGGAGCGCGCCAAGACGAGGCCGGGCATGCGCGACGACGATTTCGAGGTCGACAGCAAGTACGGCATCATGTTCCCGCGCCTTACCTTTGAGCAGTGCGACGCCAGCCTCGACCGGGTGACTCGACTCTCGCTGTGGGGGACCAACATTATGTGCCGCATCCTCAAAACAAGACTGCTGGTGGCCATGGCGCCGCGACGGTTTCGGGCGCTCGAAGAAGAGTGCCAGTACCTGGCCGAGAAGGTCGTGAGTCTCGACAAGGTGGCCGCCACGGACATGAGCAGCGGCATTGGTGGTGTTTTGAAGACGTCATTCATCTCGCAAAACACGTGGATTGTCCGAGGCGTCATTGAGACCAAGGAGATTTGGGGTCAAGGGGGTGACGACGATGACAGCGACGTCAACGTCGACGACGACGGAGACGACGGCAAGATGATTGAAAGGTGGAAGTTTGAGGCCTGGTGCAAGGCCATTGGACGCAAGTTTCCTCAGATGCCGGAATAGACAGCTGTTCTGGCCATGCAATGCTCTCCTCTCTTGCCGTGATGTCTTCTCGTACGACGACATCGATTGTACAATGTTCATGTCATGATGCATTCACCCCACGCCATGTCGTCGGATACTGCCCTTGTGTCGCATGTCGTACATGAACCTGTGACCTCTAATGCAGCTTGGATTTTCAAAAGATTGGAGGAAAATATCCAGCTATTGTGAGTCGTGCAGCGGAGACGGCACGGAGCGGCATGCACCCAACACGGCAGAGAAACCAGATACCAAATACCAGGCCGCACTTGTCTCGGGAAATCAAACTGCAGCACGACAAAGTTATTCAGCCGTGCCCGAGTGGGGGCCAGGAACGACAGTCGACGGCATCCTGTAGCATCGTGTGGGGTGGACTGCGGTAGTTGGACATCTTAGTTGGGCGTCTGAATCTGCGTGGGCTGCGATAATAACGGCCGATGGCTATGGCCGACGAGGGCCGTTTCGAGGAGAGTGAGGAGCTCGTGTAAGAAAACGCACCAAACGCTTAAGGCCGTTAAGTGCGATGGGTTTGGCGGCGGCGGTGATTGTGCTGGTTGCGGAGGCAAAAAGTCTGATAAATAAAAGTTTAACAGAAAAAAGCCAAGCCTTCAAAGGCACAGAAATACCACGAGAAATAGAACGAGCGCGGTCAATTTAGAAACACAAGAAGGAAAGATGGAGACGAAAATGTGGGATGCGATCCAGAAGATCTCCGTGTACTTTTACTTTCATCCCTTTTCCTCCCCTTTTTGAGTCACTGCCGACCCCGTAAAACTCTGTTTCGACGACACTGCCTCTTGCTTTGTCAGTCGTTCTTTCCTCAAGTTTTCTTCTTTCGTGAAACTGGCAAGAACGATGCAAAATTGGGCGGTCCACCAGGCAGGTGCCGCGGCATGTACTTGCTGTATCGGGCCGACCACGATACGTTCGAGGAAGTAATTCTCAACAAACTCTAAAAAATAACCAATGCAGAAGGGGCGATATGCTCAACGTCTAGAAGCCAAATAACAGGAAAGAGCAATGCAGTCAAGATACACACATTCTCGAGGATAAACGCCGGTACATCATTGTACCTAAGCCAGCTCAAAACGGCAATTCCGCCATGCAGAAGCACGTTTAGCGCTATCAAACAATGTTAACCCCACGTCATGACGGGCAATTGAAATTGTGACGTCTGTACAGGACATCGACGATGCTGACAAAAAGACCTCAAGCCAAGAGTCTTTTGCTTTTGAACAGTTGTCCATTCATGTCAAGTGTCGCATCGTGTCAAGTATCTTTTTTCTTCTCCCTCTCTCGCTAAAACTCACGGCGTTCGTTAGACTGTGTCTTAGCTCACCCGCAGACCAAAAGTAGAACAGCTTCCGCTACCCCCACCTCAACAAAGCTCAGCTTCGTACCTTCCTCATAGTCATCGTATAAGTGCAGGCTTCCCCCCTCGACTTTGGAGCTCAAAAACAGACGACACTTTCAACAGTCATACTCTTCAACCTCTACGCCCTCTACGATCTACGAGCGTTCTTGATCTCGACCTCCTCCCACCCAATTGACCCCGACTCTTCCCCAATCACCATGTCGATCGGAATCGCCCTGCTCGGTGCAGGCATCTTTGCCCAGTCGCGTGAGTAGACAACAGCTTGACAGAAGACAGAAGACCAATTGACTTCCAGACACCAGCTAACAGCTCCAGAGCACCTTCCTGCCATCAAGGCCTCCGACCTCCTCTCCCTCAAGGCCGTCTACTCCCGCTCCCAGGCGTCCGCCGAGGCTTTTGCCAGCAAGGCCAATGTCGCTGGCCTCGACGTCTACTGGGACGAGCCGGCCGTTGCCGGTCGTGGCCTGTCTGATCTGCTGAGCCGGTCTGATGTCACCGCCGTCTCGGTGTGCATGCCCATCAACCTCCAGCCCCAGGCCATCCGCGCCGCCCTCGCCGCCGGCAAGCACGTCATCAGCGAGAAGCCCGTGGCCGATACTGTGGCGAACGCAAAGGCGTTGGTGGCGGATTACAACGCCCTGCCGGCCAAGCCCATCTGGGCCGTCGCCGAAAACTACCGCTACATGAAGTCGCTGCAGCTCGCCGAGGCCAAGCTGCGCGAGATTGGCGGCGACCTCGTGTCGTTTAGCCTTGTTTCCAACAAATTTGTCCGCCCCGACGGCAACTACTTTAACACCTCGTGGCGCAAGAACCCGACACATCCCGGCGGCTTCTTGTTGGACGGCGGCATCCACTACGTCGCCGCGCTGCGGTCCCTGCTGGGCGCCGCCGCCGGCAACAACAACATCACCAAGGTCGCCGGCACCATGACCCAGCTGCTCGAGATTCTGCCGCCGGCCGATACGGTGCGCAACATTGCCTTTACGGAGAGCGGCGTCACGGGTGTCGTCACCATGTCCTTTGGCACCGAGTTCGGCCCCCCTCTGGATATCAGTGTGACCACAACCGAGGGCATGGTCACCTGGCGCATGAAGAGCGTCACCGTGGCCACGCGCAACACCGAGAACCTGTTCAAGCCCCACGAAACCGTCCACGACTGCTCCGAGACGAACCCCGAGTTCCCGGCCGACGAGGCCACGGGCGTCAAGGCCGAGTTTGCGGCCTTTGCGGCGAGCATTGCTTCTGGGGAAAACAAGGTCGACGCGCGGCAGTCGCCGGCGGAGGCACTGGCCGACTTGCTGGTGCTCGAGGCCATGTTCGAGACGGGCGCCGCGGGCGGCGAGCCCAAGACGATTGCATAGGACGGGGGTTGTGATGAGTTTAAACTGATGAGATATGAAAAAGACAAAACAAGGTCGAAAGTCGACTGTGGGACAATTGGATATTCTGCACGATAATAGATAAGGATTAAAGATTCCAAACACTTTCCATGAGCCAATGCTTCATAAACATTGCGAGATTCGACTGCCTTGTGATTTATGCATATCCACCGGAGACTTGAAATGCCGTTTTACCGATCAATGGAAGTCTCCATCATTCTTACTCTACCCACGCTGCCATCATTCATGGCGACTTTCTACACAAGAGTGAGTATTGCTCGAATCCCATCACGCAATGCCCCCTCACTTTGCACACTTCACTTTTGCCGTGCCACACTCCCCCTCTCCGAAAGTCTTGTACCTGCTTCATTCCTGTTAGTGGGTGGTTGGAGTGGGGGTGCCTGTTGGGCGGTTCCCGTCCTTTAGTGGGCATAGCGCCCTGTCAGTGGTTGTCTGCCGTGATCAGTCCGCTATCTTTTCTGCGTTCTGTCGCATTTTATCGCATCTTTGGTGTGCCTGTCGCACGCACCTGCCCAAAACAATCGCCGCTAAAGCACCGCGCTTTGGAGCTTGCGTGGGTCTTTCCGTACTTCGAGCTGTTGCTTATCCACACCTCCCTCGAGTTTCCCTCCTTCCTCTCCTTCCCCGGCCCCCTCTCCGGTTTCCCGTTTTGTTTCGTATCAGTGTCTTCTTATTTGGGACGGTTCCCGTCCTCTTTCTCCCTTTCCTCTTTCCCTTCTCTTCTTCACCACATTCGTCCTCACCACCAAAATGGACACCAAAGAACAAGGGTACCTCCCGCCTTACACGGCGGTCGACCAGCCTGAGCTGCCTCGTTGGGGCTTGCTCGACAACAACAACAACGGTCACAACCACCGCTTTCATGGCTACCGCCGGACAGTGCGACACCGCGCTCGCCGGATCCGGGCCGTTGTGATCATCGCCTGCGTTGCGTTTATTGGTTATGTCCAGTGGCGCCACTCGACGCGCAAGCCTGCGCCGGCCAGACTGACAAACGGATCACTCCTCTCAATCACAAAGCTCGAGGCCGACCTGGCCACGTGCGCCGCACTCAAGAACGTGCCCCAGAGCGCGCCCGGTGCCGGCCGTGCCAAGAACGCTCGCTATGTCGACGGCAAGCCGGCCACTCTGATCCGCAACGCGACCGTCTGGACGGGCGAGCCGGACTCGTCCCTGCTGTCGTCTCTCTCTGCTGTAGACATCCGCGCCGGTAAGGGCTTTGGCTGGACCACGGCCGACGTCTACATTGAGAACGGCCTGATCCAGCGTGTCGAGGCATCAATCGACGTTGCGTCTCTGCGTCCTGCCTCCAAGCTCGTGACGTGGGACGCCCATGGCCGCCAGCTGACCGCCGGCATTATCGACATGCACTCCCACGCCGGTGTCGACTCGCTGCCCGAGCTCCGCGGCAACGACGACACCAACGAGCTGTCGGCCGACATCACGCCCTATGTGCGCTCCATTGACGGCATCCAGCCCCTGGACCACCAGATTCAGGTCATCAAGTCGGGCGGTGTCACGACGTCGCTTGTCCTGCCCGGCTCCGGCAACAACATTGGCGGCGAGGCCTTTGTGATCAAGCACGCCGTCGGCCGCCACGACGGCCGCGAAGAGCTGAGCATCGGCTCGCTACTTGCATCGCCCGACGCCGATCTCCGCTACATCAAGATGGCCTGCGGCGAGAACGCCAAGCGCGTTTATGGCAAGACGGGCGAGCACGGCCCCACGAGCCGCCTGGGCGAGGCCTGGGAGTTCCGCCACGCCTTTGAGCAGGCCGCCGCCTACGTGCAGGCCCAGGACGACTGGTGCGCCACGGCCGAGTCGGCTGTCGCGTCCGCCAAGGCCGGTACGTCAGACTGGGCAAACAGTCTCTCGTCGTACCTCCCGCGCGAGATCGAGTGGGACACGCTGGCCGGCGTCCTCCGCGGCCAGGTCTTTGTCAACACGCACTGCTACACCATCCCCGACCTCGAGTCCTTTGTCGGCTACACCAACGAGTTCCACTTTAACGTCCGCGCCTTCCACCACGCCCACCAGACCTTCTTGGTGCCCGAGGTCCTCAAGCGCACCTGGGGCGCTGACAAGTATGGTCCGCCCGCCTCGGCCCTCTTTGCCGACAACATGTACTACAAGGCCGAGTCCCAGATCGCCTCCGAGTACTCGGGCAAGATTTTGTACGACCACGGCCTGACCCCGGTCTATGTCAGCGACAACCCGGTCCTCAACGCCCAGCACGTCCTGTTCGAGGCCGCCAAGGCCTACAAGTACGGCCTGCCCTACCACGCCGCCCTGGCGTCCGTCACGACGGCCCCCGCCGAGCGTCTGGGCCTCGGCGACCGCATCGGCAAGATCAAGCCCGGCTTCGACGCCGACATTGCCGTCTGGGACAGCGATCCGTTGAGCGTCGGCGCCGCGCCCGTCCAGGTCTGGATCGACGGCAACGCCCAGTTCCACGACCCCGTCGAACTGGCCAAGCCCGCGAGCGCGCCCATTGTCCCCGACGAGAGGCTGGCCGCCATTCCGGATGAGCCCATCGATGTCGAGGGCGATGTAGTGTTCACGGGCGTCACCAAGGTTCTGATCGAGGGCCACGAAGAGGCCGTTGCTGCTGCCGAGAAGGCGGGCTCTTCCTTTGCCGTGGCTGTCTCCAAGGGCGAGATCGTCTGCGTCGGTGCCTGCGAGGAGCACGTCAAGGCTGCTTCTGGGTCTCTTTCGTTGGTCGCTCTCGACAACGGCCACCTGACGCATGCCTTTACGGCTTTCGGTTCGCTCATCGGTCTCAACGAGATTGACGCCGAAGCTACCACAGACAACGGCGCTGCTGGCGATGTCTTTAGCCGCGCCGTCGACGGCCTCGCGTTTGGCGGCACCAAGCTGCGCGTCGCTCACCACTATGGTGTGACCCGCGCTGTTTCAGCTCCCAAGTTCCGCGGCGGCTTCACACACTACGGCACGAGCGCTGGCTTCCTAACGGGCGCGGCCAAGCAGCTGGAGAAGGGTGCCGTTTTCGCTACGGACGCTGCCGTGCACTACACACTGAGCCTGGCCGCCAAGCACGGCAACACCCCGACCATCTCGTCGGCTGTCGGCAGCCTGCGCTCCAAGCTCTTGAAAGCCGTCGACGCTTCCAAGAAGGACGACGACAAGGAGGAGCTCTACAGTGAGGCCTCCTTCCTCCGCAAGGTTGTGAGTGGCGACCTCCCGCTGGTCATCACAGTCCACAGTGCCGACGCCATTGCTTCTCTCCTCGGTGTCAAGAAGGAAGTCGAGGAGGCCTCGTCTTCGCCCATCCACCTCACCATATTGGGCGCCGCCGAGTCGCACCTCGTGGCCGACGAGCTCGCCGCGGCCCACGTCGGCGTCGTCCTCGCCCCCCTCCAGTCCTACAGGACCTCGTGGGAACAGCGCCGCGCGCTGACGGGGGCTCCGCTCACAAACGGCACCGCCGTCGATGTCTTGTTAGACGCCGGCGTCGTCGTCGGCATCGGCCTCGAGGAGGACTGGGTCCTGCGCGATCTGGGTTTGTTAGCTGGCATCGCCTACTACAACGGCGGCGGCCGTCTGTCTGAGCGCACCGCCCTCGACCTGGTGTCGACCAACTTTGACACTTTGTTGGGCTTGAAGAAAGACTCGTCCCACTTCATTGTCCACGAGGGCAGCCCGCTAGCCATCAACTCGCGCGTCAAGGCTGTCGGCAACGGCCAGGGCAAGCTGACTGTGTTTGTATAGATGGCGACGATAAAGCCGCTTGCAGCTGTTATGTTTTGTTTTGTTTGCCATATAATCGTATATATCACATCACATTTTGAATACATCAGATCTGTCAATTCCAAAAGAATCTTCATTCTGCGACAAAAGTTGAGGGCATTCAGGTCAAGCAGATCGCCTACGACTGTTACAACAAAACAGGCCGTCTTCTTTCTTTTGATAGCCAAACCTGTTGCGAAAACAGATACGAAAATTCAGTCTGAAAATGACAAAAGAATCTAGTTACATATTTCTTTGATTTTGAAAAGTCTATCGGGTTTGGCTTTCCGCTGCAGCGTCATTCGTTAGTCTCGCCCATATAACCCCAAATAAGCCGCCCGGTAGCCAATCAACACTTCATGGGATCGTGGCGCAGTTGGCTAGCGCGTAGGTCTCATAGCGATATGAGCCGTATCCGAAGATAGGCACATCCTAAGGTCGTGAGTTCGAGCCTCACCGATCCCAGTTGTTTTTTGTCGAGTTTGACGTCTTTTTTTCGTGAATGTTTGTACGTTGCTTTTTTGTCAATTGAATTGATTGAAGTCAAAATCAAAATTAAACACCATAAATTAACAAAATAACATGCGCGTTGAACATTGAATATTAACATCCTATCCCTCCAGCCCCCTTTGAGCTGTGTTTCCCATTCTTTCTTGCCAGTCTCCCTGCCCGTCCCCTACGCATACACACTCTCGGTCCACTGGTTCACCTGCAGCCCCGTCTCGGCCATGGGGCTGTCCTTTAAGAAATCCAGCGGCATCCACACCAGATGGCCGCGCACCTTGTCGAGCTTGGTGCGTATGTCCTCGGGCGGCATGAACTGGTCAAAGATGTGGCCGGGCTCGATGCCCTTGGAGGGCATGAAGCGGTCGTAGTCCTTGAACGTCAAGACATGGTCGTCCGGGTCGGCGTGGAAGAGGTGGCGGAAGATCTCGGTATTGGTGGTGGCCTGCTCGGTCCACTGGGCCCAGAGCTCGGGGCTCAGGGGGTCCTCGACAAACGTGTACGTCTCGTCGGGCGAGCCGTCCTCCTTCTTGTCGCACACATTGTTGGGCGAGTCGGCCGAGGGCGGCTGGGCATTGGGGTCGCCGGAGCCGTCGACGTCTTGCGGGGGAAGGAGGCCCAAGTGTTCTCTCCAAAGATAGCGGCGCAGGGTGGCGGCGTGGTAGCCGGCCTCGTAGGGCTGGCCGTCCATTTTGGAGGCAATGGTGCGGGTGTCCTGCATGACCACACTCAACTCGCTGTCGTGCGTGCCGAGCTGGCTGCGGTCGTTGAGGTTGCTGCTGCCACAGACAACATACTTGTCGTCGACAATGAGCAGCTTGGCGTGAATGTACAGCTCCTCCTGGATCCAGTTCTCGACCTCGTCCTTGGGGTCGTCCTCCCACGGCTCGTCGACCAGCGAGCCCTGGCCCAGCATGGCGTGGTGCGCGACGCTGGGCCTGACCTTGGACTCGGGGTCGGCCGTGCCGCGCGTGACGACGCCGCCTTTGCCGTCGCTCTTGTCGCCGCTTTCTCCCGTCTCCGTGTTATGGCGACTCTGCTCGAACCGCCGCTTCGTGTCGGTGGCGTGCTCCTCGTAGTCGGCCTTGACGCTGTCTTTCTTAAAATCGCTCGTCTCCTCGGCCTTTTTCTGCTCGTGCGCGCGGCCCATGTGCGTGTCGCGGCCGCCGTCCACATCCACAGTCCCGTGGATGCCCTCACCCATAATCTCCTCGGCCTCGGCGCGCTGCAGCTCCTGGTACGACACGCCCGACTCGGCCTCCATCTTCTTGATGGCGCCCGTCTTGGCGAGGCGGTCGTAGCTGCGCAGGTTGAAGATGAAAATGTGCTTGGCCGGGTCGACGCCCTTGCTGCGGATCTGCTCAAAGATGGAGTCGGGGCCTCTACAAATACTCTTGTACTGGTAGTCCATGATGGCGCGCGTGCCGGTGGCGGCGTCTGCGCGCAAATCGCCCGCGAAACCAGGCACGGCCGGAATCAGGATAATCACCTTGAAGTTGTCCTTGCCGCGCTCCGCGTTGCGCACGACGGCGTCGACAATGGCGGCGCCAATGGTGTTGTGTACGGGGGACTGGTTCTCGCCGGTGGCGGTAATAAAGAACTGGTTCTCAATGTAGACGTAGTGCTCGGCGTTGCGGATGATCTCGCTGTAGGCGTTTTGGATCGAGTGTTCCGTGAGGGTACCGTTGGACCAGTCGGCGGCCGAGCGCACGACCTGCGCGTGCACAGTGCCCTGGTTGGGCTTGAGCTCGGGGATCGAGTCCAGGGGCTTGACGGGGTGCAAAACGTAGTCTCCCACAGGATGCGTCGGCCGCTGGACGCCGACCAGGTCCTCGTCTTCGCCCTCGCGGCCCTGCAGCATCAGCCAGTCGAACCGCTCGTCGCGCTTGTACTTGTCGCGTTTGATAAAGTTCCAGCGCAGCACAAAGTGCTCGGCAATGTCGTACACACAAGGGCCGACGAGGCCCATGGACACGTCGTGCCACGGCATGCGGCCGTTGTCGGCCTTGCTGAGCTCGTTCTGCTTCCAGTCCTGCACGTTCTGGAAGTCCTTGACCCGATTATTGTTGAAATCCTGGCCGGGCCACGTCTCGTGGACAACGCCTTCGGGGTGGACATCGGCGAGCGGGTGCGTGTGGCTGTCCCAGCGGCCGAAACACATGTCGAGGCCGCCGAAAAAGGCAATGTTGTAGTCGATGACAATAAACTTCTCGTGGTGTGCCCAGTAGAACGTCATGTCGGCGGCGTTTTCCAGGAAATTGTGGTCCGGGTGGCGCATAATACGAATGTTGCCGTAGCCGGGCGTGCCCTCGGGGCAAAGTGCTTGCAAGGCGTGCTTGGTGTGCTCCGAGTTGCACGTCAGGGCCGCCTCGACCTCGCGGTACACAATCACGTAGATCTTGACGCCTGCCTCGGCGCGCCGCTTGAGCACTTGGTCGAGCCGCCATTCCTGGTTGAAGTACGGCGGCCTTCTCAAAAAGAGCTCGGGCGACAGCCACCAGTCGGCAATGTAAATGGTCTCGCGCGCATTGTTGAGCGCCTCCGACACGGCCCAGAAGTAGTCGCGCCCGTCCACGTACCACTTGACCAGGTTGCCCTCGCGCTCGGGGAAGTACGACTCGAAGCGGTGCGACTCGCAGGCCTTTGTGCGCTTGTCGTCGCAGCGCTTCTCGTGCTCTTCGTCGTGGCGATGCTGCGAGTTGAACAGGTTGGCCAGCTTTCCTATTTGGTGTCTGGGCGGTCAGCGCGTGATGTTTTTTAGTTTCACTCGAGGCACCTACTTTTTATGGCTCAGATGGATCTTTGCGTCGCGCAGGTGGTGGTTGTCGCTGAGCGAGTCGCCCAGGCTCTGCTTCATGTCCTTGAACGGGTTCTTGATCTTGTCCGCAAAGCTGCGGCCGGAGCCGGAGCCACCGTCTTCAGGCATTTTGGAGTGTCGGCGAGATGTCGAGATGTCAAGATGTTGGATGTAGAAATTCAGTCGAGATAAATGTCAAAGGATGCAAACTCAATTGATGACAGTCGACCTGCAATTGGCTTCGATCTGTCAGTGGTCAAGACTAATCGCTGGTGCGAGGAACGAGCGTGGATAAAGGGAGGGAAGCTGAATAAAGACCAGCTCCGAAATGGTTGAAAAAGTGAAAGAAGAAAATAAGGTACCAGCTGTTAACAATCGAGGCGTGTCTTAGTATACATACTTTTATTGTCTGTTGATCACTGCTTCCTTTTTTTGCTTCCTTTTTGGGGCCGCATTTCGCACGACAAAGGCCAAGACATTTTGAAGCATGGCGCGTACACAATGCTTGGTGCTTGGTGGGCTGTTTTCCGTCGTTCGTTCTTTCCTCGTTCGTAACTTTCTCGTACGGAGCACACTCGTCGCTTCCCAGGCGGGATGTACCGGTGACGTCAACCCCTAGCTTTAGTTCACGTGCTGCCCCTCCTTTACGATTTTTGGTGTCGTTTGGTTTCCCCAAAAGCTCTATTCCCACCATTTCCACGGTGCAAGCTGCCAAAAGTCCTTCTCCATCAGGCTTCTTAGCTCGCTGTTATCCGCTGGAATCCTGGCGGACTTTTGAGCGAACATTGAGATTGGTGGACGACCTTGACGCCAAGACACTGTCTCTGCTTGGCAGCACGAAAGGGCTGATCGGCGAGTCCTCGCACGATGCACAAGAGATAAAAGTTGGGTAACGAAATGCTACAAGTGGTAGCAAGTGCGATATCTGCGTCCGAATAAGCTGAATTATGGGGTGTTTACGAGTACGAAACGTCCCCAGAGTGCGTCGCCCATATGCAAGTTTGCGAGTCGGCAGGCTGACTTGCAGGTTTGTGGATGCGAGGATTGCTCTTTCCTTAGACGGTCGAATTACGTCGAGTCGAGTTACCTTGCAATGCCATGCCATGCTATGCGAGCTGCGAGGGCATGTTTTGCAAATTCTCTCGTGGCTGGAACGTGACGCCGAGCAAGACCACCTCTTGGCATCGAATTCAGGGCATCTCCCAGCCAACATCGAAATCAGGGTTGCGCGGCACTTACCACGATGCCATCTCATCTTTTCTCTACTTTCGCCTGTCACATTCGACAAGGCTGGGCCAGCAAAACGTGCGATGATGCAACCGCTTCGAACCCCCACCCATGACAGACAGGCGAGTGTCTGTTAGTCGAGCTGTCGGTGCGCCAACCAGTTAACACCGACTGGCGCCAAAGACCACTAACACCCACTAACAAGAGGCAAGCTTCAGGGGCCGCCCTGTCACTTTCTGTCACTATCTGTCACTATCCCGCCGTGCCATTGCATGATTGACACCCTGCAAAGTTGCAGAGGGGTCGTCTCCAGTGACGAACGCGAGCAAAGGCGTCAATTACACGAAACACATACCGAATGTCTTCTTCCGCTTCGGCTCCGACGTTCCGCCCATGTCGTCAATTTTCGCCAATTCTCGTCGTCCATAAAGAGAGGACTCCCTCGAGGGAGGAATAAGAGGAGGAAGAAGGAAATCAACAATAAACCATCATCTTTTACACCTTTTCCACCATGTCAGAATACCTCGCACAGCCGCCGTCGCTGTGCTGCTTCCTGGGCAGCATCCACGCGGGCACGCCCAAGGGCGTCGAAGAAGAGCTGGCCGGCGTCCAGACCTATGTGGCCCGCCCGCCCGACGGTGTCGCCGCCAACGGCCACGTCGTCTTTTATTTCCCCGACGTCTGGGGCCTGTCCAACAATGCCAAGCTGCTGATGGACGGCTTTGCGGCCGGCGGGTACACGGCGCTTGGCATCGACTACTTCCGGGGCGACCCCATCTCCAAGTACCGCGCGAGCCCCGACGCCAAAGCGCCGCCCGAGTTTGATCAGAAAGCCTGGCGCGACAAGCATTTTTCGTTTGCGACGGAGCACGTCCCCGTGTGGGCCGAGGCGGCCAAGGCCAAATATGGCGGGCCGGACACGCGGTACGCCTGCACGGGCTACTGCTTTGGCGCGCCGTTTGTCCTCAACTTGCTGGCCAAGGACGGGGCTGTATCGGCAGGCGCCGTCGCCCACCCGTCGCAGCTCAAGGAGGAGCACTTCCGCAACACCAAGCTGCCGCTCTTCTTGTCGTGCGCCGAGCACGACCATGCCTTTGCGACCGAGCCGCGGCGCAAGGCGCTGGACATTCTGATGGAGCAGAAGACGCCGTACCACGAGCAGCTGTTTTACAATGTCAAGCACGGCTTCGCGTCGCGCGGCGACCTGAGCGATCCGTACGAGCGCTGGGTCAAGGAGCAGAGCCTGCAGGGCATCATCAACTGGTTTGACTTTTGGCTGATCCGGAATCACCAAAAATGAGGAGGAGTGCAAATATTTATGATTAACAATCTGTACCGAAAAGTTCGAATAAAATAAAAATAACACACAAATCCAACTGCCCTCACTTCCCGTCATCCGCCGGCGCCACACCCACGGTGATCGTCGCCGTCCCGTTGCTGTCCTGCCCCTCCGTCGCCACAATCATGTAGTTGTGCCGCCCCATTTTCAGGCCGCCCGCCTGGAACGCCTTAAAGTGCTCGTCCGTGTGCACCGTCCCGCCCACGCGCTTGTCCGTGCGGATCGACCAGAACTGCGGAAACGTCGCCGTCCCCTGGATCGACGGCTTGTTCTTGCGCATCTTGGTCCAGATCTCGTACGTCGACCCGTCCACCGTCACGTTGCCCTTTTGCTCCGCGTCGTCCGTCGGGCTCGAGCACGGCTTGTGCGTGCCGTACGATTCGACAATGTAGTACTCGACGAGCGGGCTCGTCGTCCACCCGTAGATGGACAGGTACGCATTGCCGTTGGGCTCAAAGGTGCCCGAGTAGTTAACGGCGCGGGGCCCGCCCGGGTTCCAGCCCTTGCCGGCGACAAAGTTGCCCTTGTTGCCCGACCAGTTGACCGTGTACTGGCCGTTGGGCCCGTTGGTGTACTTGACTTTGGCGGAGCCGTCGTTCCAAAAGGACGAGTAGAACGACTCGGCGGCGGCGTCGACGTTGTCGGCGTGGTCGACGGAGGCTACATCGCGCGGCTGTGGAAAGACGGCGGCAGCCTGTGTCTGGGAGATGGCCGTAAGGCCTGCCAGAAGCAGCGCTACAAAGGATCGTGCCATGAGAGTCGAGTCGGGGGATGATGATGCGCACAAGATTGTTGATGTAGAACAAATTTCGGTCGGCTGCTTGCCTCTGAGTTGTCAACTGCAAGCATCCGGGGTCGAGTGAAGCGCACGACGCAGAGGCTGTGAAATATCAAATATGGCCCGTGACAGTCAGGGAATTCTGCCCTCCTAGCTTTCTGGCTGTCGGCTTCCCCATGGGGTCATGCTGGCCATCATCTACAGCATTTGCTTGGCGCATCCTCTACGGAGGAATACAGGATCGAATACCAAGGCCAAGTAATAACCCGGTGTAAATTGAAGGGTAAGTGCTGGACGTCGTGTTCTAGAAGAGGGTGGTAGAAGAGTGCGGACAATTGCTCACCAGGAAACTGCCGAAGCGGTTGTAAGGATCGAGCATATGTCGTCCCCCGTTATGATACAACACCACGACAGGAAGTTGACATTCTGGTTTCTACTTTCAGGTTAAATTTATATTTCGCTTGTATTTTAAAGATGGAATTTTTTAAATGATTATTTTAATTTAAATTATTTACGCTGATTTTTCGTTGCACTTTTTATCATGAAAACCCAAAAAATTCATCTTCACTCATGAGAATAAAATTACATTGCAAAACTCTCATTTCACCAAACCAACCATCTGCCAACACGTCAAAAATAACGGACAGCCGCAGCAAGTACCGAGCGAGACGGAAACATGCAGTTATTGTGGTCTTTTGCTGTTATCTGTGTCTGCAGTCGATAAATTGCAGTGTTTTACCGGCTCGGCTAATGTGCACTTGGCGATGTCGACGACATCCTGTCGAGAGGCAGTCAATATTACGAGTCAATGACTTGCAGCCTGCTGTCTACAGTTTACAGGTTACGTTCATTCACGTGGTAGTCATTTCATTGGTCACTGTTTGTGTGTACGTAGAGTTTGTCAAAATTGTTTTTCATATTTTGAGGTTCGTCATCTTGCGAGAGCGAGAACCGGCCAATCTAAATTTCAAAGTGAAAATCCCAGAGATAAAAAAAGGACAAAAAGATCAAGAAATCAATGCGCGCAATGTTTTGGTGCGTGGGTGCAAACCTTTTCTCAGAAGGAAAAAAAGGGGGGATAACTGCTCGACCACGATGCAATGCTAGTTACAAAAGGGAATGAGGAAAGAGGAAAGGTGGACAAAAAAAAGGCAAAAAAAGGGTGGGTAAAAAGGGTTGAAGAAGTGAAGAAGAGGGCTTGAGAATAGAAAATCTTGGTGTTACAAGATCACCTCACCGGGAGGTGATCAGAAGAAGAGAAGAGTTGATGGCTTACAGCCGGCGGACGCGGCGGACGCGCTTGCGGGAGGCGTCCTCGCCGCTGCTGCGCGCCCACAGAGTGGTGCTCTCGCCGTCCTTGCACTTGGTGCCGGCGGGCATGGGCTGCAGCGACGTCCAGGTGCCCGAGGCGCACTGCTGGTACTGGGAGCCGCCGACGCAGTTGAACATGCCCTCGTCCGTGCAGGAGCCGCTGAGGCCGGAGCCGCCGGACGAAGAGGTGCCGGAGGCAGAGGCCTGGGGAGCAGCCGAGGTGGTGGCGGGAGTGGCAGCGCCAGTGGCACTGCTGCCGGCGGCGCCGGTGGAGACGGTGACAAAGATGCCGCCGGTGCCAGTGGCAGTGCCGGTAGCGGCGGCAGTGCTGTTGGTGACGCCTGCCGGAGTCAGGGCAGCGGCAGACGATGACTTGGTGAGAGTCGTCAGGGTGGTGCCGGGAACAGCGACCGAGGCAGCCTTGGAAGAAGAGGCAGCAACGGGAGCAGCGCTAGAAGCAGCACCGGAGCCAGCAGACGACGAGCCCGAGCCGGACGAAGAACCAGAACCAGAACCAGAGCCAGAACCAGAGCCGGAGCTGCTGGTACCACCAAGCGGGAAGCACTTGGAGCCGGCGGGCGACTGGAAGTTGGTCTGCATGGTGCTGGGCTTGAGGACGTTCGGGCCGGGGTCGGGGTAGACGGGGTCGGTGCTGGTGGTGGTCTTGCAGTCGTTGATGGAAGCAAGGTTGGCGACGAACAGGTTGGGCAGGGCCGACGACGTGGAGTTGCCGTCGCGGGCCTCAATCTGGGAATCACGCTTGGCGGAGCCACCAGTGACCGTGATCGGGGCGCAGTTCATGTAGTACTCGGGAGCACCAGAGAGCTTGCTGATCCAGGTCCAGGCGAACACGTACTTGCCGGGGGCGATGGAGTCGGGGATGGTGTAGTCGTAGGTGCTGGGGCCAGAGCCGTCGGTGGTGGGGCAGCCGCCCTCGATGCTCAGAATGACCTGCCAGGCGGTCGAGGCCGAGGGCTGCATGTCCGAGGTCAGGGCGAGCTGGCAGGAGCCGCCGCCGTGGACAGCGCTGCCGTGGAAGCTGAGGGTCTGGGTGGCGCCAATGGCCATGGTGTTGTTGGCGGAGGAGGCGGACTCGGTGTAGAACGTGGCAGCAGAGCCGACAATCTGGCAGGGGTAGTTGGAGCCGTCCGAGTTGAGGGGCGAGGTCGTCGGGTCACCAAAGGGAACGGGAGAAGCCAGGGTCATGTGGGCGAGGACGGGCGAGGAGAAGAGGAGGGCCACGAGGGCCGAGAAGAGGAAGTGTGAGAACATCTTGGGCAAGATGTGATGTCTTTAAGATGTGATGTCTTCCTGGGACGGGTGTGTGAGAGGAAGTAATGGTGTTCGAAAAGAGTGTTCGAAGAATGTCTTGATAGAGCGAGTGTGTGTGAGTAAAGGCTGTCTTACCAGAAGACAGGAGTGCTGTGTGTTGCTTTGTGCTGTTGGGTATTGTTGAATGTTGTTGTTGATGATAAAGAAGAAAGAGAGAGAGGGAAAAGAAACGATGCCAAGGCGGAGGCCGAAGGATACTTTTATATGTCTAGGACGGAGCCCCAGAAACATGAACAGGAAAGAGCAAGAAGGAGGTGAACAAGGAAGGAAACAAGAAAAATGAACAGCAAGAATGAGCAGGAGGTGAAAAGTCTGACGGAGGCGGGAAGAGGAGACAAGAGGAAAGGGAAAGAGCCACCCGGGCGTGCCTTCCCGATGTGTTTGCAACTCACACAGGCAGACAGGTATTCAGGAGAACACAATAGAGCACAATAGGAAGTACAGGAAGCTTGTTCACACGGCCAGACTGCGGCGGGAAGGCGCGAGCGAGGACCTCACAAAAGAATGAGAGAATTGGCAGTGGCTGCACACTTGCACAAGTGGAGCATTGTGCATACACAAGCACACAAGCACTTACACTAGCACAGGTACACTTGTACAGACACAGGCACAAGTACAGACGGAAGGTACAGGGAAATAGGCAGAGAGAGACAGAAACACAGGCACAGACACACAGAATGACTTGTTCAGGCGAACGGCCGTGACGTCGATCTCCCGGCTTGCCAGCCCCTAATCGAATTGTTTCAAGAATATTCAAGGAGACTGCTTGAATGGGTTGAACAGGCCTGTTTGTGCATTGGTGAGGAGATGTGGGCTGTGTTTGTTCATTCTGAAGATTTTGCCAGCATTTTGCAGCCATTCAGTGGCCAGCCAGTCATCCCAAACAATGGATCGACATCAGGGTTTGCCAGGAAGCTGTTCACCCTCCAAAAGGACTGTTCATTGTGCAGGCTGGACACATCAAAGAGAGGTGGGAAGGTGTCTGGAATGCAGCTAGTAGACTGCAGAGGGCATTGTCTCAACTTACACTGTCGGCCACCCAATGGCGTTGCGTTCCAAATCGCCAATTGTGCCGATCTGGAAGGTGGGGAAACAGCGCGTTCCTGGCAGGCTGGCAGGCTGGTAGGGCACCAGTGCACCAAAACCTGGGATCGGCTGGGCGCGATCCTCGCTGGGGCACAGGTTTGTTTGGTGCGGCTTTGGGCAGTTTTGGGCAGTTTTGGGTGGTTTCAAAACAAGTGGCCAATCACAACAGCAGGCTCGTCAGGGGCACGGCGGTTCTGCAACGGCGTCAGGGACACTGAATAAACGCTGGGAGGCGGTATCGATTGGGCGAGACTGGTCGACTGTTCACACTTTAATGCTGCACCCTGTCGAAGCATTGAGTGGCGATGAGCGATTGTTTCTTGTTCGTCCTTTTTCTTTTGTTTCCTCCGAGCCTCTTCCTCGCATGATGCATCGATTCGTTCCTGTCGGGCGCGCGATGAGACAGGAGATGTGTCGGACTACCGTGCAAGCGCGACGTCTTGTCTTCCTTTTGTTCTGGCAGCCTTCCTAAAGAGGCAGCCGTGAAGAGAGTCCTCGGGGAAGCCATGCGCGTACTCGGTCCTTTGCAAGGTTCATGGCGATCGCAGATCAGGGACTTCTGTTGACTTTGCATTACAACAAGAGACAGGGAGGCTGGCCAAAAGAACAGATGAACAAGAGCAAACATCAGTCGACAACAGTCAACATCAACGGACGACATCGACAGGACGTGCATCTGTAAATCTGCGACAAACGATCAGCACTAGCCGGGCATTGTTTCTGTTGTTCCTTTTTCTTCCTATTTGTTTCGTTTGTTCTTGTTTCTTTTGGTTGTCTCGATGTGTCTCGATTTGTTTTCTTCTTCTTGTTTCTGGTCGTCTTGTTTGCATCCCGGTCTTGACGGTCTAGATGAGCCTCCAGAGATTGAACGGACTCTAGCATTGAGCCTATGCAGGACGGGAGGTAGACAAGCAGGAAAACAGACAAGAAAACAGAGAAGACGAGGCATTTCCTCTCCCACTTCATTTCTTCATGTGCTGAGAGTTCATGTCGTCTTGTTTTTTTTATCGTCTCCCGCGCCGGACTTGATCTTTTCCGTGGATTTGTATGCAGGCCGGCCCGCGACAATAAAATCGTTAAATTCTTCCAGAAAATGCCTCGCACAAAAGTCGATTTCAACATGCACAGAGCATGCACAGCACGGCGTCTCTCGTAGATTGGGTTCTGCAGATCGCGGCTCAACAAGTTCCGGGTATGTGATGTTGTTTGTGAAGATGTATCTTACTCCGTAGAGGGAGTCTGTTTCTCTGTGCGAAAGCGGTGATGCCTAGCGCTGCAAGGACACTGTGCGACTAGGAAAATATAGCGCCCAAATGACTACACACACTGTACCCCACCACTAAACGCGTCGCGAACTGCTTGATGTGACACTGCAAACAAGCATCATGAGCTTCATATTCGACTGCAGCAACGACAGCCACGGCGGCAACGAAACGGACAAACGACAATGGCGCGAAAGCTCCCATGGGCGCGAACAGGCGGTCAACCACAGGCGCAGCCAAGACCAAGACAGTCTGCAGCCCATCGACGGTCCTTTTCTCCAGGGCCATCTGGCCACAGACGACGAAATGACAGCGACGACAGCGATGGCGACGATGCAGACACCTCCCGAGTGACCAAGAAGCAGCGCTCATCGTCTCCAAAACGGTCGCGCAATGATACCTCAAGATGTAAGCGGCATCTTCTCTGTGTTGCCTGCTTTCACCGCTAACAATACTAGTCCGCACTCCCTCGACATCTCCTCCGCCAGCGCCGCCCTCAGAAATGTGAGCCAACCCTCGACACCCATCCCACTACCGGCTACGCAGACTAACAGCCCAGCTTCATGATCGACGGCATGGACAACGACGACCGCTATCGCATGGTCGAGGACGAGCTGCTGGCCGTCGCGCGCACGTTCACAGCCCACTTGCATGCCGCAGCCTACCAGCGCCTCCGCGCCAAAGCGAAAAGCCAGACAGCCGCGGCGTTACGATCCCTGGCGCGACCGACGACGATAACGGGTGCCTCTTCCTCTACAATCGACCGCGTGGCACGACGGACGGCGGCGACGAAACAAAAGGAGAAACAGGCGGCGGCGTTGCGAGCCCTCAAAGGCAAAGGCAAAGAGAAGGTCGACGACGAGAGCGACAAAGACGACGGAGAGGAGGAGACGCCCTGGGCTGGCACGGCTCTGCAGGACCTAATGGAGACGGACCCGCGCAAGGCACGACCGTCGCTTGTGTCGCTATCATCTGTTGTCGGCAACCGGTCTGGTGGACAGAGGCCAACGTCGACATTGACAGCACCAAAGGCGACACGGCAGCCTGTGGTGGAAGACAGCGACGACGAGGACGACGACGATCTGGACGGCCCGCCTGTCCAACCAAAGCCTGCCCCGGCAGTCATCAAGTCATTTCCGCCAATACCCAAACCAAGCATCGCTGCGACGCATCGAGTACCAGCAGGCCGCGACAGCAAGTCCGTGTCATTTGCCCCGACAGCAAAGAAGACGGAGCCAAAGTACCAGATGGAAGAGCAACAACGAGAAGAAGATGAAGACGACGACGACGAACTGGACGACGACGCAGGCGACCTTTTGCTCAAACTTCGCAAACGGCGTGCACAAGAGAAAGCCGATCGTCTACAGGAACAAAAGAGGCGGCGACAACAAAAGAAGGAACAGGACGAAAAGGCGTCGTTGGATACAATACCGTCTTTTTTATGAAGAGGACATACAGGACACAGCACAGCTCACGCGACACGATATGATACCCAGATATAATACGATACGATGCGATACGATAATGTACGAAAATATACGAATCAAATCAATACAATGCTCATTAATCAATGCTATGTTCTTTTAGGGTGCCGGGGGGCGAGACGAGACAAGGCATATTGCTCTCGCCTCACCTCGCCTCACCTCGCGTCGACCTTCGGTCTCAGCTCGGTTCGGCCTCGGTGTGGGCTCAACCCTCAAACGGCGTCTCGTACGGCCGCTCGGCCTGCGGCGTGATGCGGGCCAGGTGGCGGCGCGCACCGCCCTTCCAGTCGACGAGTGCGGTGTGCTGGGTGACGCGGTTGTCCCAGACGACCACGGTGCCCTCCTCCCACTTGACGCGGGTCTGGAAGTCGGCGCCGAGGGCCAGGTGGTTGTACAAGAAGTCGAGCAGCGCGTCGCTCTCCTCTTTCTTGAAGCCGACAATTTCACGGGTGACTACACACGGTGTTAGAGAATGACAATAGTCGTGCGAGGTGGTACTGAGACTTACATTGGGGGTTAACGTAGAGAGCCTTCTGGCCAGTACCCGGGTGGGTGCGGACAATCGGGTGGACGTTGTACACGGGCTCGCGGCGCTTGATGCTGCCGCGGGCGACGCTCGAGTTGACCTGCTCGATGCCCGAGTGGGTGGCCTTCAAACCGTGCAGGCGCTTCTGGAACTCGGGGCTGAGGCGGTTGTACGCCTCGACGGCGTCCGTAAACAAAGTATCGCCGCCCGTCTCGGGCTTGTCGAGAATGTACAAAAAGGTGGTACCAGGAGGCTGCAGCTCATACGACACGTCCGAGTGCCAGGCGACCGAGTTGGTCCGCGTGGCAAAGAACTTTTCGGCGGTGGTGTCGCCGGCGGCGCGGTGCACTAGATGGATTTCCGGGAAGCCCTCGGGCGCGCCCGACGTCGGGTGCACGTGGTGGCGGCCAAAGTAGGCGCCAAAGTCGAGAGCCTCCTGGATGGGCAGGTCGGCAAAGTCCTGCTTGCGGAAGGCGACGACCTTGCGCTCGGCCACGAAGCGGGCGAGCTGGTCCTTGCCGGCGTTGGAGAGCTTGCTCAGCTGGACGCCGCTGATCTCGGAGCCAATCGTGGGGGTCAGGTCCACCCGGGTGGCCGACTCGGGGATCAGCTCCGGGAACGACGTGTCGGCATCCTTGCCGTGTTCGTAGTGCTCAAACGGCTGCAGCGGCGGGTAGTGCTCGTCCGGGTTCCAGGTGGGCAGATAGTTGGGGTACTTGGCGGCCTCGAAGCCGGCAATGCCCGCGACCTCGTCCTCCTTGCTGAAGCGCGTGGGGGACAGCTCCTTGTAGTCGCCGGCGGCGGCCGTGGTGGTGTGGAGGTTGAGCGCGGCGGGCGACGGCTCAGGGACCGTGATGGTCTCAATGGCAGAGGGGGCCATGGCTTTTGTGGGGGGCGTGGGATGTCTGGTGAAAGTGGTGGAGAGGATGGGGGCACGGTGTGATGTTAGGTAATGGGATGTACTCTGATGCACTTGAATGAGGCGTTGATGCAGAAAGGTCAGATGACAGACAACGACAGATCTGATAAAAGATCGAGAGATAAAAAGGAATAGAAATAAAGGGAAAAGATATGACTCTCGTTGGGTTCTGCAGCCAGGGTTGGGTCCCTATTTATATCGAGTTGTTTCCCCTTTTTTTCGGGAGGGAGTCAGACACAAGAAGGGAGAGTCGCTAACAGAGTCACCAGAAAATACACTAGAATGCTTGGAACAACCACGAAAATAACGAGAACCCAGACGAAAAAGGACGAAATCGGCGAGCGAGCTCCGCGAGGAGATGGACAGAGGCGAGAGACGGGCCTCTGGGCAAAAGGACATCTGGACGGACGGCTGGAAAATCAATTAAACGACGGCGTGTCTCGTGGCAACATACATACTGTGGTAGTTTGAGCAATCCTCCGATCTAGTCTCTCGAGTGTATGGCATCTCCACGTGGGGCACAACGACATATCGATTACGGATGTCGCAAGTGTGCCCCTCCTTCTGCCATGGCCCCATTGCCTGATCGACGGTTAGTGTTGGCAGTGTTGGTAGTCGTATGGTTTTCCCGGTTGTCCATCTCTAGCGGAAAGGAGGACTGGACGACTGCATGCAATACAAGCACAAACCGGAGAAATGTTCGCCTGTCATCCTGTCGTGTAGGACCATCTGCATGTGTCTGCATCTATACGTTCTCTTATTGACTGAACGGGCTTTTATGTACTTATGTTCTTATCAATCAGTACGTGAATCCAAAAAAAAAAGTAAGTCAACGTTGTCTACGGAAATAGAGTCACGGAGGAAGAGAACGTGGCTTCAAGACGGTTGACAGTCGATGAAATGGTGGTCCGAATGCGAACACAATCTGCAGGATGAGGCGGCAGAAGGGTTACTCCAACATGAGAGAATAAACGGCGTTCTTCTCCAGCAAAGGATTCATTTTGATGTCTGGTGTGAGTCGTCAAGATTTGTGAACAATGTATGGAGTTAAGTTGTCGTCCAAAGTGGGTCCACTTTGACTTACACGAATCAAAAGGCCATGTTGTGATTCGTTGATGCAATCGCGTCATCCCCACAGTGTCCATGTCGTGAGAGGAGGAATACCAGTATTTTATGGCAACAATTCCCTTTTATTCTCTGTACATCGTAGAAAATACATGACATGTGTCAAGGGAGACGTGAGTAAGACGGAGAGTCTTGACCATAGTCGATTAACAAAAGTCACATCGTTGCAGACTGCCCTGATTGACCGACACGGGGTTTTCCGTGAGTCGGGCCCCTTTAACAACTGTAATCTTATCCAAACGTCGACGTTACTCCATATTTATCTATTCTCGCCTAGAACTCCTGTCCAAGCCGACCCTGATCACCGCAAACGTCATCTCCAGCACGCCATTCCCCGCAGCCATCGCGGAGGGATAATCGACATCAAAAATCGAAATCGAAATCGAGGGGCAACAAACCAACAGCCGCGACATGCGTACAGGAACAGCGAGGGGTTAACCGTCCTGTCGTTTCTCCGAGATCATTCAGTTTCAGTCTTTTTTGTGAACAACTTTATGCCAATCGTACCTTTGACTTATGTCATCAATGATATTCGGTTGTGGTGACAAACCTCATGCCGACTAACACAGAACATGCACTTAACATGTCGCTTACCTCCTGCAGAAAGTGTCTTCAACGAGATGACTCAAGGTATTGATTGCCTGACTGATATATGACAAGATATGTAGTGCCGATAAGGTGTTTGTTATTGCTGTCGATGAAGAATATACCGACCCTGAATCACTAACCGACAGCATCTGTACAGATGTCAATATGGCATGGTACCCTTCTTGCCGGACGGCTGCGATCGACAACAAAATGTGAGAAAACAATGGGCAACATCGTTTGGTTGATAATGGCTGCGTGTTCTTTTCGTCGCCAATCCAGAAGGTGTACAGGTATGTGTCGCGTATGATGCCTCGAGAGCGGCACAGCATCATTTAACCATGTGTGAAGATGCCGTGGAAACAAAACGTACAAGGCTGCCAACATCACTGCCTTGCGCTGGCACACGCCAAGGCGGCCAATAGGAGATTGTTGTGACTCGCTGCTCGGCTGGTAAAAGTAGTTTGTGCAACACAAAACACATCGACGTCTGTTGGTTCTTTGCATATGAACTGATGCCGTGTCCATTGCTAGGCAAGGGACAATTGTTTATGTGTCTTCAGTGGTATCATGTCTTTTCTTTTCTTTTTAAAATATGACTTTCCCTTCGCTGTTCGATGAGTTTGCTCGTGATGTAAGTGAATGTTGGTAGAGACTGAGATAATCATAGACTAAACCACGGAGACTTTACACAACACAATGGCCAGAAGTTACCACCGACAAAGCGTCAATTCGCATCGACGCCGTACCTCCATTTCCGTCATTTCTCTTCTCTTCTTCACAATATGCCTATTCTCTGCTCCAACACAGGGCCAAATCGACCAAACCTGCGTCCAGGAATGTGTAAACAGATGTAACACATCCGTGGCCCTAGGTACAGACGGAAAAGAGCTTCTCGCCTTTGGCTTCAACCTGGGGCAATCATATGGGTATGTATCTCAGGAAGTTCCAAATATTTTCGAAATATGCCTGTCAAAGTATACAGCTAACCCCCCAGAACATCCGTCGCTCGGCTTCAAAATGGAACTGTGATACATCTGGCCAAGGTCCCAGGGAGTCCTGACTACATAAAGTTGATGGAATTTCTGATCACACGGTACTCCAATGGAGATGCTCCAGAACCGGAAAGAACGCACAGCTGGTTCTGGAGCATGGTGATGAGTTACCTTGGGCTGGACCTGAGGTACGAAAAGGCCCATGTCGGCAAAATGTTTCACGACCTTAAAGAAGAGTCGGAAGTCGTGCTTTCCCGGTTCAACAAGGCAAACGGGGAGCGGTGGGAGAGGGCAATTTCGGTAGCCCAGGTGTCTGCCCCATACATTCACACATGGTACAAGGACTGGACGCGCGGCTGTGTGGTTTACGACGGTTTGGAGATGGCCAACGTCAGTCCAGTGACCTACATGAGCGACGACCCCTTGTATCTCGTGGATACAAACGCCGTGTTTGTCGATACTGGACGTTCTCTGTGTGTCGACCGAGACTGCAACGGCCACCAATCGTTTTCATGGGGCAAGGACGACTACGAGCCTCGCACACTCTTCACGGTCAGCTTCACCAACGAGTCTGTCTACACGGCCTTCCAGTACACCAGATGTTTTTATCATCCCGTCTACGGAGACTTGAAAGGTGTCATCGACAACAAATACGGACTGGACAAGATTGACCAGTGGAGTTCACCAAGTGAATTTTGGGGGGCTCTACGAGAGTATCTCAAAAGACAGCTCACAAACTATATTTACAGCGAGTATCTGAGCCGGCCCTTTGAAATCCTGGCCTTTGGGGAGGCTGCCAACACGCCCGAGTTCCTTCAGGTCTTGCGGGATGTGGCTGACACGGTTTACAAGACCAACACCAAGTACAGGCTGGCCAGAGACAACGACAGGCGATCCCTGAAAGACTGGACGATTGACGTGGTCGTCCCCGAGGACCCAACGTTTGCAGCCGCCCGAGGTGCAGCCTACTGGCGGTCCATCATCTTTAACAAGACATACTGTGACGATTTCGACAGGCGGGAACGGCTGGAAGAGGAAGAGTACCGCCTGAATAAGCATAAACACGAAGAGTTGTAGTGGATCGATGGATCGATAGATGCGACTTAATTTAATACACATGCATACATACATAAAATCCTACTTTCCCACCACCCTACTTCCTCTTCTCCAGCCGACAGGTCAGGCCCGACTGCCGCGGGAACCAGGTCGACACAATCTCGAATTTCTTGGGCACCGCGGACGGCAAGATGCGGTATCGCTTGACCAGCGTGGCCACGACCTTGTAGGTCTCGAGCATGGCGACGTGGCGGCCGATGCAGATGCGCGAGCCGCCGCCAAAGGTGAGGTCGGAGGCGTTCATCAATCTCAAACGCTGCTGGAAGGCGTCGTCTGTTTCTGTCTCACGCTGCAGCCAGCGCTCCGGGCGGAACTCGGCGGCGTCGGGGCCCCAGACCGTCTTGTTGCGGCCAATGACGTACGGGTTGAGGCCGACGCCGGTGCCGGGCGGCAGGAAGCGGCCGTCGGGGAGGCTGGCGCCGTCGGCGGGCACGTATCTCTCCAACAACAAACCGACGCCCGGGTGCATGCGCATGGCCTCGCGGACGACGCCGTCGAGGTAGGGCAGGGCGCGGGCGGCGGCAAACGAGACGACGCCGTTGGTCAGGGGGAGGTCGGCCGAGAGGACCTCCTCTTCGAGTCGTTTGAGCGTGTGCGGGTTGTCGAGGAGATAGTTGAAAATGGCGCGCAGGGTAATGGCGGTGGTGTCGGCGCCGGCGAGCATGTTGACCTGCAAGTAGCCCATGACGACGTTGGTGTCGACGACGTCGGGCACCTTGCGCTTGGCGTCCAGAAAGTGGTCCAAAAAGTCTTTCTGTTCGGCCGTCTTCGCGTCCGCCTTTTCGTCGCCCTCGGCCATGCGCTTGACCATGTTTTCGTACGAGATGCGCGTGACGTTTTGCAGGTTGGGCGGGCCGATGCGCCGGATCGGGTTCTTGTCAAACACAAAGTCCAGCCACGGCATCTGGCCGACGGCCGCCATGTAGTCGGTGACCTGGTCGGCAATGTGGATCGTGCCGTCGAAATCGCGGCCCGCCTCCATGTAGCCGAAGCGTTTAGAAAAGGTGGCGGCCGAGATAAAGTCCCAGGTATAATAAGCAATCCACCGTCCTAAGTCACAGTCGGTGGACGGGGCACCCCCCTTGTCCATGAACCGTGTTTCCAAGTGAGTACACAAGTCGCCCAGCACGCTGTTCACCGCCGGCTCCATGGCCAGCACGCTGCTCATCGAGTAGTACTTGACAATCGGCCGCTTCATGCGCGCGTGCGCCGCCTGGTCCGTCGTGCTGAACAGGTGGTACGTCAGCTTGCCGTCAATGTACGCGCTGCTGTTGTGGTAGAACTCGGTCTTGCGCCATTTGCCGTCCGTGCCGTAGACTGTCTTGATCATCTCGGGGTAGTCGAGATCCAGCAAATTGGGGCCGATGCGCACGACGGGGCCGTACTTGTTGTGCAGCGCCTCGATGGTCCATTGGTATTTGCCCGAGTTGGCATGGTAGAGTCGCCAAAGGTTGGTCCAGCCTAAGTGTGCGTAGCAGTGTCAGTATGATGCGTGTGTGCGTTCAAAATTCTGTGCACGTCAGGTTTTGACTCACCCGCCCAGAAGGGCCCGGGATACTGTCGAAGGGGCGATGTAAAGTACGAGTAAATGTACCAAAAGGCGACGACACCAATGACAGACCCAACAACGAAAAGCGGCTGGGCCGCCGCCAGCTGCAGCTGTTTGATCAGAATGTTGAGTGTTGACATGATGATTTCGATAGGTGATGGTGACGAGCAGGATAGAACTATCTGGCGAAAGTCGATGCAACAGCCATCTTGGTTTATATAAAACGCTATTGGACATCTCGAGCTACAAGCTCTCTGAAAACAACCCGGTGGCTATCTTTCTTCTGTCTTGTTCCAACTCCATGATTTCGGATGCTAGCTTGGGTAGCTCCTCCCAAGAGACGCCATCCGAATGAGGGGAAGCGGTGTTCTCCTTCTCCCAAAAGGCTTGGATGCTTTTTGAGACAATGGCAGCTGGAAATACGGATCTCGTCGTACGTGGCCTGGGGTTCGGCGTTGCGGAGATCTACACAAAGATCTGGGGAGCGTCTCTGGATATCTGGGGTAGTTGTGGGGCAGTCTGGACCGATCTGGGGAAAGCCGCCTTGGTCGTGATGTTTAGGTCAACGGCGATTGGCTGGTTTCCCCTAAAATCAACAAATCGTGGGAATTTCCCGTTCCCCCTCCTCCAGCCCTATCCCCACATCTGTTTCGGCTACCGTCTGCCAAATGGAAAAAGGATTTCGGATGCTGGGCGGCCTTTATCCGAATGATGGTCGTCTTGTTCAGATTGTATCGGGTTGTGGTTTTGTGTCGAGCCATTCCCTCCCGACAGACGTGCCCAAGTATATATATCTGTCGACAGCCCCCGACCGCACTCTTCTCGGTGTTCGGTGGCTTCGGTGTTCGGTGAGCTCGGTTTGAATGCTCATCAATGAATGATTCGACGATTAGGGATATTCAGGATCGACATAGAAGGCTGCAATTCATCACGGGATGGCCTTGTTGTTGATCGGTAAAAGTCCCAATGACACAGAAGGGATGTAACAGAACCACGGATAGATCATGCGCAAAAACATTACGTCGAGATTGGATGCCTTTGTCTCGTTCGTTTTGTTCGGTTGGAAAACACATGGAACTCAAGGTCAACTATTTGCTATCATTTCTCAGTGCTCACACAATACTATACAATAATTCATGATTGAAAGTAGACAAATAAAATGAATACAAGCCGGATCAAGCTCGGTGAACTCCAATAACTAAAGTAACTAGAAACAATCTATATGCTGTCCTCTCCATTTCTCATCTCCTACCAGCCTTCACTGTCGCTGTCATCGTCGTCAGACTCTTGCAAGTTGACCTTTGAGAATCTCTCGCCTGAGCCTTCTTCATCGTCGTCATCGTCGTCGTCCTCATCATCATCCCCTTCCTCTTTCGCTGGCTCACTCTCTGGTTCCTCCTCCTTTGTCTCGTCCTCGTCCTTGGTTTTCTCCTCTGCTTTCTCTGCCTCTGCCTCCCCTTCCTTCCTCTCCTTCTCCTCTTCCCACTTCTCCTTCTCCTCTTCGTAGCCCTCTCTGCCCTTGAAGCGGTACACAAACAGCCGCCCCCGTTCTGTCCCGATGACGACCGTCGCCGCATTGCTGTCCGCCTCGTCGGTGCGGATCACGCACGTCAGGCTCAAAAAGTAGTACGGCGTGTACGGCGCAAACAGGCTGGGGATCTGCGCGACGACCTCGCCGCGCCACACAATGGCGCAGTGGTTGCTGACGCCGTTGCTGACGCCGACAATGCGGCACGGGTGGCCGGGCGCTTGTTTGACGACGGTGATTTTGGGAGGCTCGCTGCCGTCCTCGGGCATGGGCATCTGCCCTTGCCCTGGAGGCGGCAGACGCGGCGCGGGCGTCGACGGCAGCGCCCAGACGCCGCTTTCCGTGTGGAGCAAGTAGGAGCCCTCGGTGCCCGTCACCGACAGATGGCGCGGCGTGTAGAGCCAGGAGCGGTTCAGCCCGGGGGGCTCAAACTCGTGCGCCACCAGGACGCCCTGCGGGTTCCACGGCGAGCGTTTCACGGCGTCGTCGTTCTTGTCGTCGTTCTTGTTGTTGTCGTCATTCTTGTCGTCGTTCTTGTCCTCGGCCGGCTCCGGCTCCTCCGGCTCCGCCTTTGCCAGCTCTTCCGGCGTCTTCAGCTTCCACATAAACACATTGTTGTTGTTGCCGATGGCAAACAGAGTCTGGCTGTCGGGCGCAAAGACAAAGTTGTCGCAGCGCGTGCTCGAGTTGTCGCCGAAAAAGCTGCCGTTGTCGTTGTCGGCATTGTAGTTGGTCCGGTTGTCGCTGCCGCTGCCCGAAGACCGCGTGTCGTCATTGTCGTCGTTGTCGTCGGACTTGACAGACTTGGCAGATTTGACGGACTTGCCGTCATCGGACTTGTCGTCGTCAGACTTGTCGTCGTCAGGCTTGTCCTCGTCAGACTTGTCGGGTGTGTCCACGTCGTCTTTACTCTCGCTGTCCTTTTCCTCCTTCTCCTCCTTCTTCTTCTTCTCGGCATTGTCGTCGTCGTCGTCGTCGTCATCGTCATCGTCGTCATCACCATCCTTCTTCCCTTCAACGACACTTGTGGCATCCTCGTCCTTCTTTTCGCCCGATGCGCCGGCCTCGGCCTCAGCGCCATCCTGCTCCGGCTTGGGGGCTTCCGGCACAATCTTGTTGAGCAGAATGGTGCATGGCTCCAGTGCCTCCGGCCCAACGGGCAGCACGCCCTCGGACTCAGCACCGGGCGCTGGCGACATGTCCCAGACAAAGCCGGCATAGCCCGCGGCGACCAAAAACCGGCCGTCGGGCGAGAAGGCCAGCGTGCCGCTTGCGTCCGAATCGCTGTAGTTGAGAGCCACAAAGATGCGCTTTTTGTCTTTCTCCTTGTCCTCGTCGTCCTTCTTTTCCTCCTCCTTCTTTTCCTCCTCCTTCTTTTCCTCCATGTCCTCTTCTTTCGTGTCCGTCTCCTCTTCCTTCTTGTGTTCCGTCTCCTCTGCCTTGTCCTCTTTGTCGTCCACCTTGCCGGCGTCTGTCTTTTCGTCGTCGTCCCTCTTCTCATTCTCCGCTGTAATGGCGGCGTCCCGGGCGGCCTCCTCGGCCTCCCGCTTGGCCTCTTCGGCCACCCGCTTCGCCTCAATCTCGTCCGCCATCGTCTTGAAATACGCGTCCGTGTCCCCGCCCAGCTCGTCGTACAGCGCTCGGCACGCCGCCAGGTCCCACACGCGCAGGACTTCGTGCGACATCGTCGCGATCTTGTCGTTTTGCGGCGAAAACGCCGCGCACCGCACCCAGCCGAGGTGCGCGCCCAAGACGGCCACGCGCTTGCCGGTCGCCGTCTCCCAGACATACACCTCGTTCGAGTCGTAGGCCGCCAGCATCAGCGTGTCGTCGTCGGAAAAGACGATGCAGTTAACCTCGGTGCCCACGCGGGTCGACTGCAGGAACGGCGGGTCCGCGGCGGCCATGATGGTTTCGGCGCCGACCGCCGGCAGCCCCTGGAAATCTTTGTGGAGGCGCACCTGGCCGCCCTCGACGGCCGTGGCGAGCCACTTGCCGTGGTGCGACAGCACGACCAGCGTGAACGGGATGCGCCGGTCGTTGCTGACGCCGCTGGTCTTCTCCGTCTCCGCCTCTCCGGTGTACATCTCCGGCTCGGCGGTGATGAGCTTCTGCACCTTGACGGTGTTCATCGACGTCGACAGCACAATCTCCTTGTGGCTCTGGCTAAACGCCGTCGACAGCGTCTTGCCCATGTTGCGATGCATGAAAGGCCGAACGACAGCGTGCGGCCCGTCTTCTTTGCCTTCTTTGCCTTCTTTGCCTTCTTTCAGGTCCTCGCCCAGCTCGTAGACAAAGTGCAGCACGCCAATTTCGTCAATGTCGCGCGCCGTGATCGTGCGCCACGTCTGGCTGTAAAACACCTCCTTGTACGTGTTGAACGGATGGCGCTGCCGCTGCTGCAGCTTGGTCGTGTTGTTGCGGATGTCGTAAATGTCCAGGTCGCCGTCCGTGCGCACAATGGCCGCCAGACCCAAGTCGTTGGCGACAGCCACAGTTCCGTACTTTTCGTCTTCATTCTCCGTTTCTCTAACCAGCGGCTGCGCTTCGGGGGGCACATCTTTCAAGTATTCAGCCAGATATTCTGGCAAGACACGGTTGGCAACGCTTTCGCGGCGAATGTCTTGAATGGCAAGACCAGGCACCGACATAACCACCTCGTACCCTTCGACGTAAATTTCGCCACAGCTCACCGTCACAAAGGTGCCGCTGCGGTCAAAGTCAATGTTTGAAAAGGTAGGGAAAGACGCGGTGGGAATGTCGTCCACAGTGGCGTCGGCGTCGGCATCAGCACCGTCGGCGTCCTTGTCGTCGGCGTCCTTGTCGTCCTCGTCAGCGTCAACCTTGTTGGCATCAGCCTTGTCGTCCTTATCGCCGTCCTTGTCGGCAGGCTTCTCCCCGTCCTTGTCAGCAGTCGTCTCGCCGTTCTTGAGCTTCTCTCTGCGGTGAAACTCGTTCTCGACGACAGAAAACGGCACCATCATCGTCCGTTGGCCCGTCGTCAGGTCGTACTCCTGAATTTCTTGCGTATTCATGGCAACCAAAATGTTGGAGCCGTTGCGCGAGACGCCCTGGGACACGGGGTACTCGCCCATGAAGGTCTGGACGCTGTGCTGCAGCGTGAGCGACGCCCGGTCCCAGCAGCACAGCGTGCCGTCGTCGGAGATCGAGACGATCAGGCGGTCGTCAAAGGCCCAGTTGGCGTCGCGGACCCAGTCGCTGTGGCCGGTCAGCACGCCAATCGACGCCGCCGACTCGGCCATGTCCTGGTCGTAGAGCGTCTCGACCCCGAGGACCGGCACGTCCCGCAAGGGGGCGACAGGCAGGGGCGTGTCGTCTGTTTTCTCCGGGCTGGCACTTGCGCCGACATTGCCGTAACCTAGCATCTTCTGGAAGCGGGTGACGTCGGCCAGCGGCAGGTTGATCAGGCCGAGACGCACGACCGTCGTGTATAGCTGCCGCAGCATGTGCTGGATTGGAGACAGCTCGGGCGCGCCGGCCCGCGTGTCGGTCGACGGCAGCAGGTCCTGCAGCAGCCGGCGCGCAGGCTCGAGGCCGTTGACCGCCTCGAGGTGGCCGATCCACGCGCCCTCGTGCGACGAGATGAACCCGTCCAGCACGTCCTCCAGCTCGCTGTAGCTGTTGGCCACGTCCAGATCGACATAGTCGAGGTGCCGCAGCCAGGCAAAGTGCATGTAGATCAGCACCGGCGTGTCTTCTCCCGGCGCGTGGCCAACAAAGTGCTTGGCCAGGTAGCGCAGGTGGCGGCAGGCCATGTCGGCGTGCAGCTCCGACGGTGTCCTCTTGCCCTTGCCGTCCTTGTCCTTGTCACCGAGAAGCAGCATCTCCCGCCCGGCAGCCATCACCGCCGGGTTGGGGATGGCCGTCAGCACAAGCGGCCGATCCAGATTGTCCTTGTACTCGTTGACCTGGATCAGCGGGAAGCCGAGCGCCTTGATGAGCAGCTTGGCGTCCACGTTGGCCGGGATGTCGGCGAGCGCGCACAACTCGTTCAGCGGCAGAGGGATAAAAGCCATCTGCGCCACGGACAGCAGCGACTGCAGGAATCGGCAGTCCTCTTCGTAGTACGAGTCCTTGACGAAAAATTGCAGAACGTGCTTCAAGTCTCCGTGGTCGACGTTGTCGTTGGACAAATCTTTGAGCATGTGCCCGGCATTCCAGGGCAGGCGCACCGAAGAAAGCAGGTGCGCCGTGATGTGGATCCGCGTCATGTTGCTGCCGGACTGCTTCACGGTCTCGTTTTCAATCTCCTCAAAGACATGCGTGGGGAAGCTGGAGGGCAGCTTTTCTCTCAGCAAGGCGTGCGTGTAGCGGTGCATGATGGCGTCGAGGCCGGCATCGGCGGCTTTCAGGTCCAGCCGGCATGTCTGGGGTTGAGATTGAGGCGACAAAGGCAAATGTTTGGGGGCGACGGCAACCCACGCAATCTTGTCCGAGATGCGGCACGTGGTGTGCATCAGCAGGTGCAGGTCGCGTGTTGTCCATTGCCGTTTCGGCGCGGCGCGGGTCGGCCCGCCCGTACCGGATTTGTGGGGCACGACGCCGTCGCTCTTTCCAGAAGCGGCAACATCTCCCTCAAAACCAACATCACCAACATACGGCACCTCTACATGGTCGACAAAGACACACGTCCGCATAAAGTCCGGGTCGCGCACAATGGCGCACAAGAGCGCCCAGAGCGAGTAAAACTCGTTCGAGGTGCCCAGCGCGGCATAGAGCGCGTTCGAGCTGGTGCCGAGCAGCGAGTCTCTCCTCGACATTTCGGTCGCGTTGCGCAAGTGGCGGACCATCAGGGGCTGCGCTTTGAGCAGGACCAGCAAGATGTCTCGGACAACAGACGTGACAGAGGGGTCGTCGGTGGTCGTTTCCCACTCGTAGAAGGAGAATGCCACAACATGCGTGGGCAGCGGCTTATGCGCGTCTTTGTCGTCGTTGTCTTTTGTCTCTCCGGCGTTGTCTTCTTTCTCTTCGTCTTTGCCATCCTTTTCGTCTTTGCCATCTTTGTCGCCCTCGCCATCTTTGTCATCTTTGTCGTCTTTGCCATCTTTGTCGTCCTTGTCGTCCTTGTCGTCCTTGCCGTCTTTGTCGGCCTTGACGACTCTGTCGTACTCGCTCTTGCCACTTTCCCACTCATCCGTAGCCAGTGCGTTCAGGACCATTGTGGTGCTGGCGCTATCGTGGCCGCTGACCCAGAGGATGCGGTCCTCGGGATGAGGGTCCTCGACCCGCGGAGGCAAAGGTGCAGGCGTCCCGTCCGAGTCGTTTCCGTTTGCGTTTGCATCTCCGTTTCCGTCTGCATCTGCGTCTGCGTCTGCGGCCGTCTCGTCCTCGACCAGGGCCAGGCGGGCACGGCGCGCCTCGTACCACTTTTTGTAGCCGTCCTGCTTCTTGGCCCAGTTGCTGAGGTCTTTGAGCAAGTCTGGCTGGCCGGGTGTGCGGTAGTGCGGCAGATTGGGCGTCGGCGGCAGCGTCGGACTGAGGCCCAGATCCGGGCCGCCCAGCATTTGGCGGACTCTCTCAATGCTGGTGTCGTCTCTGGCGAATCCGTATCTGAGCCTGCTCCGGCTCCGGCTCCGGCTTCTGCTGCGGCTGCGGCTGCGACTTCCGCTCCTGTTTCGACTGAGGCTTCGGCTGAGACTGCGGACACGACTGCGGACACGGCTGCGGACACGACTGCGAACACGGCTGCGAACACGGCTGCCACTGCGGCTCCGGGCGTTGCTGCCCGCGACGGACGCGTTGTCGCCGGCACGGTCGCCGGCACGGTCGCCGACGCGGTCGCCGCGGACTGGTTCCGCCCGCTCGATGCGTCCGCGGATCCGCTCGCGCGTGGCAACGCTCGAGACATCGTCGCCGCCGCGGGTGCCGCCGTGGGTGCTGGTAATGTCTCTCTGCGTCGGCTGTCTCTTGAGCGGGCGTATCCGTTCTCTGTCTCTCTCCCTTTCTCTGTCCCTGGGGACATCGACGGCGGCATCCGGCATCATCAGGCGGAACAGGTCGGTCATGGTGTCCTCGAGCTTCCTGTCGCGGTTCTGCTGTCCCAGGATGGACTCGAGCATGTGTTGGAGACGGACAGAGGCAGGGTGTTCTTCCTCGCGCGGCACTCTGTGGACGCGGGGATCGCCCTCGTCCTCGCTCCCGTCGTTTCCGTCGTCACCCTCAACAGACGGCTCCGGCTTGTTGAGAATCTTGATGAGCTCCAGGAGCACCGTCTTGTAGAGGCCGACAATGGAGCTGCGCAGCGCATTGTTGGCCTCCACCGCGTCGTCGTCGCTAGCGTCTTGGTCGCCGTGGTCGCTGTCGTTGTCGGACGAGTTGTCTGTGTCGTTGTTTTGCTTGACGTCGGACAGCAGCCGCCGCGGCAGCTGGTTGTAGAAGGAGATGCGCGAGACAATGTAGGCGAGGCCCGAGCAGTGCGTCGTGAGGTTGTCTCCGAGGAATTTCTGTCGGTTAGCAGGCGTAGCAAAAGAACAAGGTCACAGGGAGAAACATACCCTCACGCAAAGAGCTGCCGCCATCCAGGCCAGGTGCGCGCTCTCGCACTTGTACATGTTCTTCATCAGCAGCTTGCCGAGGGCCGTCTGCAGGCGCAGCTCGTCCGCCTTGGTGGTGCTCTCGTCGTCGTGCTCCAAAGTGTAGAACCAGCGGAAGACGGCTCGCTGCAGCGCGCCCGTCGTGATGTCGAGGCTCTTGTGGCTGGAGTGGCCAAGACCATGGCCGCCGGTCAGACTTCGCTTGGAGAGGCCGACAAACTCCTGGTTGCCTCTGGACGCCGCCGACGACGACGACGGACTGAACGTCGCCCACGCCTGCTCTTCAAAGGCGGCCGCATCGTCTGGGGTTTCCCACCGCAGCTGATCGTAGGCTTCCTGCCAGAGAATGGAGGCATCGTGGCCCTTGGATTTGGTCTTGATGGTGACGACAATGGTGTCGTCGGTCTGGTTGACAAACACCGAAGGCCCCGATCGCGGCATTGTGCCGTGTACACCGAGGTGGTTGTGTTGTCGTTGTCGCTGTTTCTATTGTTGTTGTTGTTGTTGTTGTTTCTCTTGTTATTGCTGTGGCTATGTTGTTTGGTTGATTTCTGTTCGGTATCTTCTTTGACAAATTGCGTCAAAATGTGAAGCTGAAATGCGCAAAGTCAAATCACAAAAGTCGCAAACGTAAAAGTCACGAAACCGAACTTGAAGCTTGGTTGTTGAGGTGTTTGGAAAAAGGTGTGGCATTCATGTTGAGAATCTCCAGAAGCTGGCAAGCTCCTGAGTCTGAGGCGCCTAACAACGGCCCACTATTGAGGGGATAAACATGCAGTGTCTTGTAAAAGCGTGGTATTGCAGGTACCTGACAAGTACACATGGGGTTACTCCGTAATACTTTGCGCACTTGCGCACTTCCGCCACTTCTTACACCCTGCGAATCCTTCAGCACAGCCCCTTCATAAAGTGGTCGTCTCAGAAAACAAATAGCTTGTTTGCTTGCTTGTTTGGGGGGCCATAGCTTGGGCATGGTTCTTGGGTCGTAACAGCAAAACTGGGGCACAGAGCAGGTCGCTTGTGCGGCTGAAATGCAGCCTGCAGGGCAAGGCGGTTACGACGACCCGTTTTCCCTGTTCTTGAGGAGCTGTTTTCCAAAAATGGTATGTGTTCCAGCTCCGGCTGATGCAGCAGACAGCAGCTCGTAAAATGCTAACTGGACTTGTGGACCAATGGAGATATGGAGACAACTCGGCCTTGTTTTGTGTGGCCTGCATGTGGATGTTTGAAAACATGTTACCATCAGGCATAAATTAGTCGCATATCGTAGCCTTGGAAGGCGAAACAGCGAGAAGCAACTAACACACAGCTTCTCCCAGAAAAGATCAGCCGAGATAATACTGAACGATACTACACACTACACAGTACACAGTACATACGAGTACCAACATTACCACATCACACCACACCAAATTACATCACTTCACAATGAACGACCTCTTTGGCGGCTTCGAGTCGAGCAGCGACCTGGACCTGGGCACGGGCACGGCGACATGCAGCGCCATCACGCAGGACGAGATCGACGAGGCCGAGTCTTTCGGTGCGATGCTGGCGAGCTCGGCGATCGAGCTGAAAGCGTCGGCGGTCCAGGAGCACCAGGTGGGCGAGGCGCGGTCCAAGAATTTCCCGTGGTCGAGCACGCCGGAGCACGCGGGGCACGGGCCGACGGTGATTTCGGACAAGGACATTTCCATGACGAGACTCTTGTGGGCGGATGGCTTGTTGACCAAGAAAGACAAGAAGAGCGGCCGGGAGACACAGAGCAAGGCCACGCTCGCCGTGTTCAAGGTCATTACCATCTCCAAGGACCAGGACAGCCCGATCAAGGAGGCCAACTTCCGGGTCGAGTTCCACGGGACAGGGCCCGGCGCCGACCGGTTTGACGCGAAGCGGCCGGTGGTCGTTGGCTGGGCGCCGTTTGCCGCGCTCGAGACGTCCAACGAAACGACAGCGGAAGAAACGCGCAACCGCAGCCTGACGGCCGGCTTGCATGCGGGCAACGACATGGCGAGCGCGTCTGTCGAGGCGACGGCCAGCAACCAGCGCGTGTGGACCAAGAGCTACTTTGACGTGAGCCGGTCGTGGCCGGTCACGGTGCTCGGAACCACCGGCGAGAGCAGCAACTTTAATGGCGTGCAGTGGCACATGGAGCACAACAAGCTGGCGGCCAAGGGCGTCAGAGCGGAAATCTTGGTTTATCTGCTCTTCACCCGCCAGGACGACAGCGACTACATTGTCAAGATCACGGCCAACACGAACAAGGCCAAGCTGCTCGGCTCGGGCGACCACAAGTGCGTGCTGAGGGTCACGCCAAAGCCGCCCAGCAACGACGAGCCGCTCGTGTGCTATTTGGAGGGCCGCAAGATGTGGGACGAGCTGGACGTGTTCCATTATGAGGCTCTGCTGACGAGCGACATGGACTCGAGTCTCACGCTACCCTGGGAGAAGAAGGAAGAGGAGGAGGAGAAAAAGGACGACGAAAAAGAAACGAAATTGGCGGGCAGCGCCAAGGCCAACGCCACGGACGCTCCCACGGAAGCGGCCACTAAAAACGGGAATGGCTCTGAAAATCAAACCGCCAAGAGGGGTGCGGGTGGGGTCGCCAACGACTTTCATTTCAGCGTGTCTGCGAAAGTGGGGAAGAAGGATGAGGATGAGGAGGAGAGTGAGGAGGATGAAGAGGAGGATGACAATCCTTCAGTGGCTGTGACACTGAAGGAGACGAGGGAGACAAAAGTGACAGAAAAGGCGGAAAAGACTGAAAAGACAGAAGCGAAGGCGAAGACGACAACGAAAGAGCCAGCGCCAGCTGGCTCTCTTGGCTCTGGCCTGTCGTCTGACCTCCAAACTGCCCTCCTCGAAATCCTCTCTGCCCCCAAAAACCCCCTCGTCGACGAAGACGAAAACATGGCGGCGCGTGTGGAGAGACTCGAGGCTCGGCTGGAGGAGGTCGAGTATCGAATGGCGCGGCAGGCGCTGGTGATTCGGGCGCTGTTGAAATCCAGGGGCACACAGTAGGCAGTGGACAATAAGACAGACAGGGGTGGAAGTCACTCGCATGTACCTTTTTACATGCACATTTTGCCTGCAGGTGTCAGCCGCATGGCGTTGACGTGAACTGGGGAGCTGGAGAAGAGAAGGAGGAGAGCTGGAACGATAAGAATATTACAGGAGATAGCACGGAGTATGGAGTAGTTTTCTTTCTTTTTTCGTACCGTTGTAGGAGCAGTGCTTGAGTGTTAGAAATCAAAACCCGACGAACAAAACAAGAGGCTCTTCGCATACAATGAGAATCACACGATCACTGCTTGCGACGTTGAATCTGACAACATCTCTCTATTGTCACTTTTCTTTTCCATTTCTGCCATCTCTCACCAACATTCACCTGTATTCTACCTCAATTTAACGTGCGCAACTTCGAAGCGCAAGAGCCACAAGAGCCGCAACACCAGCGCAAAGCGCAACATCGGATCACAGCCAAGGAACACCGGATCGAATCGAATTAGCACTCGAGTAACCACAACACGACGGAACACAACAAACATGGCCGCCAACCTCAGCGAGGCGATTGACAAGTGGCGCGGCACGACGTACCGCAACAATGAAAAGTTCCAGACGGAGCTGTCGACGCTGTACAAGAATTTGGTGGATGCGACACGGCCGATGGTGGCGGCGGACAGCGCAGACTCGAGACTGCCAAACGGGGCGAGCCTCTCCAGCCCCGAGGAAGAGAAGCAGCTGCGCGACTTTTTGGCAGAGGAGAGCAACCACATGGACGTCTGTGTCAGATGGAATTTGTTGTTGACCTCCATCGAGAAGACGGCGGCGCTCAACAGCAGCACAAACGCCGCCGAAAAGAGCCGGCCGCACGTCAAGCTGGCGACGATGATTCTGGAGAGCGACGAGGCGGGCGAGGATTTGTTATTTTACCCGCTGCCGGACGCGCGGTTCCAGCGGCGGTGCCAGTGGCGGCCGGAAAATACAACCGCTGGCGACAAGTCGGCCAAGCCGTCGGCGCAGGACAAGCCGGGGCGGACGGCGGGCAAGCCGGATGCAAAACTCCAAGGACAGCCGGACAGAATGGGTTTGGGTCAAGGCCAGGACCCCAGCAAGATGACGCCGTCGACGGCGCCGCCGCATGCGGGCACGTCGGGCAAGATTACCATTTTCCGGACGGCCGTGGCCAAGGGGTACGTGTACTTGGATGTTCTTCTCAAAACTGTGGAAGAGGTCCTCCGGAAGAAAGGATCGTCGACGACCGTCTCCGACATTTTGTGCGCCAAAGGGTCGGACCCGCGCAAGGACAAGGGCGCCGAGTTCCGCAAGGACATTGTCAAGTACGCCGAAACAGCATCGGTGCCTTTCGCAAAAGTGCTGGCGATGGCGCCCAACATTATCACGGAAAAGCACGTCAAGCTGCTCAACACAATCATCAGCGGGTCGCTGCGGGTGCTGGCCGATGTGATCCTAAAGTCGGAGCGACACAGGACGCTGCTGACCAACCTGGACCGCGTGGTGGTGGCGCTCGAGACGTGGCTGATCGAGGACGAGGACGACGACGACAAGGACGACTCGTTCTTTGGGCTGTATTTCAAGGGGAGCAACGTCGCGCGGAGCAGCGACGGCACAATACCCAAGCAGGAACGCTGCCGCGACTTTGTTTGCATGGTGCTGTCGTACGCCCCCATTGACGTGCTCCAAGCCCCGCAAGTACTGCTCATCCTCATGAAGAACAACCTGTTTGGCGACCCGGCGATCCGCTACGCCTTCAACCAGAACGAGAGCGCGTCGCCCAACAAGCGCGACCGGCGCGACAAGGACAAGGACGACTTCCGGTTCGGCGTCTTCCTCGAAAATGTGCCGGGCATCCTGCAAATGGCCATCCACTACCAGCAGGACGGGCTGGTGGACGCGCTGCTGCGGCTGCGGCCGTCGCTGGCCATTAAGCGGGCGCGCCTCCAGCGGATCAACGGCGAGCTGACGGTGCCGCCGCGCGAGGGCGCCATTGGCAAGCCGCTGCGGCGCGTCGACACGTTTGACAATGCGGCCGTCACAAACGGGAATGGCATGAACGGCATGAATGGCGTCAATGGCACCAATGGTGTGTCTGCCGACAAGGCGCTGTCGGAAGCCGGCTACTTTCCGCTCTGGTTCAACAACCAAAAGGTGGAGCGGGCAGGGGAGGACGAAGATAGAGAGAAGGGGAGGGACCGAGACCGGGATCGGAAACCCAATCTCAGCCTGGGCGGCCACAGCCGCGACCGCATCGGCTCGGCGCTCGTCTATTGCACGATGCGCCACGCCCAAAACGTGCAGACCCTGCTCACGATTTTGAGAGAATCAAAAGACTCGGCCGAGCCCGAAAAGGAAATCAATTTCGACATGTCGCGCTTCCTGATCGAGGGCACCAGCGTCGCCGACTTTGTGTCGTCGATGCCGCGCAAAGAGCGCAGTCTGGGGCTGATCCAGTACGAGGAGACCATTCGGTATGCCGAGTTTCCTGTCCTGGACCACAGCACGCACACCCAGACGCCCGTCCAGAACCGCCAGCGCTCCCATTTGGAGTACACCCACCGCGAGATCTTTGACATGCTCGACTGGCTGTCCGACCGCGGCGTGCACCGCATTATTACCTTGAGAGTGCCCGACCGCATGGCCCGGCCGCACGATGAGCTCGAGATTGCAAAGGTCGTCAAGAAGTTTCGGGTGGAAGTGCTCGACTGGCGCATCCTCGACCTGTCGCTCGACATCTTCCGGCCCTACGGCCGCCACCAGGACATTCCGCTGTCCTGCGACGTCAACATGCCCGAGCACAGGACGTACCTGAGAGAGCTGTACCTCTATACTGGCGGCCGACGCATGGCTCTCGAGCAGTGGTTCGGCGACAACGGCCTGCGCTCCATGTACTTGGACAATGTCTACATCACGGTCATCAAAGAGCTGACCACCCGCGAGCAGTGCGACGACATTTTGTTATATATCCGTACAAAAATGTCTGAGCTCGAGTCGCGCCCGGGCGTCAACCCCAAGATGAAGGTCCACGTGCACGCCGACTTTTGGACCACCCAGACCGAGACGCCGCGTCTGCAGGAGATCATCCACCACTTGTCGCCTCGCCTCGCCCAGTTCATCACCTGCTACCGCCAGGCCGCGCACGAATGCGTCAACCGCAAGACTTTTAGACCAGTCAAGGTCGCCATCATCGACAACGGCATCCTGGGGATTGACACGCCCAGCACGCCGCATGTCCCCGGCACGCCGCACCACGCCGAGCCTTCGTCTTCTACCGCCGCCAAAAACAACTTTGACGCCGCCACCAACCTCAACATGAGCAGCAGCGAGCGCCACCTGCAGAGCCCTGATTTTTTGAAGCCCGACAGCTTGTGGGCCCGCGTCTGCGAGGGCAAGTCGTTTGTCTACGATCAAGACCGCGTCAGCCCCTGGTACATTGCCTCCAATGCCCACGGCACGCAAATGGCCAATCTCGTGTGTGCCATTGACCCGCTGTGCCAGCTGTTTGTCGCCCGTATTGCGGATGGCCACTACGGCTACTCGGCCAAGCGCGCCGCCGACGCCGTGCTCTGGGCCATTGACCGCAACGTCGACATCATCTCCATGAGCTTCACCACTCCGGAAGATCTTGACGTGTTCCGCGCCGCCGTCAACACCGCCATGGCCGCCGGCATCATTGTCGTCTGCAGCCACCACGACGAGGGGTCCCGCGTCAGCACAAAGTTGTACCCTGTCGGCTACGGCGGCGGCGACCACGGCAATGCCATGCTGCGCATGGCCAGCTGCAACATGTACGGCAAGCTGCTGTACGACTGGGAGGACAACGCCGCCAAGAACACGGGCGGCGACCACGACCTGCAGTACGACTTTTGCGTCAACAGCAAGGACATTGCCGTCGGCACCATTCCGTTCCTGTCCAAGTCGGAGGACCATATCTCGGGCTCGTCGGTCGCCACAGCCATCACCGCCGGTGTGTGCTCCCTCTTGATCGCCTGCCTGCGCACGTTGGACGCCATCCCGTTGGGCAGCGACAAGCCCGACCACCTCAAAGAAATGAAGCGCCGCGTGTCCGCCGCCCTCATCACCAACAAGCGCCCCAAGTACGCCGACGTCGTCGACTACCTCAAGACCATGGCGCCGTCGAAAACCAACCCCCAGTTTATTTCACTCGACCGCTTCGCCAGCCTCGACGAGCTGCGCGACGTCAACCAGGACAGCCTGTCGCGGGCGCTGCTCGAGCTCGGCTACAACTTTAAGAAGTTGTAACGCGTGAAGAATTAAAATGTATAAAAGAGAACAAAAGGATATCAATTGATTTTTATGCATATTTATTTACAGTTTTGGCATTGAACGTGATTTTACATTCTTGCCCCTGAAGTAAACACAAAGCAGTAAAAAGATCGAATTCAACATCCCTGGTAAGAAATAGCACTCCGCCTTCAACTTTATGCTAGGAGTTGATTCTCGGAAAGCCGGCTCGTTCCTGACATTTGATTTATCCTCAAGCTGTTGCATGTTGTGCCGTGTATCATGTTTTATGTTGGTTGTTGGTCGTTGAGAGGCACAGTTTCCTCTTTGGGAAGAGTTGACTCTTGGCTGTAGTGCCCACGTGACCACTTACACCAGCATAAATATGCCACCCGCGCGTGTACGCATTCTCTGCCGTTGTCTCGCACTGCCTTTCTTCGCTCTGTCTTCTTCCAACTGGCATTAAAATACTGTTAATCGCAGTTGAAGTGACCTTGGCCAAAAGACGAACATCGCGGTTGATTCCACACAAACATGGACTCGCAACGCCTTCCTCCAGATTTCTACATCTCACTCAGAAGGCGACTGTTGGTGAAGATTCGAACATTTATTCTTCTTCCTCTGTGCCGTTTTCTACACACTCTTTTGGACATTTTATGGCACGCTCGTCCCACCTTTAGGACGTGGCTGTTCTACAAGCGGCTGACTCGAGGCCACCTACAATCAGTCTTTCGGTCAGATTTGGTCGACAGATCCATCACCGGCCCCGATATTTTGATCAGAGCATTGGCCCAGGCTGTCAGTCGAAGGAACTTCTGGTTTCGAAAAGACCGAGGTCCAATGAACGACTTGTTTGAAGAATACGCAGTCGATAGTCTGGGCACAGAAACAGGACGACGAATCAGAGTGTGGACACAGGATTCGTTCACAGCTTTCCTGTCGAACCGACTGAGAGATGAACGACAGGCATCCGAACTCGCACCCATTCTCTGGCGAACCTTTTGCTACAGCTCTGCATATCCGTTTACACTGGATCTTTTGTCTCGAGATGATCTCGTCAAGGACTACCAACTCGACTTGAAGGAGTGGGCACAGGCCCTGGCCGCCTTGTCGACAGATGCTACAAGCAGTATTCGCTTCAGCCGGCCAGACTACCCAGTTTTGGGCGACGCAATATGGTTCTGGTTCTCGTCGATGGCGACGCGCACGCCTGGCCGCCGAACCGCCCAACAAAGAGACAGCAACACAACTCAGAGCATCTTTGATCAAGCCACTCTTGTTGCCTATGGCCACCTCGGCCAGGTGTGGCGCGGCTCCTTTACTCGTGGCGTCAAAGTACCAGAGATCCTGCCGCATGTTTACAATATTGTGACCGATGAAGAGTGCGAGCCCATCGACAAGGACGCCTTTGCTATTCCCTACGACGACATGGTGAACCTGTTTGCCGCCATTCTGCAACTCCAAAAGCCAGACGTTGACGCTGCCGTCTACAAGGATTCTGTGTGGATCCATCGCGGCCTGTGTCTTGACACTGATGTCGACCAAGAGACGAATCTGAGTGTGGCCAAGTCGATCCTGTCTGCGGGAGGAATCACTGGCGCCGGCTCTTCAATTACCTGTTCCCAATTCGAGGCGTTGTGGAACAAATATGTATGTCCAACGATGGAAACTCACAATAACTTGCTACCGGATGCTGACCTTCAGAAATACTCCCGTTTTGGCCAGGACAGCCTCATCAACATATCCCTCGACCGCGAAATGCGCCTGCTGTGGCGGGCTCTGTTTTCGGCCCCGTCTCTGCCCGAACAAGATCCAATACACTTCTTTGTCGGTCCCAGGACTGAAGAGCGAGAACGCCGGTATGGGCGACTTGTTGGGAAATATGAATACCCAGCACCAAAACAGCCAATGCCGGCTCTCATCCTCCAGGCTTTGGACCTTCTCTATCCCTTGGAACAAGACAACATCCAGAGGATTCAGCGCAGAAAGGCTACGATTGTGTACTCGTCTGAGATAAAGTTGGGGTCTGACGCAGAGTCTGGCCAGTTAAGCTGTGCAGGCATTATGGAAGCTCTCACCGCGCCAAACTTGCCAAAGATCATGGTCATCTACGGACATACTTTGGATGTTCCAAGACAGCCTGTCATCTTTGTTGTCATCCTTCCGTCACCTGTGTGGTCGACCATGGAGGGAAGAACATATGACTATTTCGCCACCGACAGGCACTTGATCATGCAGCTGGCATCTCATCCGGCTCGTGTTCTCCGATATTTACCGAAAAGACGGACAACAACTTACGCTGATATTGTCAATGTCGAAAGAAACGAGACTTCTGTTGGCAACAACTACAGCACTGCCGACACCGTCAGGTTTGGACGGGATGAAAACACGGGCCTCAGTATCGACACTTCTACTAAAACGACGACTCTGGTGTGGGTTCAGGGTAGAAATTCGTATAATAGCATACCGGCTGGACCACCGCCAGACTCGGACGTTGACACTGAGCCAAGGCAAGGCCTTCTCAGTAGTGCCGAGCCTTGGGCGACAATAATGAACATGGACAGGGTCGAAGTTTATGAGACGCCCGGCACCGTTCCTGAAGACCTGCAGATTTTGCGCCATCTACAAAGACTCCGTTGACACTATTCAAGAATAATAAAAATTAAATATATTAAGGAGTATCGCCACTATTATCATACATGTCTCCTCCGTTCTCTCCCCTCACACTCTCCTCACCGTCGACAATGTCGTCGCCTGCCCTGCCTTTGCACTCGCACCACCAATCGGCTGGTCCGGCTTGAGCGTCACCGACACCGTGACAATCACCTGCGTCGGGCTGCCCCCAGGACCCGTCGTCGGCGGCAGCGTCTTGATGATCTGGGTGGTCGTGTCGGTCGGGCGGGGCGGCGGCAGGGCTGTTGTGGGCGACACAGTCGGCTTGTGGATCGTCGTACCGGGGAGAAGCGTAGTGGTCGGGCCTGTCGCTGTCGGCTCTGGTTCCTCTGGCTCGTCGGGCTCTTCTGGGCCGGTGGGCCCAGGAATTCGGGTTGTCGTGGGCGTCGGCACCGAAACCGTCACGGCCGTCGTACTGTACGGACACGGCGGCGAGAACGGCAGGTTGACGGGCAGCGTGTAGGGTCCACAGACAGCGCCGGCCGTTAGTGGGCCCGTTCCCCAGCCGGGCGGCAGCGTCCCGCCGGCGCCAATGCCGGCGGTCAGCCACGGTGGGATGAAAAAGGGCGGCCGGCCTGGGCGGCCAGCAAGGACGGGCACGGCAGTCGGCGCGGCAGCTGCCCAAAGCTCGTGCAGCTGTTGTGGGCTGTAGTCGACGACGGGGGTGGCACTGACTGTGCCGAGGAGGGCCAGCATCAAGGTGAGTCTCTCCATGATGGCTTGATGTAGTCTGAAAGAAACGTGTTGACGAGTGCCAGGTAGGCAGCCAAGGAGAGGGAGAAAGGGGAACAAAAAGACAAAATAGTACCAAGAGAATATGGGAATTCTGCACCATATATCATACACAAGCACAGCCTCAAAAATACCAGGCCATCGGGCTGCCAATGTTTACTGCCATCATAGTATGGCCTGAGTTTTGATATCACTCATCGGCGCAATATATTGCGGGACACAAATTGCGTCTCCACCAGACACGTTTGTGTTCTGGGTAAACAAAGATACGCGTGCCAGCCGGGCAGTAGCCATCGTACCAGAATAAGCATAATCGTTGCGCGAACCAACGATATCTCTTCCAAACGCATGCACCTCTTGCATCGGGGAGAAAATCCTGGCATGTCCGTTGGCGAAGGTGTGGTCGTTTGGAAGCGAAGTCTTATTTTGTTTTGTGGTCGATTTGTGTCGATTATGGCAGTCGGCTCCCGATAAACGAGCAGAAAAAGGCACGGCGAAGCATAGATCAGGCTGCTGCACCGGGTTATCAGTGCACATCATTGCAATCATTGCACATTGTTTATTGCCTATTTTTGTCCACTCCTATAGTGTGCTCGGTTCAGTTCGAGTAAAGACGGCAGAAGGCAGCGGCACAGTGGTCATAGACACGATCATAAACACAAACACACTCGACAACGCGGCACAGGATAAATCCGGGTGTGAGGGACGAATAAGGCACACACACTTTATCAATAAAAATACATTGGAAAACTCGAATACGTCAACACTATGGAAATTCTGGAGGTACCCCTGTCTTTGTCTTTTCTGTCTTCCAGCAACGCACCCGTGGCACCCCCCTAATAAATGTAGCGGAAGCCCGGCTGCTCCTTGTCGGTCAAATCCAGAAAAGCGGCGGCGTCGGCCTGCTCTTCATGGTCGAGAGCGGCCGAGATGCGGTCGCGGCGGGCATTCTCCCAGCGGAGGTACACCAGCAAGGCAACCTGGATGACGATCATGAGTGCGGTCGACACATAAAAGGCGCGGAAGCCGGTCGGATAGGTGGGGCTCTCCTTGGCCAAGAAGAACTGGGGCGCAATGATCTGGCCGACGGCATAGCCGACAAAGACCATGACGGCGCAGGTGGCTTTCTTTGTGAAGCCGCCAATGTTGGAGGCCAAGAGAGACATGACCATGATGTAGGTGACGGTGTTGACAAACATGATATAGAGGCCGCCCTGGCGGCCGTGGATGTTGTCTTTGGGCAAACAATAAACCAGGAGCGACCCCAAGAGGACGACGAAATTGGAGGCGATGCTCGCGTAGAGGCGGGCGTTCCGGTAAAAGTTGGTGACAAAGCCGGCGATCAGGAGCGACGCGAGCTGGACGCCGTCGCCGCCAAACGAGGCCTTTGTCGACTCGTGGTCGTCGTACCCGAGGCCGGTCAGCACGATTTTGTCGAACTGACAAACATGTTAGTAGTATTAAAAAAAGGGGGGGTGTTGATGTCTGCTTACGTTGGTGAGACCACTCCCCACGATGCACTGCAGCAGGGCCAGCGAGAAGAACGCCCAGGCCTGCGGGTCTTTGAGGCATTCCACAACTTGATAGGTCCGGTAGTGCCGGTTCTCGATGCCGGTGTGGTTGGTGATGACGCGCATCACGGCGACCTTGCGCTCTCGCTCGCTCAAAAACCACGCCTTCATCGGTGAGTTGGGCAGCACGAAAAACAGCAGCACGCCCCAGCCCATGGTGATGGGCCCCCATATCAGATACAGCACCTGCCACTGCGTGTACTTGCCGCCGCCCCAGCCGGGTCCCGTGATCGAGTACGCCAGCCCGTCAATCACAAAGCCGCCAATCGGCGCGCCCATCCACCACACGCACGCCCGCAGCGGCTGCTCCCGGCGGGTCCAGTACTGGCCGACAAAGATGGTCAGGACGGGCGAGATGCACGTCTCGAAGCAGCCCAGAAAGAAGCGGGCGGTGGCCAGGGTAGCAAAGTTCTTTGTGGTCGCCGTCAGCGTCGATGCCAACCCCCACAGCGCAATCATGACGCCAAAGTACCGGCCGATGGGCAGCTTCTGCATCAAGACCGAGCTCGGGTACTGTGCGACCAGGTACCCAAAGTAGAAAATGGCCGAGACCCACGAGTACTGCTGGCCCACCAGGTGGTTGTCCGTGCGGATACCGAGAATCGAAGCATTGGACAGGGCGACCTTGTCGATGAACGACAGCAGATACGACACCATCATGATGGGCAGCAGGACCAGGTCCAGCTTGAGGAGAACACGCTTGGCCTCCTCTTCCGTGTACTCAAAGGAGCCGCCCTCGCCCACAAACAGGTCGGCGGCATCGTCGTGCTCGACGCCGCGCGTCTTTTCCTCAATGTCAATGGCGCGGACCTGGAGGTGGTCGTCTGTGGGAGGGTTGGGAGTCACAGCCGGTGCATCGGCGTGAGGTGATGTTTTTTCGGTCATGGTGAGAGTGAGGGAATATGAAGGGTGAGAATGGGGATGGTGATGAGTTTGAGAAGAGAAGGAAACGAAAGGACGTCTGATATAATTATACTCGATGGATGATCTGGGGTACAGGCTGACCTATCTCCAGAGAAACGGATGACAACAGGCGGCGAATGAAAGACAAGGAAAAGGAAGAGAAGAGGGAGATAACGAGTGAACCGTGTAAGAGGAGGACGCCGCCGAAAGAGGAAACAACCACAGAGATCCTCCTCGACAGAGACCCGCGACGTCGGCGGTTCGTCAATCTACCCCAGAAAAGAGAAGCGAGGAGTGGAGACGAAGTCGAGTCAGGATGGGGAAGAGACGACAGATGATAAGACGTCGAACGAACGAAGTGAGGACAGAAAAGAAAAGAGGGGAACCATGCGACCAGTCCTGATCCTGGTCTTGGTCCTGTCCTGTACGTGGAACCAGGGTCGTGGTTGTCGTCCGGGATGCCTCACGCCTGCATTGGACGTTGTATGTGTGAAGAGAGAAACAAAAAAAAATTACATGAAAAACAGACTACCGTCCGTCAACGGTGTCGGTAATGTCGCCCCATTTCTTGAGCCTCTTTGCCGTTGACTTTGACCTCAAGTGACCGAGAGGGGCCGTCGGCAACCAGACCAAAACGGGTTTAGACAAAGGTGAGGTGACCAACTGACAGGAGCCACTGAAGGCTACAGAAATGCACTAAAATTGCTTAACGACTCTCTGAAATCCGGCAATCAGGTCGCTGGCTCGTCGCCGCCAAAAGTCCCCACTTCGTCTTACACGCGCTTTATGCCCGATTCGGCAATGTTGGCGACGGCCGATGTTGAGTTGCGGGTTGAAGACAACGACAAAAGAAACAACGACGTTATCAACCACGCGAACTCACAATTAATTCAGACTTTCCTTCCTTCCTCCTCACTGCATCGTCAAGACTTCCGTTTAGGGAAGTTGCATGAACGCCGACAACGGCGATAGGAAAGAGGAGACAATGAGAAGAGATGAGGAGATGAAAAGAAAAGGATCATGGGAAGAGGAACATCGACAAACACGGTAAACATGGCGAACGGCCGATGAGGCTAAATGATGGGCGAGTTGATCTGTCTGCTGGGTGACAGAAACTTACAATTCTCTGTGTCATGGAAATGGACAGTCGCCGACGGGACGAGACGTGTTTTGTCGTGTTGATGGCTTGGATGATGACAGTCAACCATGTGTTTTCTGACTCTTCATACTCTTTAAAATGAATTAATTTCAAATCGACTCTGATAAAACTAGTTCATGCCCAGACATCTCATGAAGCCTAACTGATCCCATCTCAACCCCGTTAGTCTGTTGGTCTCTATCCCAGTCCCTTCTCATCAACATCAACACCAATATCAAATCATCACCACCACCATCATGACCCAAATCGACGCCTCCAGCCCCTTCACGTACCAGCACGTCGTCGCCCGCGGCCTGCCGTACGACCGCGGTCTTGCGCACGGCCGGCAGGCACAGGCCAAAGTCCAAGAAAATGTGCGGTACTACCGGCGGCCGGGCAAGCTGGCGCACTCGGCGGCGCTGATGGAGGCGATCATCCAGCACGTGTACAAGCCGGCTTTGGAAAAGTACTATCCCAGCGGTCTGCAAGAAATGCAGGGCATTGCCGACGGCGCAGGGGTCACGCTGGACGATGTGGTTCTCCTCAACTCGCGGTACGACCTGGCGCGGCTGGGTGACGAGCCGGGAAGTCGGCCTGTGGGCGACGGCGACTCGACCGCCAGGGAGGACCAAAAAGACCCAGACGACAACGCCAACGAGTGCACGTCGGCCGTGTTCCACCACAACGCCACCGAGACGGGCGACATGCTGACAGCCCAAAACTGGGACATGTCTGCGCGCCTGTGGGAAAACGACTGCATTATTTACCTGGAGGTGCACCCCGACCCCTCCGAGAACAAGCCGTCCATGTTTCTCGTCACAGAAGCCGGGCAACTGGGCCGGTCCGGCATGAACTCGGCGGGTGTGGGCGTCACCGCCAACTCGTTGATGAGCAGCGACGACTACATTCCGTATCCATATGTGGGTGCGGACGGTGTCCGCCATGACGTCCCGGTCAAACCCATCCTCCCCATCTCGATGCTCCGCCGCATGATCTTGGAGAGCAACCACCTGGCCGAGGCGTTTACGTGCGCCTACAACTTCCCGCGGCACGTGTCCAACAATGTCACGGTGAGCTCGGCCGAGGGGTTTGGCGTGTGTCTCGAGGTCACGCCCGACCGCGTCTACAAGGTGTACCGCACACAGGCCGACGACCGCTACCTCGTGCACACCAACCACTTTGTGCACCCGGGGTTCCTGGCCAGATCCGACGTCCACTGCCTCTACCCCGGAGGCAGCAGCTGGTTTCGCCGCGACCGCTTCGAGACGAATGTCAGGCCGGCGGCCCAGAAGGGCGAGCTCTCCCTCCCAAAGTTAATTGCCGCCTTCTCCGACCACATCTCCTACCCCGAGTCGCTCTGTGTCCACCCCGACCGCAACCCCATCGATGCAGTGATTAGCCACCTCCCGGGCTACCCCTTCCGCACCAACTCGGCCACCGTCGCTTGCGTCATCTACAACCTGACCCAAAAACAAATCACCGTCTGCAAGGGCCCGCCGTGCCAGGGCCAGTTCCAGACGTTCCAGCTCGAGGGCCCGGCCGGCAACAAGCGCGGCTCGCAGCAGAAGAAGCCGGATGTCGAGCGGCCGGAGCATCCATAGACCATGCGTAGGAGGCAGATAAATTTGATTTCAGTCTTTATAGAAATGGTTTGCTTTGTTGTAAATAGATGAATAACACTCGTTGAAATGTTGTTAAACTCCTCCCTCTCCTAAAGACACAACGACCTAAATGCGCTAAACGGTGGCAATGTTTCCCTTGGCCTGTCCCTCAGGTTGGCAGGCGCCAGTAACTGTTAGCGTGTATTAGTGCAGGCGTGTGGTCGATTCTGGCAAGTCAGCGCTAATCTCACCGCTCTCCCCATATCTCGTCTCCTCTTTACATCTCCTCTGTTCAAGGTAGACTCTCCTCTTTTCTTACATCACCACATTCATGTCTACATCAACATGACGAAAGAGCCAGCAACACCTGCGGCCACACCAAGGCCGCCGACTTTGTCGTTGGCCTCAAAGTCACCCACAAAGACGACCTCGCCCGCCAATGCAACTGTCCGCCGGTCTGTCTGGGGCTGTCTGACCTGCCGACGACGAAAAGTCAAGTGCCAGAGCCGGGACACGCCCTGTGCGGCCTGCAAGCGGCTGCAGCTGGAGTGTGTGCCAAGCTTTGGCGGGAACATTAAGCAATGGCGGAGGCAGAGGATGTCGACGGCGACAGAAGGCCCGACAGGGCCGTCAATAGCAGGCCAGTCGCCGTCAAGGCCGCCAACAACACACCCAACAGAACAACCTTCACCCTCACCAGCATTATCACAGTCTATACCCACACATGCCTCACCACAATATGACTCCCCTTCACTCAATGCCTTCCTTGCCATGGCCCAATCTCCCGGCTGGGATCTTGAGATGCCCTTTTTCTTGGGGAGCGCACCTCCTCTCACGACTCCTCTGGCTGGACCACCGCCCTTTTCGCCCGATCTGTATGCGCCGCCGTCGTTCTTCACAGACGACGACCTTCCTGTCGACGTGCACGGCCGACTGGTCATGGCATCCACGCCACAGACAGAAGACGGCTTCTTCCTGTCTGAACTGGACGTGCCAGTCTCTCTACAGGGAACGTCGCCATCAGTCTGGTCCACTCATTCTCCCGCGCACTACCTCACCTCACCTCTTATGCTCCCCCCTCCCACGCCATCCCTCCCCACCTACACAGACTCTCCTACTGACCGCTCCCTCGTCGTCTACTACAAACGCAACCTCGCCTCCTTCTTCAGTGTCAAGTCCGCCTTTGCCTCGCCCGCCGCGTCGCCCTGGAACTTTTACGCCTACGCCATTCGCGCCGCCGAGCACCAGCCGGACTCGCCCCTACGGCACTCAATACTCGCATGGACATCTGCCTACTTACTGGTAAAAGGCGACAGCTCTCCCGGGACAGACGTCGACATGGACCATGCCCTGCAGGTGAGGCACTACGCCCGTGCCCGACAGGCGGCGGATTCGCTGAGGGAGGAGTTGCGTGCCCCCGGACACGACAAACAGCTTGTTTCCTCGTTCTCGTCGGCGTCGACGCCTCCATCGACGTCGTCCCTCCGCATGCTGTTGGCAACCTCGCTGTTCCTCGCCTACGGCGACATTCTGTCCGGCGACACGGCTCGACTCGTCGCCTCTCTCTCGGGCATCGCCCACCTCCTGGCCTCCGACTGGCCCCGGTTCCGCGCGGCGATTGGCCCCGTCGAGGCCCGCATCCTCGTCTGGCTGGCCTACCTGGACTTGAGGGCCGGCCTGTGGACATCGCCGACGTCGCAAACGAAAGAAAGCCTGTTCCGTTTTCTGCGCGACCACGTCGGCGGCTCGTCGTCATCGTCGGGGATCGCCGCTCTGCGAGGGAACGGCGTGCCCCAACAGTACTACCTGGCCGCCTGCTTTGGCTCGCAGCTGCCCGCGCACGAACTGCACGACGATCTGCTACAGGAGCCCGCCAAGCGCCTGTCCGACGAGATCATGGGCGTCTTTGCCTCGGTCGCCGACCTCGAGGGGTGGATTGAGGAGGTCCTCGGCGCAGCCGAGGCCACCATCGCCAGTGGTTCTGTCGTGCCTGTCGGCACCCAGCTTGGTGTCGACACCTTCGGTGCCGACACTGATATACTTGACCTCCGCGCGGCAAAAATCCACGCCATCCGCGCCACCATTGCCCGCATCCGCGCAGAGTCCAAGGTCGTCCACGCCGCCCTCCTCAAGGCGTACACGCCCACCAGTCCCGACCATGTGGCCCGCACCACCTTTCACCGGCGCGTGTCCACCGCCATGTGCTTGGCGGCCACCATCCTGCTGAACAGAGTCGACGCCCCACACGTCCGCACCGACGACGAGGCACAGGCCGCCGCCCGCGAGATTGTCCAGATTGCGAGGGAGTTGAGGACGGAGACAAAGTCCCTTGGTCCAAACGAATCGGCCAGCTACGCCCACCCCCGCAGCCTCATCTGGCCAATGCCCGTCTTCGTCGCCGGCATCGAGGTCGCCGATCCCGTCTACCAGGACTGGGTCCTGGCCTACCTGGGCGACATGGCCGGCTGGGGGACGAGTACGAGGCGGGCAAAAGAGCTGTTGAGACGAGTTCTCGAGAGGCAGGACAAGGAGGGGAAGCGGGTGCGAGTCAAGGATGTCATTGGCGAGTTCGGTGCAGTCTTGATCTGACGACGGAGGAGGAGACGAAGTCGACGACGACGGTGATGATCACGACTATGGTTGGAATGACAATGGAAATGTAAAGTGAAGAAATTTGGAGGAGATGAAAGTTGATGATACCCACGTACATAGTCCGTTGGTAGAAATCGACTTGGGTGGAACACGGGAGGTGGTGAGGCCAACCGCCAGGCAGCCACCACCCAAACAACCCCCTTTCAACCACCACAACACCCTTTATAAACAAAATAAGAGACAAACCTTGCAGTCCGCAGCAATGCGGACGTCTGGTCAACTCGTAATGATACAGAGAAGATTAGCATGGCGTACGTATTCAATTCCCTCCCTTGCCATTTCGCGATTGTTTACTTGCAAAGACGATTTACTAACATACTTCTCTCTTCTAGCCCTGCACAAGGATGACACATGCTTCCAAAGAGAGCAACCGTTTTTTTTTTCAGTCTGGGAATAATATCTTGTTGATTTATATTTTCTTTTCATTTTTTGCTGATTTCTTTTCGGGGACATTTCTTGACGAAAAAAGTAAAAATAAAAATAAAGGACAGGCGGAAAGGAAAAACATGAAAAAGGATACAGGACAAAATTAAATTGTATCCCCATGTGTCATCTTGCTCACCATTTCACGAAGCAACACATATATCAAGTTTAAAGAACATTTGAAATGAATTAATGCTATGATTACTTTTCCCAGCCATCCAAACGCCCATGCTGTATATACAACGATGCCATAAAAATCAGTGTCTCCCCCAAAATCAACCAATGTTGAACTCTGCCGCCGGGTTGCTCATCATCTCCTTCATCTTCTGCTGCATCCGCCGCGCCGCCTCCTCGTCCTCGGCGCCGTCGAACCGTTCGTCGTCCGAGTCGTCTCTGCGAGCTGCCGCCGCGCTGGCCTTGGGCTTGGAGTGCTGCTTCCGGCCGGCCGCCGTTGCCACGGCCGTCGCCCGCTTCTTGGCCGCCAGCCGCTGGATGCCGCCGCTCATGTTGCCGGGCGCCTCGCGCAGGCCAAAACTCTTGGCCATGTGCCCTAAATGCAGCTTGGTCATGTCGAAGAAGCCGCGCTCGTCGTGGGTGTGGGTCGCATAGGCGCGGATGTGCGAGCGGAACGCCTGACGGGCGGCGTCCAGCAATGTAGGGGACGCTGCCGAGCTGTTGTCCTTCTTCTTCTTCTCCTCCTTCTTGTCCTTCTTTCCGTGCTTCTTCTGCCACTCCTTTTTGGACGAAGACTGGGAGTCGCCCGCGTTGGCGCCGGTGGCGACGGCTGCCGCCGCCGACTTTAGGAGCCGCTGCTCAATGTGCAGCTGCAGCGCCTCGGCGCGCTTGGTCCACGACTGCTGGGTTTGGGACGGGTCGTGCTCGACGGGGACGTCGTCGTTGGGGTTGGCCGTCGTGAACGCTTCCGGAAGGGTCACGGGCGCCGCATAGCCCTTTTTGAGGACGGTGTCGTAGAGCTGCGGGTGCAGCACGGACGACGAGATCTGTTTCACGTAGGCAATGTAGCCCTCTTCGCTGCCGGGCTGCACAAACAGCGTGGTGCTGCCTGCGCGGCCAGCACGCGCCGTACGGCCGATACGGTGCAAATGGTCGTCGACGGCCATGGCCGGGTCGTACTCGATGACCAAGTCAACCGTCGGCACGTCGAGACCGCGCGCGGAAATGTCCGTCGTAATCAAGAGGGCCGGGTCGGTGGCGTGCCGGAAGGAGGCCAGTGTGGCCTTGCGCACGGGCTGCTCGAGGGAGCCGTGCAGCTTGTGGAGGACGACGGTCTTGTTGGCGGCGGAGGTAATGTAGGCGGCAGGGGCGACCGTCGATGCGGTCGTGGACGCGGCCGCCAGGGCCATCTTGGCGTTCTTGATGACCGAGGGCGTGTCGTCCGCCGAGGGTGCGACGGCGGGCACGATCTTGTTCTGGATGGGCTTGCCGTCGTCGCCAAACTCGCGGAGTAAATCAAAGTGGAAGTCGACCGAGTCGGCACACGACAAGAACACAATGGCCTTCATGACATTGTCTTTGCGGGCGAAAGTCGACCTCAACAGGCCAATGAGCGTGACAAGACGCAGTTTGGCCGGCACGATGGCGTATGTCTGCTTGAGCTGAGACGGTGCGGCAAAGACGGTCGGCTCTGGTGCAGTCTCCTTGTCCCCGGCTTCCTCGCCCTCCTCTGCCTCTTTCTTCTCCTTCGTCTCTTCGCCATCCTTCTTTGTCTTCTTCTCCTCCACATCACCGCCGGCCGACGTGATGTGCACGGCGTCTTCCAGCGTAATCTCGCCCAGCTTGATCGCGTTCATCTTCATCGTCGCCGAACAGAGCACCGTTACTCGTCGTGCCGGCAGGACACCCTCCGGCAGCGGCTGCCCGTCTTTTGTCGTCGTTGCCACCGTCTTGGCGCTCCGGATCTTGCTCACAATCGCCTTGATGTCCTTTTCGAACCCCATCTCCATCAGCCGGTCGCCCTCGTCCAGCACCAGCCACCGCACCCGGCTCACGTCCAGCACGTCTGTGTGGTCCAGGTGGTCTGTCAAACGACCAGGCGTGGCCACCAGAATGTTGACACCCTTGCGGAGCCGCGCCTTTTCCGCCTTCTTGTTCTCGCCACCAACCACCGTCGTCGCGTGCAGCCACGGCGCGCACCCCAGCAGTTTATCGAGGACAACCGCAATCTGCATGCACAGCTCGCGCGTCGGCGCCAGCACGACGGCAAACAGCCCCAGCCCGCCGCGGCTCAGCTTGACGTTGCTCGCCCGCCGCACGCCGTCATTGTCCTCGCTGAGCGCCAGCAGCCGCTGCACAATCGGCAGCAGGTACGCTAGCGTCTTGCCGGAGCCTGTTTCCGCCTGCAAAAACGCATCGTGGTCGTGGCCCACCAGCTGCAGGATCGAGTTGCGCTGGATGGCCGTCGGCGCTTTCAGGGACATGTACTCGGACAGCTGGCGCGCAATCCGTCGCGACAGGCCCAACTTCAAAAACGTGGCGGCCTCGTCGGACAGCGGCGCATTCGAGGGCCGGCTGATCTCGGCGTCTTCGTCGGGCTTTTGGGTGGCGTCGTCGTCCTCAAAATTGGTCGTGTGCTCGGGGATCGCCGTAAACAGCCGCGACGTCATGCCGTTTTGGGGTCGGCCAGCCGCCACGGGTGCTGCGCCAGGGCCAATCGGCCGGCTCGGCTGCCACCGTTGTGGAGAGTCAAAGTCGCTGCCACCACCTCCACCCGTGTGTCGTTTCGCCGCCCGCGCCTCTCCCCGGTCGTCCTGTCGTGGCCGCTTCGTCGGTCGGTCGGTCGAGTCTGTTGGCTTCGTCGGACTGCTTCCTTCTCCTTGCTGTCGTTTCTTGTAGTCGCGCTGTGCTGCTTTCCGGTCGCGCCATTTGCCGCCCTTGAACGTCACCTGCTGTGCAATCGGCGGCAGGTTGTCCAGGTCAATGTTGAGAATCATGCCACCGTCCGCCATCTTGTCGGTTGTCGCTGCGATAGGGCAGACTTTGACGTATTGAGGTGGCGGTTGGGGTGAAAAGTGAGGTTGAAGAAGAGAGAAGAAAAATGAGTGGGGCTGGAATGGTTGCTGCCATCAATCGCCCAAACTGCCTGAAAAAAAATTCTGCCAATCTTATCGCTGATAAGATGGCCCTGGACCAGGGCGGTAAAAGCGCTGGAAGACCTTCGCTGTCAATATGTACAGTGGACCCACAGTGCCCAAACTGTATTTGTTTTCTTTCATCCCATCGCCAGTTTTCTTTTGACATAATTCTTGACAGTTTGGTCTTGGTAATTCGTTTATTTAAAATCAGATGCCTTTTTAACTATGACCAGATATATAACTCCTGAAATGCGAGACCAAACTCGTAAAAGAATGACAGAACAATGCTAGCAGAAAATAGACCAACAAAACAAGCCTTTATCGGGTGAATGCTTTTCAAGAACACGTCTCCAACTTTCTTACCAAAACTGGACATATTCTTTCCGTCTTTTACTTTTTATGCCTCCGCGACAAGAGGCTCGGCGGCAGCCTCGTCCTCGTCAATCAGCTCGCTGTCCCGCGGCGGGAAGTGCGAGAACATGAGCACGGCCATGCCAATTACGGCCACGGCGCCGTTGCAGTAGAACGTGAGCTGCGACTGGCCAACGGCGGCCAACGCCGAGAAGATGAAGCCAAACACGCCCAGCGTTGCCAGCCGGGCCACATTCTCAACGAGCGTAATCGCATTGAGGGCATCGGTACGTTGAGACGACGGGCACATGGTCGTGATAACGCCCTTGGCGGCGGGTGCCGAGCCGGAACCAAACGGCAGAAGCACCGTCATCAGGTACATGTGCCAGCCCTGTGTGGCGAGTGCGGCGCCGGCAGTAATAATGCCGTCGACCAGCAGACTCCACCGAAGGAAGAAGAGGTCGAAAGCGTAGGCGGCCTTTTCCTCGTCGAGGGCGGCGGCGGCGGCATCTTCAAAGTCGTAGTCGTCCTCTGCGGCCTCGGATGCACCAAGGTGGCGGCGCTCGGCCGTCGACACGGGTACCAGAATAGGCTCCTCTTCGATCTGTGTGCCTGTAGGGGCGTCAAACTGTTCGGGCTCGGTAGGGATCTCGGTAATCACAGGCGTGGCGACGGCCGTGGGGGCGGCACTGCTGCTGCTGCTGCTGCTCGATGTGGTCGTAGCGCCGTAGCTCTTGACTGTCTCCTTGGCCGTTTTCTTGGTGGTTGACGAAGACGACGACGCCGACGACGACCGGCGCGCCTTGCGCTTAGCCTTGCGCTCGTCACGCGACAGGCGCGCAAACCAGTTCCGGCCCCAGTCGATGATCCGCGGGAACATGAAGATCAGGAAGAACGCCCGCACAAAGCCGTTGCCGGACATGAGCCAGCCGTTGTTGGCCTGGTTAAAGTCGAAGGTGGCCGTGGCGTACATTTGCAGGAGCGTCGGGGCGTAGCCGGTGGCGAGCACGCCCAGGAAGACACCGCAGCACAAGAAAAAGACACCGTAGTGGTTGGCGATGCGGCCGGAGCTGAGGCGAATCTTCTGGGGCAGCAACACCTTGAGCGGCTCAAAGAACCCGGCCAGGCCGCCGCGGCGGGTCGTCTTGGCATTGGGGTTGCTCAGGGACTCGGGCGAGATGTACGGCATGGCGTAGCGCGCAAAGAAGCTGGCAAAGATGAACAGGAAAAAGGCCGTCTGGAAGGGCCGCACGATGCCGTAGGTGTCGCCGACAATGCCGCCTAGCAAAAAGCCAATGGCCACACCGAGCATAATGACGCCCTGCAGCTTGCCGAACAGCGCTGTCCGCTCAATGGGCGGCACAACCTCGCCAGCAATCGTGTTGACCACCAGAATGTAGCCGGCCGGACCGCCAAAGATGGTAATGACCTGCGTCAGCTGGATAATCCACACACCAGCTGCGCCGCCGGCATACACGCCGATAATCTGAGCGGCCACGCGGATGGCCGGAATCGATGTTTGGAGAATGAGGGCGGTCCGCGGACCCCAGCGCTTGACCTGCTGGCCCGAAATAAACAAGTTCCATGTGCCGCAGAACGTCGTGCCGACACCGAGCAAACTGAATTGTTGGGCTGTAGCCGATGCAATCTCGTTGCGGCTGCAGCGGTCGCCCGTGCCCGTGTATGGCGGGTGGTTCTCGTAAAAGACGTCGCACTCCATCAGCCGAAAGACGTAAAAGATGGACACTTGCGTGAAGCTGAAGCTCAAGGAAATGACAAACCCGGCCATGAGCACGCGGTTGGCCGGGCTCCAGAGCGAGGCAAGCCAGCCCTTCTTGGGACCGGAGGATCCGGGGTCATCGACATCTTCGGAGGGAGTTCCGGAAAGTGCATTGTCGTCGGTGTCGGTCGGTGTTGTCGGCGTGGCGGTGGCCGATGTTGAAGCTGTCGACAGCAGCGGTGTCCGTTCGCTGGCCGCCATTTTGAAGAAGAGAGGTGGTGGGTGTCTGAGACCAGAGGGAGTCCGTGTGGCAGGAGCTATCCAGTGAAGGAAGGTCCTTGGGGAAGATGTGAAGGTGTGATGTGCGGGATGGAAGGCGCGATCCAAGATAGGATGGAAAAGGAAAGAGAGAAGAGAAGAAGGAGGGAAAGAAGGAGAAGAGAAAGAGACAAAAGAAGATGTTGCCTTTGGCGCCGCTGTCTCATGCAGCAAAATGACCAAATTTCCCCGGGAGCAAAACCCTTCCTCGTCTGGAAAGAACGGATGCAACGCGGAGGAAAGAGAGGAGGGCAGCACGCAGAACAAGAAGGTGCTCCGAAGAAGGAATGGCGGAAGGGGAGGAGAGGGGGAGGACACAAGAAAAAAGATGGGTACTCGCCGTGCCGAGACAGGAAGCAGCGGACGAGTAAAACTGAGAGGCAGCGTCACGAAAGAAAACACTGGAAAATCTTCAAATACGGCAGAAAAAAAAGAGGACCCAGAGTGACGAAATAGGAAAGTCCAAAGGAGGCTGCACGAGGGGACTGTGCAAAACGGCGAATGGCGTGCAAGAAAGAGAGACGAGGCAAGGAAAATCGACACCAAAAAGCAAGAACGATGGGGAAAAGCGCCGATAAAACGGTGGTTTTCGGGGGTCCTTCCCCACGCAACTAGAGCTAGTTTCTTTTTTACGCCGTCTTTTCGCCTCCGTTCTTTGCACTCGCCTCTCATCGGTGCAGCGTTGTAGCGAAATGTGATGAGACGAAAGTAAATGCAGGCCAGAACGTCGCACTTGCCTTGTAGTAGGGCGTGGGATACAATTACGGAAAGTACGAATCCCTTCACCCGTTCACGGAAGCTGCATGCTGCGTAAAAACAGTCACAGAGCATTGCGTGCGTCGGCAGGAAGGCGCGAACGAGCGGCAACGGGCAGCATGGCAAGGCAAGACCAAGCCAGGCCCGGACTAGCTCGGAAAAGGAAGCCGCATGGGAAAGGTTACAGCGGGCTTTGGAGAGGACTTTGCAGACAATACGGCGCTCTTTTGTGAACAAATTTCGTGTTTTCGCAATAAGTGCGGGGGAAAGCGCGATGATCGCCCACTGTTCCTTCACCGCCCGGCCGCCATCGGCGCGACAAAAGGAAGGAGCAGTGCAAAAGAAAGGTGACAAAAACACGAAAAAAAGAAAGAATCGGCAAAAGACATAAATCACGAGGATACTGCTCTTCAAATTTGCTGCTTCTGTCATTTCTCCTCGTCAGTTCAACCCACCGGGCTGACCTTCCGCTGTTACCCATCTTCTCTTCGTCTTATCAGCGCGTCTGCACGTTACCCCCAATCGGAGCCGATGCAATGCAGTGGTTGGTTGCATTAGACGACGGCAGGCTATCGCGCCAGTGAGATTTATACGGAGGAAAAGACGAAAAAGACGACAAAACGGAGGGCGATTCCGGCTGCTTAGAAAGCAATCTATTCGTACTTCTTCAATGATCGCCAAACGGTGGCCGATTCAGCCGATATCTGTGCTATTTCTATGGCGGATAAGCCCTTTAGTGTTCAGCTGTTGTCGTGATACGGTCGCGGTGGTCGCGCAACTTGCCTGCGTAAAGTATTCGTCATTATGAGTGAATAGCGTTCGTTCTGGGTTGTGATGGACTGGACCGGCCTCGGCAGATGGCGAAATGCAACGGCGCTGTGCAGGTCATCTCATGCACAATTTGGAGCCCTGATGCCGCCATTCCCCACGGTCTGACGGGGACAAAACGGCCACCTGTCAACGGCGAATTCAAAAAGGGAAAAGAAAGGACAAAAGAGAGGAAACCTCTTTGCTCTCATTTGGCACTGTTTTCTTCTTTGGTTTTAAAATCTCACGGTTGGTTTGCTGTCAGCCCGCCAAGTAAAGCTTATTGGGGCATTATTTAGAGTTGAGCCGGCTCTGGCTTGGCCAAATACCGTGCCGTTCGGTCGCCGGCAGCCGGGGTCACAACATGGTCAGTGCCGAACTGGGTGTCGTTGTTTGGCAACCCGGGCGATCTTGACATAAAGGTGCCAGATGGACACCCTCGATGGATGATACATCAGGTGACCGAAACGCACGCCCTCAGGAAGTGAGAGGTACATGTATACTCGATATGCAGGACTGTGGTGATGGTGTCACTATTAATAAAATAAGGTCGAACAAGGTCGGGCGACGGCGCATATTTTAAATTGCTCTGCCCTACATACATCAAGTCAACTGCCACATCAGGCAGGTGCCTGAAACGGAAAGTCCCATATGAAGGGACAGAATTGAGAAGTATGACAATAACGATCCTGCAGACTATGTCTACTTCTTTTGCATTGACGATAAATAACTACAATGTAAAATGAACGCAGAATGAGAACGACTCGAAACGAGTCAGTGGCTTCACGTCGTGACGTCCGACAGCATCGAGACAGGAATAGCTGGAATGACTTGTGCACTGAAAAAGGCATAAGACTTTGCATCCTGGACGAGCTGTTTTCTCAAGAGTCTAGACTTTTGGATGCAAAAAATACTCACTCGGCCGAGGTCTGCTGAGGAATGTGGCGCACCAAAATGGCTGAGACATTCCAGTCGAGACATGAGTCGCAATTGGGGAGGCGTTTTGAGAGCCGGTTGTGGCTGATGGCTGATAGCCGTTGACGTTGACGTTGACGCGGCACTTCACGATGACGTGAAAAAGAAAGTTGAATTGACAGGCAGACGAAGGATGCCCATTGTTTGTTTCTTGTTTTCTGTCTCCTATTTTCCATCCTCTTTCTCTGGGCCTCCCCCGGTTGTGAAACGACGATGCCCATTGGAACCACTGAAATGACCACATAAATCTCCAAGAACCCAGTCCTTTAACCTTAATTTCGCCTGTTCATCGTTCTTCTTCGACTTCCCAAGTCTTGGCTCTCCAGTAGACTTGCACTGATGCTGGGAACACAGCCTCTATTTGCCTGTATTCTTGGTCGAACCCTTGTCCCAAGCGAGCCAAGGTCCCCTAAAATCTCTTTAAATTTTGTAAATGCCCCCCAAAAATCTGTGGAGCGCCCTATCAGATCCCGCCATGTGCAGAAATCTACACTTGTTCGATGGTCATCTCATTTCCCGTGCCTGGCGATCCCCGCTTGGACCGGAAGGTGCAGCTGGGCGTGGTCTGCCTCGCCAGTCCCGCCGATCCCCCGCCCAAACGAACTTCCTTTCACAGTGAAGGGTGATGACGATGGAAGATGTACTTACCTTTGCAATTTTCACGCTTCTCGAGGTTCCTTCCGGAGGCAGGTCCTCTGGAATGCACTTGATGGACGTGCCAACCAGAAATAGCAGCGGCCCAGCGGTGCATCGACTCGGACTGGAATGCAACAATGGCGGGAAACAGAGACAAGCGGCCGAGACGCCCAATCCTTTCCCGTTGTCTCTCGCCTTCCCTCTGTGTCAAGGAGTGCCGTTCCTCGCTGGCATGTGCACTTGTGCCGAGACCTCTGTTCTTTTGTATCTTTTTGCCGCTTTTTTGTGATGGGAGACCGCGAACCAGCCCTGTCCTGCCTGTTGTGCCCGTCGTGCCTGCCATTTCTTTGCTAGTGCCTCCGCAACTGGCCAATTGCGTGTTATCAATGTCCGCTGGAACGGGAAGCCACGCCTCCTGGGCACACTGGAAGGAAAGACACAAAAGAGGAAAAAGTGAAGAAATAAGGAGGGAAAGAGGCAAGAGGAAAGAACTGAGGGAGCTGGGTGGACCAGAAGGAAGCGCGATCGACGGCCACCTGCCTTTTTCTGTGCAACTGGGCCAGCGCTGGCAATCGTGCACAAAGTTCCATCTGTGGACGCAAAGGGCAAGTACCAACCTCACTGCAGAACGGGAGAGGGCCAAGACGACCGGAGGACCCTTCGTCCATCAACCTCTTTTACGGGTCACTCGTTCTTTCTTGTTCTTTCCTGGCTTGGCCATCTTGACATTCATTCTCTTTCCTCTCTTTTGTGTCTTTCCTTCTGTCTTGAAATAGAAGTGTAGATCTGCTCTTTCCTTTTTCTTCAACCCGTCCACTCGTTCTTTCCTCTTTTATTTGACCTCAGTCCCTCCTTCCTCGACATCTCTTTTTTAATACTATTCTCCTTCCTTCTTTTCCACAAGTTGCCTGGTCACAGGTTTGTTGTGATCGTGCCTTCCCAGTTTCACGATTTTTGTGCTCGAGACAGTGTACCCTCGCCGGTCTACAAACATCTCGACCTGCCTCTGTTTTGATCCTCGATCTTCTTGTTCTCTTCGTCTTCTCTCCTTTTTGCAATACGTTCTTCAACCACCACACTCCTTTCAACCACGCTTTTTTGGTATTTGGATACAAATCCACATCACCACCCACGTTCATTACAACAAAAACATCTACACTTCTCGACTTTCACATTCAACTCCTCGACTCCCACCTTACCCCTGACTCCTACAAAACTCACAAACATGAAGTTCACCGCCTCCGTGGCAGCCCTCGTGCTCGCCAGCGCCTCGTCCGTCGCCGGCATCCACCACTATGGCAACATGAAGCCGCCACCGCTGTCTCTCGATAACATCGCCGCCAGAGACGCCCAGAGCAGCAACAATGTGCAGCACGCCAGCAAGATCAAGATCCGCGGCACCAACAACATCTGGCACACCACGTCTCACACCACGTCTGGCTCGTCGGCCCGTTCTCTGAACGAGCCGGCTGCCTCCCTCAATGGTGCCAACTTTGGCAAGGGTGTCTTCCAGCAGCAGGTCGACCACAAGGACCCCTCGCTCGGCACTTTTGGCCAGCGGTTCTGGTACAGCACCGAGTACTGGACCGGCCCCGGTGCCCCTGTTGTCCTCTTCACGCCCGGCGAGTCCGAGGCCGAGGGCTACACTGGCTACCTGACAAACAAGACCCTGACGGGCCAGTTCGCCCAGGCCATTGGCGGCGCCGTCGTTATGTTCGAGCACCGCTACTGGGGCGAGAGCTCGCCCGTCGACACTCTGACGACCAAGAACCTGCAGTACCTGACCCTGGCCAACGCCATTGCCGATGCCACCAACTTTGCCCGCAACGTCAACCTTCCCTTTGACAACTCGACCAACAACAACGCCCCCGATGCCCCCTGGGTTCTGTCGGGTGGCAGCTACTCGGGTGCTCTGACGGCCTGGGTTGAGCATGTCGATCCTGGCACCTTCTGGGCCTACCACGCAAGCAGTGCTGTCGTCGAGTCCATTGGCGACTTCTGGCAGTACTTTGAGCCCATCCGCCAGGGTCTCCCCAAGAACTGCAGCACCGATACTCAGCTGGTTATTGAGCACATTGACTCGGTCCTTGCCAACGGCTCAGAAGACGAGGTCCATGCTCTGAAGGACAAGTTTGGTCTTGCTGACCTCGAGAATGATGACTTTGCCTCGTGAGTTTCCTCTCCATAATCTTGTCAAATTTTGCATTGCATTCTAACAAAAGCAGTGTCCTTGTGAGCGGCCCGGGCGCATGGCAAAACCATGACTTTGACACCGGCTACTCTGGTGTTTACCAGTTCTGCGACTACCTTGAGGTGAGTACATAAAAACGGTGCCTTTCCAGTCGAAGATGGTCACTAACAAAATAGAACGCTGTTGCTGGCGTCTTCAACTCGTCGTGCAAGGCGAACACTGTTCCCGGTGCCAACGGCGTCGGCCTGAAGAAGGCTCTCAATGGATATGCCAAGTTCATCAAGGAAGCCTTGTTGCCCAACTACTGTCGTGACTTTGGTTATGGATTCGATGGAACCTACAACACAGAGTGCTTCAACACCCACAACGCTTCCAACCCCATGTACACGGACGTTTCCGTTGACAACGCTATCGACCGTCAATGGATGTGGCTGCTTTGCAACGAGCCCTTTGAGTTTTGGCAGACCGGTGCCCCCGTGGGCACGCCCACTCTTGTCTCGCGTCTGGTCAACGTTGACTACATGCAGAACCAGTGCGCTCTCTACTTCCCCGAGGAGGATGGCTTCACCTTCGGCTCCAACTCGCGCGTTGGCAAGACCCCCGAGGACGTCAACACATACACCGATGGCTGGTCGGTCACCAACACAACGCGCCTGATCTGGGCCAACGGCGAGTTCGACCCTTGGAAGGACGCCACTGTGTCATCAGACTTCCGTCCCGGAGGACCACTTGAGTCGACGCCCGAGGCCCCGGTCAATGTTATCCCTGGCGGCATTCACTGCAGTGACCTTATCTACGCCAATGCAGTGGCCAACGAGGGCCTGATGGCCATTGTCCAGGACGAGATTGCCACGATTAAGGGCTGGGTGGCCGAGTTCTACAAGAGCCAGTAAGACTGTGTCTCTGGGCTGGCATTTCTTCTTTCTCTCATTCATTTCCTTCTTGTCGTTTCCTTACTCTTATCTTTTTCCTTTTGTCATCTTTCCTTTCTCTTGGTGTCTTATTATTGGCCTTTTCTTTTTCCTGCTGTCTTTTCATCTCCATCTTTCTTCTCTTCTTGCACATATATTTTGGAGTCGGCCTTGGACGGCTAGACATTTCTACGTAGATTTTAATTCTCCTGTATATAATTCACGAACTTATTCCGCGGGACGTCTGTTTTCTTTGTTTTCTTTTTCTCTTCTTGTTTTTAAGCAAGCCATTGGAGGCTCTAGACAATACATTTGATTTAACTACTCTCTCAGTCTGTCTTGGATATTCTCTCTGGCTGTGTATCACACAGAGGCGTGATATTTCCTGTGCGAAGCTCCTCAGCAACCTGGGCAGACACTTCTGCCCACCGTTCTCTTGTGTCGGCCTCGGCATCGAAAGCATACAGCCACCGATTGCGAATCTTGATAGACTCTGGGTCGATCTCGACGCCCTCGTCGATGTTCTTGAGTGCATTGTGCCACCGATCGCGCAGATCCTCGCCGTTGGTCTGACTCTGGCGAATACGGCCGAATCGCAGCTTTTCATAAGTTCGTGTGGCCAGGGCGACATCACCATTGCACAAAGACAGACACACGGCCAGCACGCCTGCACTCTCAGTGGCCTGGCTGGCGCCTTGAGCACTCGTCGGCAAGTGAGCATGGCAGCTGTCACCCAGAAGCGCAATCTGGTGCGACTGGGCAGACACCCACGTCGGCAGCGGGTCGCGGTAGCAAATGATCCAGTCGAGGCACTCGTCGGTCGCCTCGACGGCCTTGCGGATCCGCGGGTCCAGGTCGGCCACGCACCGCCTGACCTCGTCAATGTCGCCCGGCTGGACCCACGACTCGTCTGCCAGCAACTCGGCCTCCTTTTCCTTGGTGGCAATCTTGCGCGTCACAATCCAGTTGAACTCCTTGCCGTCCCGCAGCGTGTTCTGCACAAGATGCGTGTCCGGGCCAATCCAGATGTTGACGCAGTCCTGGTCCACAAACTGGCGGCACCCCTCGTCTTCGATTCCCTTCAACAATTCGCCAGGGAAGTAGGCCCGGAAACACGAGTAGCCGCTGCTGCGCGGCGCGTCGGCGAAGCCAAGCACAAGCTCCCGCGCCCGCGACTTGATCCCGTCGGCGCCCACCACCAGGTCGGCCGTGTCGGTCGTCCCGTCGGCGAAGTGGATCACCACCGGCTGGCGACCGCTTGCTTCTGATGCTTGGGCTGGCTCCTCGTACTGCACGACTTCCCGCCCCATGTGCAGGGGAATCCCCGCGTCCCGCACCCCCGCCAGAAACGCGTCATGATAATCCCCGCGGTGCCCAATCCGCCCAGCCATGTCCATCAGCGGCTGCGTCGCCAGAACGCGCCCGTCGCCCCACCGCCGGATCTGCATCGTCTCGGAGCTGTTGCCGATCGAGGTGAGGGTGGTGTGCAGGTCGTCGGTCGCCTGCCATCGTTTCAAGAGTTTCAGGGCGTTTTCGCCGAGGCCCAACGAGTCGCCCAGCCGGCGAAAGGCGCGAATCTTTTCGTAGACGACGACGTCGTGGCCGTGGTGGCGCATAGCGAGAGCGGCCGCACAGCCGCCGAGGCCGGCGCCGACAATGATGACTGCAGAACGAAGGTGAGTGTCAGATATTGTAAATAGAAGGCCGTCAACAGAACCTTGTGCATACCTTTCAATTTCTCGGTCGACATGTTGAGTTGACGGGTACGACAGGTGTAAGTTGAACGTTGATGTTACAGTTACGGTTGTCTGTTGGTCTGTGTTTCCTGCTTTGCTAATTTATTTTCTTGCCATCCAGTCCACCCGGGTTACGATTTCCTTTCTTTTTCTTTTTCCTCCTTGCCCGCCCCCATGTGTCGTCATTCCTCTCTTTCGTCTAGAGTGGCACAGCAGCAATCTGGTCAATCTACCCGTTGTACGCGTGCTTCATCTGCCGAATACTGGTACGACACTCCCCTAATCTCCACACACTTCCCCCTCCATCCCCCATGTTTTCGGTCGTCTTGTCAAAGTAGCATCGGGAGCGTCCCGCCGAACCAGACTAAACATTTGTTTATCCGGGGTCAAACCGCATCCAAGCCAGCCAAGCTACCCCAAGACGATCAAGATGCGGGGGAATGTGCTCATCCTGTGCCCATTGACACGCACTCGTCTGTTTACAAAGAAAATGGTAATAAGAAAGATGGAGTCGTGGCCAAGGCGCCGTCGCAATCCCACTAACATTCTCCGAAGTCGAGCTAGTCAACACATCTCGACACGGAAGTCTACACGGAAGTATATCATGAAAGGGCAATCATTGTCAAATCCTCACAAAAGCACCAACTCGACACATTACAGACACAACCACAACCAAAACAAAACAAAATGTCAAATTCTACTCCAACTTCGAAAGTGGCCACTCTCGACGAGGCGTACAATGGTGCACCGCCACGCCTCCAGGACGAGGCCACGGCCGTCCGCGACCGTCTCGCATCGAACCGCACACTACCGGCACGATACACTCGACGACGTGGCCTGCAGCCGCCGCCGGGGATGACCGCCGAGACATTTTTAAAGGCCATTTCTGAACTGCGAAGTGAGCTCGGGGGTGATGACTCCCTCATCCAGATCAACGACGAGGCCGTGGATCTTGTTGACGGCTGGTACCTCGACAAGCCGGCAACGACCCACGACGCCTTCCACGTCGGCGACCCCGAGGCCCTGGCCAGCAGTGCCGTCATTTTCCCGCGGTCGACCGAGGACGTGCAGACTGTGGTGCGGTGGGCCAACAGGCACACAACGTCTTCGGGAGACGGCAAGAGTCGAGGCATCCCCCTCTACCCCATCTCCATGGGCCGCAACCTGGGCTATGGCGGTGCCGCACCGCGTGTGCCCGGCGGTGTCGTCCTCGACCTCGGGCGCAACATGCACCAGATTTTGTCGCTCGACGGCGGCAATGCCAGCTGTGTCGTCGAGCCGGGCGTGACGTACTTTGCGCTGTACGAGGCCGTCGAGCGGTTGAACGAGGCCAACAAGGACCACCAGACGCCCTTGTGGATTGACACGCCCGATCTAGGTGGAGGCAGTGTCTTGGGCAACGCCGTCGACCGCGGTGTCGGGTACACGCCCTATGGCGACCATTTCGGGAATCACTGCGGCATGGAGGTTGTCCTTCCTGATGGGTCACTTTTGCGCACAGGAATGGGCGCTTTGCCGGGCCCTTCAGACGCCGATGGAAAGGAGACCGACAACCCCGCCTGGCAGTCGTTCCAGCACTCGTTTGGCCCGTCCATTGACGGCCTCTTCTCGCAGAGCAGCTTGGGTATTGTCGTCAAGATGGGCTTCCACCTGATGCCCGCCCCGCCCGCGCACCAGTCGTACTGCCTGACGTTCCCCGACGAAAAGGACTTTGCCGCCATTGTCGAGGTCATCCGCCCGCTGGCCCAGCAGGGCGTGCTCGGCAACATCCCGCAGCTGCGGCATGTCGTGCAGGAGCTCAACGTGACCGGCCAGTCGCGAGAGACGTTTAGGACGGCAACCTCGAAAGGGCCACTCACACCGGACGATGTCCATGCGGCGGCGGCCAAGCTCCCCTTGGGCGACTGCGCCTGGGTCTTTTACGGCACACAGTACGGCCCGACGCAGGAAGACCTCCAAAAACAACTGGCCGACATTCACGGCAAGTTCAAGGCAGCCATCCCCGGCACGCGTCTTGTCTTGCCAAACGACGTCCCTGCCGACCATTACCTGCACGCCCGCGCGCTCGTCTGCGCCGGCGTGCCCGTCCTCCGCGAGCTCGACTGGCTCAACTGGGTCCCCAACGGCGCCCACCTCTTCTTCTCGCCGATTGCGCCGACGCGCGGCGAGGACGCCGAGAGCCTGCACGCCCTGATCAAGGAGCTGCACAAGAAGTACCAGTTCGACCTGTTCCCGACGCTCTGTGTGGCCGGCCGTGAGATGCATTACATCTCGAACATTGTGTACGACCGCGGGGACGCCGACGCCAAGAAGCGCGCCGTCGGCCTTATGCGGGAAATGATTGCGGCGTGTGCGGCGCGCGGGTTCGGCGAGTACCGGACGCACCTGCTGTTTGCGGACCAGGTGGCGCGGACGTACAGCTGGGGCGGGCAGGCCTTGCTCAAGTTCCACGAGACGATCAAGGATGCACTGGACCCGCAAGGCATCCTGGCGCCAGGCCGCAATGGTATCTGGCCGCAGGCATACAGGGGCGAAGGCTGGGAACTCGGCGTCAACGATGTGAACCTGGATGTCATTGGGCCAAGAAAGTAAACTGGAGGCAAACAGCGCAGAAAGTATCGTTGAAAACTTTGTATTAAATGCAAACTGGAAAGAAAATGGCAGATGCTAAATGCTCGAGATGCAATGCAACGTGCGTACGATGCAGATCGTAACAGAGCACAATATTAATATCAAAACGCCATGGATAGGCAGGCCCCTATAAGATTGTAGGTGAAAGAAGAACCAAAAACCAACGCCGGCCAATGCAGATCAAATCAAAAGAAACAAAAATTAAAAATCAAATGTGCCAACAGAAGCACCAAGATGGCATCCCATATGTCAAAAGCCAAAGTATATTCGTACTCCGACCCCCCCTAAAGGGCCGTCGCAACAATGCCCTCGTAGGCCCGCTCGACCGTCTCGGTGCCCACGCCGGGCACGTTGCGCAGCTGCGCCAGCGTCTCAATGTGGTGGATCGACGTCGTCGGCTCGGGGCTCATGCGCTCAGCGCTGTCGCCGCCGCTGTTTCCCCCATTTTCATCGTCGCTGTTCATGTTGGCATTGGCAAAGGCGGCGGCGCCGGCCACACCGCCGCCACGCTCCAGGTAGGCCACCAGACCGCGGGCGGTGCGCGCACTCACGCCATCCAGACCGCCAATGCGGGCGACGTCGCGCGAGTTGACAATGTCCAGCAGCTTCTGCTTGCGGGGCGTCATGATGACGGCCGTAAACGTGTTGTTGTTGCTACCCGTAATGCTGTTGTTGCCCGTAACGCTGGTGTTGTTGGTCTCAAACGACTCGTCGTCGGCATCTGCCGAGTCCGAATTGCCGCTGGGGCTACTGGGGTTGGCGAGCAGCGACGTCTTGGCCGCCTTACGACCGGGCGACGCGGCCGCCAAGCGCGACCGGCTGCTGCTGCCGCTCAACAGGCCAGTGGTGCGCCGACGCGGCGACGGCGAGAACAGAGACTTGCCCTTTTCGGGAGCGCTGGCATAGTTAAGAGTAGGACGAGGCGGCAGCAGGTCATCCTCGTCGTCGCCCTCTTCAGCATCGGCGTCGGCCTCGAAATCGTGCTGGTCAACGTCAAGGTCGAGATCGACATCGTCCGCGACATACGACGCCACATCGCTGACGGAAAAGTTGCGGCTGCCCATGCGGCCGATGCGGCGGAAGGTGGGCGTTGTAGGCGTTGTCAGAGCCGTCGAGGCTGCAGTGACGGCCCGCTTGCGCTTGTGTGGCTGCTGCTGGAGCTGCTGGTGCACAAGCGCCTGTAGTTGCTGCTGCTGCGAGACTTTGCGCGGCGAGCCTTCGCGGCGCGCCATCTTGGCCTTGAGCTTGGCAATCTTGGAGAGCAGCTTGGGCTGGCCCGGGAAGTGGGGGACGGCCTGCTCGTAGTAGTGGAGAGCGACTGCATCGTCACCGACTTCCTTGTGCTGGCGCGCCAACAACAAGAACCGCAGACCCTCGGCACGCGGGTCTTCCTCGCCATTGTTGCCGGCGCGGGCGGCGTTGGTGGTGTCATCGATGCGGCGCTCGAGTGCTTCGAGACGTTTGCTGTGGAGGTCGTCTTGCTGCTGCTTCTGGAGCTGCTCTTCCTTTTCGCGTGCGGCCAAGGCTTCGGCGACCTTGCGCTCGATAATCGCTTCGATCTGCTCGGCAGAGAACATGGGCGTTGACGCGGTTGGTGGCGCTGCCTGCAGGGGCTGTGGCGCAAGCCGGCCAATATTGGAGGCCGAGTAGGCGTGGATGGATGGCCGTGCCAGCTTGGATGTGCGCGTGGTTTCTGTCACAGTTGCATCGGCAACAGACGGCCGCGACTTCATGGCGCCGATCTTGGTCGTGGCCAGCGACGGGCGGCCGGCAGCCAGCGGGCCCATGCGGGAGGATGTGATCGAGGATGTGATCGAAGAATGAGAGGATGTCGCGGAGGAAGGGGGGACAGAGGACGTCGAGGCGGATCTTTGTGCTGCTTGCGCCGGGGCGGTCGGTTTCGCTGCAGCGTGGTCAGTATACACCATAAACGCTTTGGCAGGCTTTTCCTTGTCAGGCTTGTCGGCAGCAGCCGCCTTGGCCGCCGCCAGATTGCCTGTCTGGATGTTGTGCGTGTTGCTCGTCAACGCACGCAGCGGTTGACGGACCAGGCCAGACCCACTTGTTGAAGAAGACACGGACGACGCCGCCGTCGAGGCGAGCGACATTGTCGAGCTCGAGGCGGAGCCCAGTGTAGATGATATTGATGAAGAGACAGACCCCATGGTCATGGACCGCGGCAGCTGCTTGAAGACGACCTCGTTCTCAATCTCGCGCACTTCGATGCGCTTGGCCCGCGAGCTGACGGTCAAGCTACTGAGAGTGTCGAGGTGGTAGCTGCGGACGGGCGCCAGGTTGAGGATCATGACGGTGATGCCGTTGTTCTGGCCCAGCGACAGGATGCGCGTCATTTTGGACTCGCGGTACGGGATGCGCCGCTCGCCGCGGGCAATGGCGTCGACACACTGGCTCAGTACGAACAGACTCTTGTTGATGGCGGCCGACTCGACGAGACGCTCACGGCCGTTGTCTGTCCGCCGATTGTCCTCGGAACCAGCCAAGTCAATGGCCGACGCCGTGCTTTCGCGCACCGACACAATCGAGCCCGATCCGTCCTCGGAACGCGTCGTCTGTGTCACCTTGACCCGCAGAATGGCGTGGCTGCGGCTGCTGTGGGCATTGAGCTTCGTGGAGGCGGTGACGCGGTTCTGGTTGGCGGCCACATACAGCTTCTCAAAGTCGCGCACATCGCCACAGCCGACCTCCGACAGGCCCACGACATAGGTCTTGTTGTCCTTTTCGCGCAGCGGCAGGCCGGTGGGCGTGCGCTTCTCGGGCGGCTCGAGCAAATCGTAAACCTTGTCGTTGTAGATCTCGTAGTACGACAAGAACACGTCCACCTCTGTCAAACCGTCCGAGTCTTTGCTAATTTTTTTGCCGCGGCGGAAGACGTGGCTCAGAATGCGCGGGATCACGCCGCGGTCGGCCAGCTTCATGCCGCCGCGCATGGTGTGTGTCTTGCCTGTGCCGGTGACGCCGTACGCGAAGAGGGTGATGTCGAGGCCCTGGAAGAGCGCCTTGATGTGGGGGGCCACTAAGGTGCAGAGAGGAGTTAGCAAGTGTCAGAAGAGAGTCTGTTTGTCATCCAGGGGCATTGTATACCCTCCGCGTTGAACAGCTCTTCCTGCGTGGTGGCCTGGCCGTAGACGCTGTTAAAGGTAAAGGAAAACTCCTCGGCCTCGTTCTTGGGGCTGGGGATCTTGACGACGTTGGGCGGGCGGCCATCTTCGGAGCTGTCGACGCGGACAATCACGTCCTTGTCCAGCTCTTTGGGGAGAAGTGGCCGCACACGGGCAACCACGCGAACGGACATGGCGACGAGACGAGACGACGAGACGATGAGGCGAGACGAAGTCGAGGCGAGTCAAGTCGAGTAGAAGGCCAGAGGGAGAAACGAAACGAAGTCGGGACAGAATCAACGTCGCGATGCCATCCAATCAATCTCCAATGCACGCTCCCAATGCAAATGCAAACAAATGCAAACAAGAGGGGTATCCGCAAAAGAAGGAAAAGAAACAAAAGACAATGAAGGAAAGACGAAAACGCAACAGCCCGCGACCTGTCAAACTCGTTGTGTCGAACTAGTTCGTTCTGCGGGATGCAGGTTTGAAGATTCGAGAGTTTCTTTTGGTGTGTTTGGTTGTGAACCAAATTTCCCTATTTTTCCCCAGTCAATATTGATCCCACACAAACCGGAAAGACCCCTTTCCTGTGAACTGTGATCCCTGTGCTACTGTGCTACCTCCCTCGCTCCTTCTGGACGTGGTGAAGCGTGTAAACCACCCCCTGGAAAGGGACAGTAGCGCGTCTTTGGAAATGCGTGGGAGCGTGTTTCTGTGGACCCGGTTGCCAGCAGCAACGGCAGGAGCGAACAAGAACAAGCGCCAACTGCCAGAGACCAATTGGTCTCGTTGCGGACTGGTCCGAGCTTCTGTAATGTCCCATTGCGGTTTAGCGCACAACTGCTGGACGGGAAAGCTTGGAAGCTTGCAAAAAAGACATCTGACGTTTTCACCCGACCAAGACGACCCATCAATTGACGACATCGCCATCGCCACAACAGCGATCATCGACACCGACATCGACGGCGACAACACTCAGTCGGCCTGTTTTCTCTCTTTACTCTTGTCGCCCCCACACTCGTTACAATGCGCGGCGCTTCACTGCGGCCGTCGGTCGTCTTGCGATCACAAGCGACGTCTTCTCTCTCTACTTTCACATCTTCAACACAGTACATCTGCCGGCAATGCATCGTCGGCACGGTGGGCAGCCGGCGGCACATCCAGATCAGCTCGGCTCCGGCGACCGAGTTCCCGCGGCCGTCTAGCGGCGACGCCTTTAACACGGCGAGCGGCCGTGATGAGGCTGGTAAGTCAGGGTGCGTAGCAGAAAGACGATTTGTTCACCACTAACAACATAGACGCCCGATTCGAGGTCCTCGGCTCACCATACTCGCTGCTCTCTGTCTCGCTGTCTGCCTCCCAGAACCTGTACACGCGCCGCGGCACCCTGGTCTCGGTGGCCGGCAAAGTCGACAATGCGCAGTCGACGCTCTCGATCCTGGCGCCCGTCCGCCGCGCCCTGCTCGGCATGCCCTTCCTCTACCAGCGCATCTCCTCGACCACCCCCCTGACGCTCCTGATCGGCACAAAGGCCGCCACGACCACCATTTTCACTCTTCACCTCGACGGCACCACCGACTGGGTCGTCGCGCAGCGCAATGCCCTGCTGGCCTGGACGGGCCACACGCTGTCGGTCACGCCCCAGCGCGGCGAGGGCACCGCGAGCCTGGGGATTGCCCACTGGGGCACGTCCTTTTTGACGGGCCGCGGCCTCGCCGCGCTGTCGGCCCCCGGCTACATTTACCCTGTGACGCTGGAAGCCGGCGAAGAGCTGGTGGTCCACCCCAGCCACATTGTCGCCTACGCCGTCAACAAGCAGGGCGCGCCCAAGCCGTTCCGCCTGCGGTCCGCCAAGGGCGCGCTGACGAGTGCAGCCGAAGCGGCGGCCGGCGCCGTGTCCTCGGCCGCCGCCTCGACCGCCCAAATCACCGCCAGAGCCGTCAAAGGGCTGCGCCTGCAAACGCCAAAGGCGCCAGCCACCAACACGGAGGACAGCATTGCCGGCCGCGTCTCGCGCTTCTGGGGCGTGATGCGCACAACTGCGACCTACAAGTTCGTCTCGCGCGCCCTCTTTGACGCCCGCACCGTGCTGCGCCGCACCGTCTGGGGCGACCGCCTGTTTGTGCAGGTGCGCGGCCCCACCACGCTGCTGCTGTCGAGCCGCGGCGTGCGCGTGGCGGACGTGCTGACGCGCGACAACGTCAACGAGATTGCCGACGCGGAGGCGGGTGTTGTGGCGGAGGCGGTCAAGCAGGCGACGTCGCCGGCAAAGGGCAAGGATGAGGGTGAACTCTCTGAAGCGGCGTCGGCCGCCAGCAGCACCACCGCGATCCACGTGGCCGAGGTCAAGGCCAATGGCAAGGTCGAGTTTACCGACGCCAAGGACCTCAAGGAGTTTGTCCGTTAGGGAGAGGGGACGAGTGAGAGAAAAGATTAGGAGGTGAATAGATAGAAACGACGCTACACTGTACATTATATGAGGAAGGACCAGGCTAGGCTGGGTGGGACGGCATATGGAGGCATCATATCTTTTTCTTTTGTTACAAAATATTACTGCCTTTGCGCATTCGATACATTCGAGACAATTCGACGATAATTCAGCAAGCGCAGTATTACCTAATTACGAGGCGTTAACAGTGACAGCGACAGTTCGCCTCTAGCGAGGAACGCTCCAGCTAACAACTAACACGGGCCTACGGGGCTGGTGCATTCATGTTGATTCAACCACATGAACCAATCTGCCCAACACCATATCGGCACCAGAACCAAGATTTAATTCAAAGCAAGATCCAATTCCAGATTCAGATCCAGATGATCTCCTCGTCTCGCCGTGTTACTCACTCGCCGTTCCTGAATGGGCATCTGCTTCGTGTCGCAAGATCTGCCCGTCGTTCTCTTTTAGAAAGGAGATGCAGATGCACAGATTCCACATGCCACGCCCACCCTTCGCGTCTTCGCGACTTTCGACTGTCGTCCAGTGTGTTGGGACCAATGCATGGGGTAATAGGGTCAAGGCAAAGTATGGGGTACACCAGCCCTACAACGTTTAATTCTCCTTGTGAGTCGTACGCCTGTTGCTCTCTTTTGTTACTTTGGCGACTTGCGGTGAGGCAACTTCCAGCGAGGCTGATGCTGTCTTATCCTGCTGTCAACTTTGTCATCTTCCCTACAAGCAGCTTCAATCACCACTCTGATGACAGATACGAAGGATTCCAGGGTCATATTTATCCCTCTGTTGGAGCTGCTGACAATATCAAATTTGCAGACCAAAGCTCACGTATTCCGATGCTTCATGGTCTGCCCCAGATTGCGTGTTTGCGTGTTTTGACTTCAAATTGCCTGCCGTGAAGCTCTGCAAATGGCCGAGCTTGGTGTGTTTTTTGGCAAGTAGTATTCCGCTGAGCTTGGGCTGCGAGGCCAGCTCCAGCCCTTTCAGGGCTCGTGCCGCCAGTGGTGTTAGGGTGGTCTTTGGGTGTCATCCCTGCTCCTTTCAATCTCACTCCCAGTGGTGCCCCACCTCGGCCTTTCGCGCTTTCAACTCCTTTCACTGTCGAGACTGTCAAACAAGGCTCGCCTTTCGGACAACGGACTTGCCTGATTGGGCATGTCAATTGCCTGTTCTGGTGGTCGCGTAGAAGACAAGACGAAGAACACAGACAATTGAAAAGGAAGTCCAGAACATCCCCGCGTCGGCGGAGGATGGTATTGCTGTTTGAAGCTGGATTGTGCGATTTCTCCTTTTCCTAAGATTAAGCTTGTTGGTGTCATTTGCAGCCTTGCTTTGTCATTTCTGGGGAACAATGTTCCTCCTCCAAATGAGTAAGCTGGGTATTGCCAAAAGGACGAGAAATATCAAAAAATACCACATCAACATGGACTCTAAACATGAGATCATTCCATAGTCGTACACCCCTTCATACCCTTGGCTGTCTGACTTTGACTCTTCTCGATCCTGCACCGAACTGGTCCGCCTCGGACGTATCGATGTTCACCCGGCGATTTACAAGTCACTGCGAAGATGTCAGAGAAACAATAACAAACTTGAACAAAAGACGGTCGACAACGGCGCGCGGCGCTTAGGCGGTGCCGGAGTTATTCTATTTCTCCATTCTCCTCTCCTTCGTTCTCTTTTTTCCTCCAGACTAAGCTTTGTCTCCACCGTAAGACACGGCGAAAAGTCGCAGCCCCCGACAATGTTCGCGTGTAAAGCACGGGGTTAACAGTGAAAACGGTGGAAAACTGGCGGTACATAGTAGAACACAAAATAATGTCCGCAGACGCGCCACACAAACTGTCCACACATCGTCAAAACTAGCCACTCATTCTTGTTTGACCGTCTTCCTTTTTGACGCCTTACATCCGAGTGATGCACGAGTGAGTCAACATGATTCTGCGAAAGTGGTGAGGGCGTGTCTGTAGACGGTCTTTCCAGGAATTATCACCGAATGCTGTTACCTCTCAACATTCTTGGACAGTTTTACTCATTTCTTACGTGGCTACCTATGTCGACCTGCCTTGCTAGAAGTAGGATCGTCGTCACTCGAGTCGAGACCCGTGAAAATAAATGTAAGATTGCATCTTTCTGGCCTCAATATTCTCCCGAAGACTCTTTTCACTTTCACTCTGCATCGCGCCCCGAACATAACGGCCGAGATAAAGCAGTTTCTTCACCCGCAGGATGCAATCCCTTTTAGCCTTGTCAGCAAGTTCCATCAATTTTTATATTTTTTGTCTCTCGTCCCGCAAGATGGGTCATTCTTGTCTATTCATGTCCGCGATGTCAAAAAGTAGGCCTCGTACAGTGCCATCTCCGATGAGTTGCCTATTCGGGCAACTGACGGACTTGAAAGTCAATAGGAAGTGCTGGCAGCGTTGTATTCCCCGTTTGCCAAGCCCAGATACAACGTGCTGAACGTGCCTTGCCTGAGACAGCAGCCCTCAAGCACGTTTTTTGTCTCCCTGCCGTGCCATCACACGTACACAGTAGGTAGTGTTCGCGTCTTCCGTATCGACCTGTCCTCGACGCCCGTATTATTCGTCTTTGCTCGGAGCTGAGCCGACGCCCGATGTGGAAGCACCCGAAGGATGAAGGAAAGCAGAGAAAAGGCAGTTTCTGACAAATGGACGCTGGAGAAATGGGGAAAACTTGTAAGAACGTGTGGCCCAAAACAAGCCTTGCACTAGCTAGACCCATCAGGGCATGGCGCGCTATGGCATGCTTTTTAGGGGGTGTGCAAGATGGGCAGGAAGGACGGACGGACTCGAACTGAAAAGACCAGGGACATTGCGCTCTTGTTTCTTTCTTGTCTCCGGCTGGTTGTTGCTAGTATTTTGTTCTGTTTCCTACTAGCATTTTTTAGGATCATCCTTTTCTTTTTTCTGTTCTCCACTCGGTGAATTGCACTCGGAAGCTGACCCGTCTGGACTGCCATATTCATATATATATTGTTGCCCTCTCCCCTTGGCATCTCATAACGTCCATTCTGTCTATCCTACAGTAACAAACATTGCCTCTTCAGTTTCTGTCTTTTCGTCCCTGGTTGACATTGACATTGACACTTCAGTGACATTACATTCGCCTCTCCCCAGAAAGCACTAACAAAACAAGCCATCCCCGCACGACCTTGCCCCTTTCAGCACCAACACGCATTCTCTGAGAGGAGAGTAAATAAGAGGACATCCACCCATTTATTTCAATCAGCATTGTCTTTCACACAATTCTCGCGATCGTCGAGTCCCTCCCAGTACAGGCATGGCCGCACAGTCTGACGTGCAACCATCCTCTGCGTCGCAATCCACTCTCGACGACACCAAGACACCCAATACAAACACAAACACAGCCAATATGGCCTCCCCACCAGCGGCCTCCCTCGCCAAAGAGGAAAAGGGCGACTCGTCCCCCTACAACGACGCCTCCCGCCGCTCGTCCACATCCTCCTACCGCCGCCGCCGCTCGCTCGAGCGCATCCCGTCGCAAAACAACGAGACCGACGCCAACGTCTACCCGGAGCCCAACAATGTCGTCGAGGCCGACCTGGAAAAGGGCGGCTACGGGCCGGAGGAGTCAGATGAGTCGAGCAAAGAGCAGAATGACACAACCAACAACGAAAAGACAGAAACGCCAACAGCACCCCCCGCTGGGCCGCCAGGCATGAACCCGGCCGATTTCCCTGACGGCGGCCTGCAGGCCTGGCTGGTCGTGTTTGGCGGCTGGTGCGGCCTGTTCTGTACTTTTGGCCTGATCAACTGCATCGGCGTCTTCGAGACGTACTACTCGACGGGCCCGCTGTCCAACTACTCGCAGGGCACCATCAGCTGGATCATGTCCGTGGAAACCTTTTTCATGACGTTTGGCGGTCTGGTGTTTGGCCGTCTTTTCGACACGTACGGGCCGCGCTGGCTCCTGATCATCGGCACCGTCGTCTACATTTTCGGTCTCATGATGACCAGCCTGAGCTCCGAGTACTACCAGTTTTTGCTGGCCCAGGGCATCTGCGCCGCGCTGGGCTCGTCGGCCGTTTTTAATGCGTGCATGGCCTCTGTGGTGTCGTGGTTCTTCCGCCGCCGCGCCGCCGCGTTCGGCATCATGGTCTCGGGCTCGTCGCTCGGCGGCGTCGTCCTGCCCATCATGTTTGACAAGCTCATTGCCCGCATCGGCTTCCCCTGGGCCATGCGCGCTGTTGCGTTCTTGTTCCTGGGTCTCTTGATTATTTGCTGTCTCACCGTCCGCTCGCGCCTGCCGCCCCGGCCCAAGCCCTTGATTATTCGCGACTATCTCAAGGGCTTTACCGAGCCCGCCTACGCCCTCACCGTCTTTGCCTCCTTCCTCTTCTTCTGGGGCATGTTCTTGCCCTTTAACTACATTGAGCTCCAGGCCCAGGCCGCCGGCATGAGCCCGACCCTGCTGCCGTATCTGCTCTCGATCATCAACGCCGTCAGCATCGTCGGCCGCATCGCGCCCGGCATCGTCGCCGACCGCCTGGGCAGGTACAACATTATGATTGTCATCACCGCTCTGTCCGCCATTATCTCGCTGGCCCTCTGGATCCCCGGCAAGTCGACGGGCGCCATCATTGCCTACTCGATTCTGTTTGGTTTTTCGTCCGGCGGCTTCATCAGCCTTGGGCCCACCCTCATTGCCCAGATCTCCGACATCCGCCAGATTGGTATCCGGACTGGCACCGCTTTCGCCGTCCAGAGCTTTGGCGCGCTGACGGGCTCCCCCATTGCCGGCGCTATCACCACCAGCCAGCACGGCAGCTTTACGGGCCTGCAGTACTTTTGCGGCTTCTCCATGCTCGCCAGTGTCGCCGTTTTCATTGTGGCGCGCATCGTCATTGCCGGCCCGAATCCAATGAAGAAGGTGTAACCCTCTCCCTCTTTCTCTCTCTTTTCCTGTCTCTCTCCCTCCCCCTATAAAGGTTAAAAGGCGGCATCTCTGGCGTTATACATTTGCTTCGTTTCACTTGCAACTCTTCTCTTTGTGTCTCCATGTCTTTGACATCTCTCATCTACTATATATATTTGTATACCTGTATATTTTTGGCCACATCTCTTAGAATACCCCTATACATACACTAAAATAATATGAAATCTCTTCTTTTGTTAAATGAGGATTAGTCTACTTGCAGTGATGTATTGATGTATTTTGAGGGGAAAATGGATAAAAGGTGGCAAGTTAATCTTGGCCGTCCATTTTGTATTGGAGGAATCATAACTGATGAGCCTACATGAATATAAACCCATAAAGATGTTATTCGTCTTATTATAAGTTTCTTTATCTATATTAAAGTCTATGTTCATACACGGTTTCTGTTCCTTGTTGTCTTTCGGTAAGTTTACTTTATCACAATACTTCTCAATTGATTTTATATTGAAATTAAATCAGAATCAAAACTACAACAACCCCCATTGTTTTTATGAAATAAAATATCTTAAAATTATAGACTATATTACATTCTAATCTAAAAATCCTAAAATAAATTTTGTGCAATTACTTATTGCAAAATGTCGACAAAAAAGTGATGCCCATGGCCGTCGTGTGATTCGTCATCCGAGATCGGCTGTGATGTCACCAGCTTTTGCGGTTTTCTGTTAGCTGCCCATCACCTGAGCTTATCCTGGTCCGCCATCCTTTGTCTATTTACTTCTTTGCTCAACGCAGTAAGAATCTGTCTTATGTCTTATGATACTGCCGTGTTTTCTTTGCCTTTTCTCTCGAAATATCATCAAGACGGCAAGAACAGAAAGACAGGATCGTTTCAAGGACGCGACTTTGTCCGCTCCCTAAAAAAAGACAAAGCCCTTCTGAGAAAAAAAGAAAGACGACGCCCAGAAAAAAGGGACAGGGACCCCACTCAGCCGGCCGGCCAATCAACACTGCCAGTCTCACCCTGCGAAAGGGGCACCATCGCCCCCATGTTTCTTCAACGTCCAGCTCTCACAGCCTTTGAGCCGTTTCTATTCGTAGATTCAGGGCGGAACCAGACCTGGAGCTTGCCCAAAAATACCAAAAATACCCCCAAGCTCTTGCATTTTAGTGGTCGGTCGCTCTGGAGCTCCAAGAAATAGTAACACTTGCGACAATGGTACGAGGCCAGCGAGGATAAGGAGGATAAGATGCCGAGTTTTTGTTATCCACATTTTTTTGTTTACGGCCGCCCGGTAAATTTTTTCTTTTTTCTTTTCTTCTGTCTCGCTCTTCTTTTCTTTCCTCTTGCTTGTCCGAATCATTTTCTTTCCCTCATCATCGCTGCTCTTTTCCTGCCATCGCCATCTTTAATCTCGAAATGTCTAATTAACTACGTCGTACACCTTCCATCTGTTTATTTGTTTTGTAAACCTCCTTAAGATTGAAAGATCTCTTACAGCCTGGTCGCCTATCTTATCGCTCGGCAATATGGGCTTTCGCTTTCGTAAGGAGGGAAAATTGAAGAGGCTGAACGAAAATGCGGAGTATTCCGTTAGACAAGCAGAAAACGACTGAAAAGCGCAATTACATCACGGCAAATAACGAGACGAAATCAATTCGAGAATCGGACAATTACGTCGTCGTGTTGTAAATAAATTGAACAAGTTAAGAAGCATATGTCGTAAATTCTGGTTGATGTTGACAAGGGTGTAAAGAAAAGTCTGGGCCAATTTGGAGGCGTACGGAGTAAGGCAAGTTGAGAAACGAAAAAAAAAGAAAGAAAAAAATTAAATAGAGAAAAAGGGAAAGAGGCGAGACATGCAAAAAATTAATACAAAATAAAAATACAAAATTCACCCTCCCAAACCAGAACAACCAAGACACCCAAAGACCCAGAACAAACCGACAATACCGATAAAAGACAAAAGAAGAAAGAACAACCCCTAACCGCCCCCCTCCACCTTCCGAGAGCTCCCTCTCGAGCCTCTTGTCTCTTTCCATTCTTAATCGCCATTCTTTCTTTTTCTTTTCTTTTCTCTCTTTTCTGGGCTGATGTTTTAGCAGTCGCGTCACCGCAGCTTTACTCTCTTACACGTAATCCGTAAACGCATTAATTCTACCACTCCATCGCTCATCCGTACTTGCCTCTTTTACGTGTTGTCTTATTCGTTTCTGCTGGTTGGTCCCATCGCTCCTTCCTTCTGCCTCACCTTTCTGTCCTTTCCCCATTTCCTTATTTGTCTTTTTCGTCACCACTCGAAACCCTTTTTCTGCCTGGTCTTTTCTTTTTCTCAATTTTCCCTCTTTTCCGTTTTCCCTCTTTTCTTCCATCCTCTCCCTCCTTTTCTTTTTTCCCTCCCCTTTCTCTCTTGTTCACCCCCGCTTTAACTAAAAGCGATCCCACCCGTTTCTTTTTTTCTTTTTCGTTTCCTTTTCCACCCTAGCCTTTTTCTCACTTTTCTTTCTTTTCTCTTTTTCTCTTTTCTCGGTTCCCTCTTTTCTTCCTCTTTTCCCACCTTTCCTCTTTCACTTCTCCATTTCTCTCTTTCTCTCTCCCTCCCCTTCTCTTTCTTCTCTTTTCTTCCCTCCCTTCCACTTTCACCGTCGATTCACCTTTTTGCGTCTTCGCTCTTTCAACGACGTGTGACCACAGCTTCCGTGTCTGAAAATACATTTTTCATTTTCGACACCTTTTCTCTATTTCCTCTTTTAACCTTTTGTCGCTGCATTCACGAACAGTCGCCGTCGCGTTCCTTTCGACCCTCGACTTTTGTCTTTCGACTCGGTCTTTTTCATTGCATCGCGCCTCGCACGCCTCTTCTTTCTGTCCTTTCCGTCTTTCTTCGACTTTTCACCTACATCGTTTCATATTCGCGACAGCTTCTTTCTCGACACAAAGTCTCAAGTCTCGTCGCCACTTTCGTGTCCCGTGTCTTTCATTCGCCCATTTTCGATCCTCAATCCACAAGCATCGTCATTCGGAGCTTTCCTTTCTAGCTGTTCCATTTCGAGAAGAGCTATCGTGACCCTCGACTCTCAACCGCGTCGCAGCCTTTCTTCCCTCCCGCATTCTTTGATTGGCCACCCCCAACTCGGCCTTTCTTTTTGTCTCTTTCTCTTCTTCTTTCTTTCACCTGCCGGCTCGCCTCTTTTCTCCTCCCTTCTCTCCCCACCCCCAGAAAACGACATAAAATGGCTCCCCGCGGACGCCCGCCTGGCCGCAGAAACGGCAGCAGCCTCGGAGCTGCTCCGTCGCAAGCCACGCCCAAGTCTACGCCCAAATCGACTCCCAAGTCGACCACCAGAGCTTCTGCCGCCGCCGCCGCCGCTCCCTCTACCGCGCCGACCAAGAAGACGTCGATTGTCGCAGCCACACCAGCATCAGCAAAGGCGACAGAAAAGGCCGCAGAGAAGGCTACAGAAAAGGCTACCGAGAAACAAAAGGCCACCGAAAAAGGAAAAGCGACAGAGAAGGTGACAGAGAAAGAGAAAGCGACAGAAAAAGAAACAGCTACCCCGGCTGCACCTCCAGTCGCAACACCGCAAACCGCAGCTTCAACCTCGACGCCCCTGGGCAAGAAACAGCCTGCGAAAAAGGGCGGCAAACTTGGCCGGGCTGCAAAGGGCACGCCTCGCACCATGAACAACGCCGCGACATCGACCCCGACACCTGCCACTGCGGCTGTCGCTGCCGCAACTCCCGCAAACGCCGTCGCAGCCACGCCTGCCACGCCCGCCCCTCGGTCCGAGATCCGTGTCGCGTCAATCCAGGATATCCTCGCAACCGACCCAGTGGCCGAGTCTGTCGAACCGGCTGACGAGCCTGAGCCGACTCCAATGGTAAGTTTTGGGAGAGTCCGTTTTTTTGGCCTTTGAGATTTGTTTGAGATTTGGTTGGGCTCAAAATTGCTGGTTTTGTGAACCGTCATTTTGGCTTGTGAACTTGTCAACTGGTGCAGATCTTGGGCAGGTGGCGTTTGCCTAGCGTCAACGCCCGCCAACGCCTGTTTGCTGCCCTGTTTCAAGCTTCTCACACTACCGCATTTCCGCATTGTTGCTCTCATACAATCTGTCGTATGACCTCGAATACTAACACAACTTTAAGGACATCACAACCGACGAGCCAATTGCAAATGGCACCTCCAACGACGCCGACCAGTCGGTCCTGCCCGACGAACCCACCCGCATCGAAGCCACCGAAACCGCCGCCGACAACGACAAAGAAGCCTCTGTGATCCCCGTCGACGCCGAACGTGCCCAGTCCCCCGCTCCTCCTGTCAAGCCCGCCCGTGGCCGGCCAGCGAACAAGGATCGTGTCGGCAAGCACGGCCCGCTCGGCTATACCAACATCAATGTCGATCTCGACGTCATCAAATACCGCCAGCTCTCCGAGAACATTGACGCCTACAATGTCGACCTCGAATTCTGCACAAACGTCCTGGCCATGGACGACCTCTCGCCCGCCGAAGTCCGCTCGTTCCAGCTGCGCCGCATCGACGTTAGCCACCAGATCCGCGAATGCCGGCACCAGCAGGAGGATCTCGAGGCCCGGCGCGCCAAAGACAAAGGCCCCCGTTCTCTGACACAGCCAGTCCCTTACGCCCCACGCGTGTCCCTGGCCAGCAATCTGGCTCTGATGGCCTCCCCGATCACCACTGGAGGAGTGATCAATATGAATGCCAACGGAACCGGAAACACATTTGGAAACGTAAACGGAACTGGCCGGCGCCCGGTGCCCTCGAAGCGGCCCCTGTCCTCGAGCTACGACCACAACGGCAACGGCGCTAACGGCTCGTTTGTCCCCAACAAGCGCGCCCGTGCGGCCTCCGAGGTCAGCCTGCAGGACACGATCAGCATGCACAGCGTCGGCAGCCCTGCAGGAGCGAACGGCGCCAACGGCGTCTACAACGGCAACGGCGTGAACACGCACGACGAGGTCCGCTCCGATATTGAGATGGTGCACTACACCGGTCCCGGCGGCGCAGTTCGCGGCCGCGCCCACAGCCGCGGCCCCAGCTACAGCCGTGGCCCCAGCCAGAGCCGTGGCTACAACACCAGCCTGGTTGGCAACGACAGCTACTACGGTAAGACCGAGGACGAAGACGTTGGCAACACATCGCAGGCGGGCGTGCGCCGCCTGGGCTTCTGGAAGTGTCGGTTGTGCGTGTCCGAAAAGTACCTGTACGCCGGTCCCGACCGCCTGCCCGCCAACCCCAGCAAGTGGCCCCTCAAGGACATGGGCAAGCTCATGTCGCACTACTTTGACCTGCACACTGAGCACGACCCGGCCGAGCGCTGCATCGAATTGGGCGACGCCCTCCAGGAGAACCCGGGGCCGTTCGAGCACTGGCTGCGCAAGTCGCGCGGCCAAAAGATCCCGGACCGGTCGATCATCGACGAGACAATTTCCGAGCTGCAGGCGGGCCGCGTGCCCAAGCTGCTGCGGGACCTGTGCCGTGCGGCCGCCGCCTTTCCTGGTGCGTAGGAGCAGCAGGGGCAGACGAGACCGGCGCAGCCGGTTGAGGTGATCGATCTAGACCCAGAGCTAGAGCCAGAACTTGAGGCGGAGCCTGAGGCGGAACCGGTACGTCAGTATGTCGACCACAAGACGGTGGTGGTCAACACCGACCGCTACACCAACCCCAACTTCAACCGTTAGTCGCTCAAGTTGCCCACGCCAGATAACACGTGAAGGGGATTTGAGGAGTGTTTCGATTTGCCTGTTTTGGCGTCGCCATTTTGGCCATTTTACTTTTTCACTGCTTTGTTTTCATTTTCATCATCAGCATAGCCCACAGGAAGAGATAGGAGGAGGATGGAGCGGACGATGACTTGCTTTTGTCCTGTCTTCATCAGATGGAGGACGGAAGAAACTGTGAGGCTGGGGCGTTTTTATTTTCTATTTCCTCCGCGCATGGCGTACTGCATGGACTTGTATTCTTGTATTTCTTTCGAAGTTTTGACTTTTATTTGTTGTTATTTTCGCGCAGTGTAAAAGGGGGCTCAGGGGATGTCGGCTGGTCAAGGATGGATGCTTTGTGATGATGCCGAGACAGGCCTGGTGTCTCCTAGGGCCCGATGGAGCAAGGAGCACATGGAACTGCGCACTGTTTTTATAGATCAGGGAGTCAAAGGACTGGCAACGAGGGCAAAGCCAATGCCTTGCAAATGAATAAATAAAAATATTTATCATCAAAAGCGAAGAGCACGTGAGAAGATGTTTGATCAGTTCGACAATCGAGGCCACCTGCAAATCTGGCCACTACGGATGAGATAGATTGCGCGTCTGTGTGAGGCAACGGTATACGAGCTACATAAACCACAAGAGACAGAGGCATTGGACAACTCTAAGATGCACAATGCAAGATGGCCGATTTGGACACATCGATGGACTTTCTTCTGCCTGGTAATGTTTGGGGGGGAAGAGGGGAGAAAGCTCCGTAATGTGGGCTGCACAAAGAGTGGGAGAGGTGGGAAAAGGTGGGAATGAGTGGGAAGCTGCCGGGCCAAGACGGGCAAGTCTTTTTGTGTGTGTGTGTGTGTGTGTGTGTGTGCAGATGGAGCAGATTGCCAAGACATTTTGACGATTTCGATGTCCTTGGCCGATTCTGGGGGCACACACGATTCAACATAGAATGCAACTGTAGATTTTGGGGGCAGACGAGGTCTGAGATGTCGAAAGGAAGAGAACTAAGGAGAGGAAAGGCAGTTAGAGAATGAGACGAATGTTCTCAGGACGGAGCTCTGATGCTGGGATTTTGGGATCAGTTCCCTAAACACCGATAGGCCTTTTCATTTCCTCGTCTGTCATGTTCCGATATTTGCTCGCAGGCTGCAAGTTACGGAGAAGAAGATACCTCTCAGCTTTGTTTGCCGCCGTGGTATCGGTTGCTACCGTGGTTCTGGCGAAGAAGGATGGCAAGCTTATCGGCGGTAACAATGAGGCTTTTATGACCTTCTGAGTAGACATGATTTTCTACAACTGCTTGTCTTCTCACAGTAGCAGAGGGTGATACGGAAATAATGAGCGATCAGCACGGGCGTGGAGAAGCATAAATATGCAGAAGAAAATGGGTGGGAAAGCACTGCTAAGCAGGTGAGATGCAGCTTTCAGGCACAGTCAGGCACAGCTGACGGTCAGGTACAGTGCAGGGATCAGCCGTGGTTCCGCGTTGAGCATTGAACATCTCTCCCCAGAATCAGCACGGAAGAGAGTTGCTTTCTTTTCTGTCTTCTCACCTTTGAACGAGTGAGATCTGGCGGCGGTTGACTCCCCGAAGGTAAGAAAAAGAAAGAAAAAAAGGACGGAAGAGAGCGTGCAAGGACAGGAACAGGAGAAGGAACTGGACTGGACTGGGCCGTCGGACGTCCGCCTCCGCCTTTTTGATCGACCCTTTTGATCTCACGTCTTGTCCTCTCCGACCTTGCAAAGTCATTCAAAAAAAGAAATACGGACACCAGACCAAGAAACAAAATCTGAGCGCCCATTACCTGGTATCTGGCACTCGTATCTCGCCCGAGTGCTCCGTTGAGTATTTCCACTCTTCGTTTCCAGTCTCCATCTTTGGCATCGCGAAAGGCCTCCGCCCGCCCTGCAGGGTTTGATTCCACTTTGAAGTCTTTTGTTTTCTCCTCTTGTGTCTGTAACGCTGGCTTTTCTTTTACTGGACTCAACTGCTGCCCCTTCTATTCCTCCTTCGGCAGCTGCCTTCTTGGCTCTTTTTCGATGTCATTGACGCGATCGCACCTGCCGTCTCGTTAACCTCTTGCTCTCTTCATCCTAGCGCGCACAGGCCCCACCTACTCACAGCCCAGCCCCTGGCGATGCGATCGACATTGTCCGTTGTGGGGAATCACAAGTGAGAGAGAAGACAAGACGAGAGACGAGAATACATCAGAGTGAGGCCGGGCGGCTCGATTTAACCTTGTTTCTTGTCCTTATTTCTTGATGCTCTTATTTTTCTTCTTCATTTTGTACTGCGTATTCGCTTGCGTCTGACCTGTCCAAAGTGACGACGCCGTACCACGCGCTGTCCTGTTCTGAGAAGGTACGACAAGAGGTGCAGCAAACAGTGCAACAAGGCAAGAGGCAGGAGGCAAATGGCAAGTTGAACAAATAACTGCAACCCATCTTCGATGCGACTGGATCTAGCTTGTGCATTGTTCCTGCCAAGTCGGGACTCGATTCGATTTCGCGCTCGCTCTTGCCTTGTGCATTGCATTTCCTTGCTCTCGGTCGTCCACACACTAGGGCCTCTTACATGCCCGATTGGGCAACTCCCAACTTCGGCATGTTCCTTCCCTTTTGTTCTCTCTCGTGACTGCTGTGCTCCTCTGTGCCGTGCTCTTTCCCATGCGAGATCTTGGGAATGGCGCTCGCCCCTTTTCTGTTTCTCTCTCTCATCAATCGTGCCCTCGTTTCGTTTCATCACTCTGCTTTCTTATCACATCTTCGCCCATTCTATCGCAACCCATGGTATATCGCGCAATGGACGCATTCTGGCCCTGCCTGGGCTTTGAGCTTTGAGCGCGGCCCCGACCCAGATCCCTGCCCAGTGTCGCACTCCACCCCTTCTCCTCGGCTCAACTTTCTTTTTGTTTCTCGACTTGTTTCTCTTCTTTTCGTTTGTTTCTTCACCTGATTGCATATCATTCACTCTCAACTGGCTTCTCCTCTTCACGTCGTATCTCACCTTCCCTCTCTGTCCCAAGGCGGGCCCCACTCTGGACCTTTCCAACGACTTGCCCAACTTTGACTTGATCTGCCCTCCCTGGTCTCTCTGCCGATCGCTGTCTTGCCGAGATACGACAGAAACAAAATACTACACAGTACTCCGTACACGCGCAGAACAGGTACACAAATGCGCGACCGTTGTATCCTCTTGTCCACTTTGCTTGTCCGTACGATCACGGCATCAAGTCCCGGCCAGAAAGCTTGTCCATTCTTGGCAGGACCTTAATTTTGTGGCCTGAACGATGTTGTCTCAATCGCTCTCGTGGCCCGGGTAAGAAGGCAAAGAAGTCCAGAGGGAGAGCAGAGAACAGGCAATATGTGCCCAGCTATGACGACAGCCACAAAGGATGAGCCAAATCCACGGAGACACGGCTTGATATGAAGACAAGGAACGCGAGGGATACCAAAATGGCAAAAGAGGAAGGAAAAAGGAAAAACGAAAAGGTAAATGTCGCGTCCGTGGCCACAACTGCCCGGTGCGTCTGTGAGCACAAGTGTGTCTGTGTCAACGCGGTGCTACTGAAGACGGAACACGGAGTACAACGACTGTTCGATGAGATCGTCATACCCTATTTCTTTTCACCTTGTTGTCTACCCGAGACCGCGAGTGACACCCGTCATCGCTGCTCTGAATGGCGAGGCCATAGGCAAATTAAACACCTCACCACCGATCATCCCTTCCACACCTGCCTTATCCACCTTGGCCTCGTGTCTGCCCGTCTCTTCTTCTCACTTTTTCATCTTTCTTTCTTCTTGTTTATTCTCTCATCCCCGGATATCCTACTGCGCCTACCCCCGGCCGCCTTGCCAGACACACTCAGTCCCTCTTCTTATCCCACTCGGCCGTGCCATTGATTTCTTGTACCTGGACTCCACCCCCCTCCCTGTGTCCTTCGTACCTGTTTCTTTTACTGTCCCTGTTCTGTTTCTATTCCGTCCCTTCTCTGTCCCGTCTTGGCCAAGGGTCGCGTTGATCACAAACCCAGTCCAGTTCTCTGTTTCTCACATGGTACTACCGGAGCACAAGAAGGATATATAAACACAAGACCGTTTCCACCCAACGGCCTGTGCTTCCCTGTCTCAGTCGCCTCTCTCCTCCCACCACCTTCTTTTCTCTTTACCTCCTCCCATCCTTTTATTCGGACCGTGCCGAATAAAGAGGTGTTTCCTTCTCTTTCCTTTTCCTCTTCTCTCCTCTCCAACCACATACCACCTCTCCACCATGGCTTGCAGCACTCTCCGGTCGAGCATGGCCACTCTGGCGGCCATTGCCACGACTGTCATGCTGCTGCCCGTCTCCAACGCCGCCGTCGTCAGCAAGATCGATGCCGTCCCCGCGGGCTGGACCGCTGTCGGCGCCAGCACGGGCAAGACGTTCAAGATCCAAAACACAAACGGCGGCGACGGCTCGACCGACACGCACGTGTTTACGATTGCCCTCAACATGCAGAACATTGACCAGCTCGAGTCTCGCCTGCTGTCTGTGTCGACCCCGGGCCACGCCGACTACGGCAAGTTTAGCGATGTCGACGAGATCACCTCGACGTTTGCCCCCTCGGCCGACGCCGTCTCGGCCGTGACCAACTGGCTCGAGTCGAGCGGCGTCGTCAAGGGCTATACTGTCCGTGGCGCCTTTGTCGACCTGGCCACCGACGTTGCTGGTGCCAACACGCTCTTTGGCGCCAACTACCAGTACTACACGCCGCCCTCGACGGCTGCCAATACGGCCACGCGTCTGCGGACTCTGTCGTACTCGGTGCCCGACGAGGTGGCCGAGCATGTTGCTCTTGTCGACCCGGGCAACTATTTCGGTTCGGTGCGGTCGTTTGCCCCTCGTCTGGGCGACCTCCAGTTTGGCGAGCGTGTTGCCGAGCGCGCTGCTCCTGTTGCTCCCTCGCCGGCCAAGGTCCCGGCCCCCAAGAAGGGCACGGCCACGACCATCGATGCGTCTTGCCAGACGTCCATTACCCCGGCCTGCCTCAAGCAGCTGTACCAGGTCGGCGACTACGTGGCCGACGCCAGCTCGGGCAGCCGCATCGGTTTTGGCAGCTTCCTGAACCAGTCGGCTCTGTACGCAGACCTGGCCCAGTACCTCGAGCTCAACGGCCTTCCATCCCAGAACTTTACCGTCGAGAGCATTGACAACGGCACCAACGACCAGAACCCGGCGACGGCCCAGATCGGCGAGGCCAATCTGGACGTGCAGAACATTGTCGGCGTGGCGCACCCGCTGCCGGTCGTCGAGTTCAGCACGGGCGGCGCGCCGCCCTTTGTGCCCAACATTGATCAGCCCACGGCAGCCGACAACCAAAACGAGCCGTACCTGCCGTACTACCGGTACCTGCACAGCAAGAGCAACGCCGAGCTCCCGCAGGTGATTTCCAACTCGTACGGCGACGAGGAGGACTCGGTTCCGTATAACTATGCCGTCCTCACCTGCAACCTGATTGGTCTGCTGGGCCTGCGCGGTATTACCGTCATTGAGTCGTCGGGCGACCTGGGTGTCGGTGCCGGCTGCCTGGCGCCCGACAACAAGACGCCCGAGTTCAACGCCATCTTCCCGGCCACCTGCCCGTACCTGACTTCAGTCGGCGGCACGGTCGACGTCACCCCCGAGATTGCCTGGGAGGGCTCGTCCGGCGGCTTCAGCAAGTACTTTTCGCGCCCCGGCTACCAGGCTCTGGCCGTCGGCGAGTACCTGGCCAAGCACGTGTCGGCGAGCACCTACAAGTACTATTCTAGCTACACAAACTGGAACGGCCGCGGGTTCCCCGACGTGTCGGCGCACAGCGTCAGCCCCGACTACCAGATCGTCTACGCCGGTAAGCCCGGCCGGTCGGGCGGTACGAGCGCGGCGGCGCCCCTGTGGGCGGCCCTTGTCGGCCTGCTCAACGACGCGCGCCTGCGCAAGGGCCTGCCGACGCTCGGCTGGATCAACCCGCTGATCTACACGTTTGGTCCCCAGGTGTTGACGGATATTACGGGCGGCCAGGCGATCGGCTGCGACGGCAACAACACGCAGAGCGGCGGTCCCGAGCCGGCCGGGTCGGGCATTATCCCGGGCGCGTTTTGGAACGCGACGGCCGGGTGGGATCCGGTGACGGGCTACGGCACGCCCGACTTTGGCAAGCTGCTGTCGCTGGTGACCGGGTTCTAGGGACGCTACGGTCGGCGTAGCAGTAAGCCACATTGGGAGAGAGAGTAATCGATAATAAATTCAAAGTATATCAATCAAATAAATCAAACCAACTCCTCTATTTACATGTACATGTTTTGAATTGTGACTTTTTGTCTGGCCTCCTATCACTTTGTCTTGACCTTCTTGACCTCCGTGTCGGTGACATCCTCGGCGCCCTCGTCAATCTCGGCGTCGTCGACGTCGATGCGGGTCTCCTGGGCGCTCCACAGCTGGGCGTAGACGCCGTTGCGGTCAATGAGCTCGCGGTGCGTGCCGGTCTCGGCGACCTTGCCGCCGTTCAGGACAATAATGAGGTCGGCGTCGTAGATGGTGCGCAGACGGTGGGCGACGAAAACGCTGGTGCGCGCTTTCTCCTTCAAAATGCTGTTGATGTTCTGCATGAGCGCCTGCTCCGTGTTGGTGTCGAGGGCGCTGGTGGCTTCGTCAAAGAAGAGGAGTGGGGGGTCTTTGAGGAGAAGGCGGGTCACGGCGAGGCGCTGCTTCTCGCCGCCCGAAATCATCAGGCCGCGCTCGCCGACCTTGGTCTGGTAGCCGTCCTTCCAGCTGGCGATGATGTCGTGGATCTGGGCGCGGCGGGCGGCGGCGACGACCTGGTCGGGGGTGGCCTCGAGGTTGCCGTACCTCAAATTATGCTCGACTGTGTCATTAAATAAAGGGGTGTCCTGGGGGACGACGCCAATGTTGCGTCGTAGGCTGTCGAGGCGGACCTGGCGGATGTCCTGGTTGTCAATGAGGATACGGCCCTGGTCGACGTCGTAGTAGCGGAAGAGCAGCCGCAGCAGAGTGGACTTGCCGCAGCCGCTAGGGCCGACGACGGCGACCTTTTTGCCGGCCGGGATTGTCAGAGACAGGTCGCGCAGGATGGGGCGGTCCTTGTGGTAGCCAAAGGTGACGTTCTCGAAGCGGATCTCGCCGCCAGCAGTGGCCTTGGCGGGCACTCTCGAGGGAGGAGCACCTGCTTTCAAGACGGCCTGGGCGGTCGTTGGGGCCAGGACCAGATCCTTAGCGCCGGGCGCGTCCGTCACGGTGACGTTGACACGCTGCAGGTTGAACAGAGTCTCCATGTCGAGCAGCGACTGGCGCAGCTCGCGGTAGACGGTCCCGAGGAAATTCAGGGGGACCGACAGCTGGAACACCAGCTGGTTCATCATGACCAAATCGCCCACGGTCAGGTCACCGCCCGCAATGCCGCGCGCGCCCAGGTACATCATGGCCGTCAGGGCGGACGAGAAGATGAGGTTCTGGCCGCTGTTCAAAAACGCCAGCGACGTGGCCACTTTAATAGAGCTCTTCTCGTACTGCCGCAGCGCGGCGTCGTAGCGGGCGACCTCAAACGCCTCGTTGTTAAAGTACTTGACGGCCTCGTAATTAATCAGCGAGTCGACGGCGACGGTGGACGCCTTGTTGTCGGCGGCGTTGGCCTGCCGCCGGAACTTTGTGCGCCAGGCGGTCGTCATGATCGTAAACGCCGTGTACGCGGCCATGGTCGCGACCGTGATCGCCGCAAACTGGTAGCCGTACTGGTACGTCAGGATGCCGCAGACCATTGTGATTTCGAGGGCGGTCGGCAGGATGTGGAAGACCATGCTGGTCAGCAAGAACGAAATGCCCTTGGTACCGCGGTCAATGGCCCGCGTCAAGCCGCCCGTCTGTTTGGACAAGTGGAAGCTGAGGTCGAGGTGCAGAAGGTGGTTGAAAACGTTGCCGGCCACACGCCGGATGGCTTTCTGCGCGACCGACGCAAACACGGCGTTGCGGATCTCTTGGAATAAAGTCGCGCCAATCCGCGTCGCGCCGTACGCCAGAATCATGCTGCCGGCCACTGTGGCCGCCGTCGCGCCCGTCGCGCCCAGTGCCGACATGTCCATGTTCATCGTGTCGACGATGCTCTTAAAGTAGAACGGGACCTGCACATTCAACACCTTGGCGCCGACCAGGAGCGCAACAGCGAGCGTGACGCGCATCTTGGTGTCCATGCTGCCCTTGCCCGACGGCCACAGGTACCGCGACATCTCCTTCATGATCGCCCAGTCGGCCTTGCGCTGTTCGGACGCGGTCTTGTCGACCTCGGCGAGGGGGTCGGCGGGTTTCGGGGAAGGTGTGGCGGCCGGCGAGGCCGTCGCCTTTTTTATTTCTTCGGGCGTTGCCGTCGAAGTCGCATTGGGAGGAGTGGGGGTTGTGTTCGTGTTCGTCGTGTTCGAGTTTGAGGACGCATCCCTCCGCAGGGCTGTCGCGGCCGAGAAAAAGCAGGTTGACGGCTGTCGAAGGAGCGAGGGCGCCAATGCCAATGCGGGCAGTCGTCGTGAGAGAAGCGGAGACGGCGCCTTTGACCATGGACGTCGGAACGAGTGCTGGCAGCCGGGCTGGACATTTCGTGCCGTCGAGGTTACAGCCGAGGCCGAAAGGCTGGACGCCCGAGACAGGCCGCGGGCAACCATTGTGACGTAGGAAGGAAGTGTCAAGCAGGCGGAAGCATGTCGTGTCGATTCCGTACTGTCCGGGAGGAGGTGAAGTTGGGAAGTGGTCGATGGGAAGTCGAGAAAGTGAGATCGACGAAAGACCGAGTTAAGTCGGAGCTCGGCTTAAGGGACTAAAGACTTGTGAGGAAGGTGCGATTGAGTCGACTCGATGACAAACCTCGCGACAAAACGGTAGGAACGAGTGAGAGTCAGAATGACCCAGAATGACAAGGTATGTCAGAACAAGAGGAATATGGAAGACAAGACAACAATGTCCGTCAGCAGCTTGGCTTCTTTTGTCTTGTCTCGATTCCGCCGTGAAGTCGGCCGTCAAGGTGTTCCTTCTCCCAGGGTGCTGCAAAAGGTACCTGAAAGCTAGCGCAATTTGGGCAATTTGCTGCTGCTCCTGCTGCTTTGCGACAGCGGCTGCGGCATGATGCAATGCCCCTCCATAATGCCGACGACGTGAGTGGCACGTGACAATATGCAAAAAAAAAAAAAAAAAAAAAAAAAGGCAGTGGACAGACACCACCAAAAAAATCGACTTTTACTAACTGATCTCCGATACGGGGAATCGAACCCCGAGCTCGACGGTGAGAGCGTCGGATGTTGACCATTACACCATATCGGATGTTTTCGGACATTAGGACTTGTTGAAGCACGACTGCACTAACACAATCTATAAAGGCTACCCAAATTGGTTCAGCAGAACATCAAATTCACACTCAGGTTGGATCGATTTGTTTTGATTTTTGAATTTCGAAACTGCACAACACAACAATTCATGAAATGCAAAACAGAAAAAGTAGAAATTGAGTAAATATCGCTATTCATGCTACGTAATTGACAAAGGAAAGATTAGGCGTTCTGTGGTCTACACAGTGAGTAGTAAAGTGACAAAAGAAAGGAAGGAATGGGACGACAGGAGAAAAAGAAAACAAAACAGGATATCAAAATCAAAACAAGAAAAGAAACGCTCGCTCATCAGCCATAACCAACAGCATACAGCATACCGTAATATCATACACTCTCCAATATCGTACAAACAGAGTCCTTCACTTCTCTCTTTAGACACTCTTGGGGTCGAACCAGACAATGACTTCGTGGAAGGCGCCGCCGATGTAGCTGCCGAGGGCGGACAGGATGCGCCAGATCTGGCGGGGGATAAAGATGGCGGTGTGGAAGAGAATGAGGCCGATAAAGTAAATGACAAACGCGAGGCCGCCAAACAGGACCTGCACCGCTTTCAAAGAGTAGTCAAACATGAGAAGCACAGAATGCCAGACGGCCTTGGGCAGGCCGACAAAGATGGCGTGGAACACCGACTGGACGCCGCGCAGGACGTCCGCGAGGGTGATGGTGCGGAACCAGGTGGCCACCGCGACCAGGGCGGTGTGGATGGCCGAGGCGACACGGCCGGCGATGTTGGCAATGGCGGCAGCCCACATTTTGGCGGTCGCGGCCACCCATTCCCCGGCCACTTTTAGGAGACTGGGAATCTTCTTGACAAAGTGGACGACCGTCTCCGCCAGGGCCTTGACAAAGTCGCGGACAAAACAGACAAAGTCTTGGGCGCCGGTCCAGATGCGCTTGGGCAGCTTGGCCAGGAACGAGCCGATGGCCGGCAGAATCTCGCGGCGGTGCTCCCACAAGTACTTGCCGAGGCGGCCCATGGGCTGGATTATGAGTTCTTTCGGAATGGTGTATAGCAGCCACTTGGGAATGCACCACACCAAAATCTTGCCGACGCTGGTGGTGAACCACCCGATGCTCCTTGTCGCTTTGGCGATTTTCTGCATGGCGTGCCCGTGGCGCGTCGCGAAGCGGGCCCAGGCGCCGCCGCGGCGGGCCGGCAGCATGGCCACGATCTCGCGGTGGCGGCCCTCGGCGGCCAGTCGCAGCGCGTGGTAGCCGTCGGGGGCAGTCAAGGACTCGTCGGCTTTGAGCTCCTGGTAGAACAGCTTGGCCAGGGCTAGACGGCCTTGCGCGGCGGCCAGCATCAGCGGCGTGCGCCGGACCCTGCGGTCCAGCTCGTTGTCCATGCCTCTTCCTCTGCGGCTCATGTACAGCACCTCGCCGTCCTTGGCGCGGTGCAGGTCCGGCGGGCGCGCCATGCGGTTGATGTCGGCACCGAGGGCGACAAGCGTGCGCACCATGGCGGCATCGCCGACGTCAACAGCCGCCAGCAGGGGTGTACAGCCGTTCCACTGGTCGCCGCGCTCGGGAGAAGTTAGGGGAGGAGCCCGCGACGCAGGATCGTACGGCGCCTCGGGCTCATCGGGCTCCTTCTTTCCCCACCAGCTCTTCTTCTTTGGGACAACCTTTTGCTTCTTCGGCTCGCTCCCCGGCACAAACTGCATCGAGTACTGGTTCTCGTACCCGCGGCCATCCGTCACGTCGGGGCTCACCAGGCCTTTTGTCACAAAAAGCGCGACCATGCCCGTCTGGCCCATGCGTATGAGGCGAAAGAACGTCTCGATAATCACCTTTTGGTCCATCAGGATCGAGGCAGCGCCCTCGGAGCGCACCAGCGCCTCAATCACATCGTCCGGCAGCGGGTGCCCGTCGGGCGTGATCTCGGGAAACGTGCCGTCCTCGCGCGGCACAATGTACGGCCCCGACGTGCCCGTCCACCGCCGCCCCACCGTCACGCCGTCCTTTTTGATCCACACAATCTGGCTGTTGTAGCGCGGGTGCGTCAGGGGCAGGCTGAGCTCTTCACGGCGCGCCGCCATGCGGTCGATCCACATGACCATGTCGTTGTCGTCGTAGAATGCCGCATACGGCGGCAGGCTGGGGTCGCCGTCTTCGGCCATTATGACTAGACGAGCCGAAGGCGAGTCGATGTTGACGAAGTCAAAGTCAAAGTAAAGTGTTGGAGGAGTGAGAGTGGAGTGGAGAATGCGACGGCACGTAGGGCTGATGTCGATCTCGTGTATGGAGATGTTGTTTGCTGTTTGCGATCTGATTTTGATTTTAGTTCTCTTCAACTCGAGATGCGGGCGACATTAATATATGTTTCTTTTCCTTGTGACAATCGACATCGTCATCGTCTTGATCGAGTTACTCTTTTACGATTTCGACGCTTCTGACGCTTCTAACTTTGCGACGGTATTGTCTTGGCGGCCCTCATTTCGACGGTTCAGCTCGTGCTCGGGTCTTTCTCTCGCCAGCTGTGATAGGTCTGGTCAGCCCTGTCGTGTGCTACCTGCCTTCTCCCAAACAAACCAAACCATACCCAGTCAGCCCTGAGCACGGATGCAACTGTGGTCCCCTTTTCGTTCGTGTGGTCCCCTTCTTTTTCGCGACGGCTGTTGGCGCTATCGTGGGTTGTTCTTGGCTGGCTTGACCGTTGACAGGCCCAGCGCGGAATAGCCTGCGAGGCGCAGCACCTTATTCCGCACCTTTTCCTCTCCAAAAATCAGACAGCACCCCAACGCTGTATTTGTTGGGGCTCGGCCGTTGTCGTCGGCCTGTTTCTCTCCTGTTTTTGCTGCAAAACACCGTTCAGCCTACCGAGGGACACACTCTCCAGCGTCTTTTCAACAATCATTTTCATCCCTTCTCTTCATCTTTTTGCTTGTGCTTCTGACGCCAGCCGGCTTGGCACGATCCTGGAGAAAAAGAGGCGTCGTCCATTACAGATTAGCTTTTCAACAACTTCTAGGCTGCTGTTTATCTTCTTTCATCTTCTTCTCATAACCCCTCCCAACTCCTCGCCTCTGACGTCGTGACGCGCCGTGACCCGTTTGGCGTCGCCTTCTGTCACGGGAGTATTACTGTAGGGCAGACCCAGAAATCTCCAGGTACCGGCCGATGCCCGCACTTTGACTTTTGTCTTCTGTCAACTGTCAGATTCTCCGTTTTCATTTAAGCTTCTTTTGTTAAATTCTCCTACCCAGGCTGTCACGGGCAAAGTGCGGAAAGGCGCCGCGATTGATAAGAGAGGACACGACGGAGACCGTCTTATTTTATTGCGTCATACTACAAAGATAAAACCAAACGAAATAAAAAAAAATCAAATGAAACCTGACCAAAGCAAACAGAAATAAAAGCAAAAATACAAATCCCAACCTACAGTCCACCCTACCTCCTACGCTTGTTAGTCACTGTTGCCCAGCCACCGCCGTCGTCCGCCGGTGCTTCTGTGCACGCGTCTGGTCTCTGGGCTTGTTGTTGCTGCTGTTGTTGTTGGGCCTGCCGACCTTGAGCTCGCTGAGCTTGCTGAGCTTGCTGAGCTTGCCGTCCTGGTTGCTGTCTTTGTTGTTGTCCTCGTTGTCCTCGTTGCCCTCGTTGTCCTCGTTGCCCTCGTTGCCCTCGTTGCCCTCGTTGCCCTCCTGGCTCTCGTTGTTGTCGACCTGCCTGTCCATGTTGACCTCCTACTGGTCCTGCTTGACCTCCCGCAGGTTCTCCCTGTCCCTGCCCTCCTTGTCCTCCCGGACCACCCGCCGCCCTCTCCCTCGCCTGCCTCTGCCTCTCCAGTTCACGCTGGTACAGCCGCTCCTGGCAGTCGCACCGCGTAATCGTCAGCTCGGTCCGCCAGGCCCAGCCCATGCGCTGCGTGCACTCGGGCGCCGTGTTGGCGCACATCATGTAGTAGTTTTTCTCGGGCAAGGTGTCGTACTGGCGCTTGTAGGGCAGGAGGGGGGTGTGGACGATGCGGTCGAACTCGGCAAGTTGGGGGATCTTTGCGGACAGCGCAAACGGCGCGCACCCTTTTGATTTGGGGTGGGCGACTTTCTGCTCGACATCGTGCAGCTCTGCGCAGGCGCCGTTGTAATGGCGGCGAAGCAGGACGAGGGCGGGGGGTACGGCCAAACGGTTGGGGTTGGGGCCGAGGGGAGGATTGGCCGGGATGTAGAGGGGGCTACGGTCGCCTCGGCCATGAGCGCAACCCATATTACGACCTGCACGGACTTGTGGCGGCACGGGCAGGCCGAGCCGCTCGAAATGCTGCACCTCGTTGACGCGGTGCTCCTCTTCCATGGCCTCCAACTGCTGCCTGAGGTTTTCCTCGTGGCGCCGCAAGCCCGGCAGGCGCTGCTCATTCTGTATCTTGGCGGCGTCGTCCCGCTTGACGCGCTCGGCCTCGCTGTGGTACACCTGGATCGCTTTCGATTTGTCGTCTGGGTGGTACCACACGCGCACGTACATGGGGCAGTCCTCCCAGTCGTACTCTTTGCCGTCGGCCACGATCGGGTGGCCCAGCACAAAGCCCTCCTGGCCAAACTTGTTTTTCGTTTTGGTTTTGGTTTTGGTTTTGGTTTTGGTGCGGCTACGATCACGATCACGATCACGACCGGTGCTGGTGCCGGTGCCGGTGCCCGTGCACTCCCATTCCGTCGGGTAGATCTGGTGCGGGTACCGCGTCTCGTCGTGGCCGCCGCCCTCGGCTTCGGCTATGGCTATTTGCGTGTCGGTATTCTCTGGAATGTCGGGCAGCGGCGGCTTGCCCTTCTTGTGGCGCGCCGCGTTGATGCGCCGCAGCCGCCGCACCCTGCGCTCGCGCAGGATCTCGGGCGTCGGTTTTGGCCCTGGCTCGATGGGGGCGGCCGCCAGCTGGCTCGCAAAGTCGCGCTCCCAGATGTTGCGCGTCCACTCGGACTTTGGTAGGTCGGCCGACAGGTAGAACGCGTGGCCGTTCATCGCAAAGGGCACGAGGCTAAAGTGCTCGTCGATGCGCTCGGTGCGGTTTTCCTGGCGGAGCTCTTCCTTTTGCTCCTCGGTGAGTTCGGGGGCGGGTACAGGAGCAGGAGCAGGAGTCTCCTGGCTATCACCAGCCTTACCCTCCCCCTCTCTCTCTCCCTCAGCCTCGCTCTCACTGGACGGGTTGCCCGTCGGTGGCTCGGTGAAAATGTTGGGAATGTTGGTGACGGGCGTGTCGGCGAGGCTGCGAGGTGGTGGTGCCGGGACTGCAAAACCTTGAGCGGCCGGATCGAGTGGATGGGCTGCCGCAGGGGCTGGGTTGTTGTTGTTGGCCGGGTTGTTGTTGTTGTTGTTGTTTCCGGCATTTCCCGTATTTGCGCCGCCACGTCCTCGATCAGCACCAGCACCTCGGCCAGCTGCCGCTCCCCTTCCTGCTCCGGCTCCTGCTCCTCCCCCTCCGCGTCTCCCAACGCCGCCTCGAGCAGCTACGTCCCCACGGGCAGCTCCTCTTCCTCCTCTTCCTGCACGACCTCCTCTCCCTCGACGTCGTGCACGATCTCCACGCTCTCCACGCTCTCCACGCTCTCGTCCAGGGCCAGCTTGATTCATTTTGTGAGATGTGTGGGATGTAATGCAAACTTGAAGAATGTGAGATGGTAGATTGTTGTTGAACGAGAGAAGCATCATCCAGAAAAACACACATCACTGACATCAAAAGGCCGGGTCATCATATTATTTATTATTTATTTGGGCATTTACTCTCAATAAAGACATACCGCATGCGCCCATGCGACCATGCGACCATGCGACTGCGCAACTGGGCGCATTGGGGTCCGGAACCGTTGCATGGTGGGCGGATTGGCCGAGAATCGATATCCTGGCGCATTCTAAAGCATCACGAAAGAAACTGAAAAAAAAAGGGAAATGGAAAAGAGCAGACCTCCATCAAAGAAAAAAGAAGAAAGAAAACAAGAAATTGCATTGGAGATGTGCGCGAACTGGTGCTGTTGTGCACGACAATAGGAACGAATCCGGAAGGACCCCTGGCCAGGGGTGAAGTCAACAAAAAAAAAAAAACACGAAAACATGTTGGCGATGTACTTTCAACGTTCTTCTTTCAACGTTCCCGATGCAGAAAATATTTCTTTGAATTTCTTTCGTTGATCTCGTGCATTCTGCATCCGGCATTCTTTCCGTCTGCAGATGTATTGACATTGACGTTGGGGGTGGCTGAATTAGAGACCCGAAGGTGGCTGTTCTCATTGTTGAAAATCAAAATCAAAATCAAAATCAAAAATAAATTTCAGAGATTCAAAGGAGGTTATCAGCAAAGAAAGCGAAAGTCTGTGAACTAGAGCTGTTGGTTCCCAGTGTATGAAGTAGTGGTTTCAATTCACCAACACGCCCTCCAAAATCAAAATCAAACCTTGTAGCGAATACCCCGCCGCTAGGGGTAACAACAAAGAAAATCCACACAACCACACAACCGCAAAGGGACACACATCAACGCCAATTGGCCGTTTTCAGACAACTCGATGTTTGCACTTCACTACATGTCGGATATTGATTTTCGCCAGTTCTCATGTTTGTGAGTGAAGCACGATCAATGCATCCAACATTCGCCAAGCGCATTTCAGGTGGACTCAAAATCAATTCACTACAATCATGTCGCCAATTGTATCGTCGTCTCCCCAGCTCAAAAGGAGAGGTTCCTCGTCAGAAGCATTTGCACAATCCATTTGCACAATCCATTTGCACAATCCGACTCTTCCACATCTTCATTTCTATTCTCTCTTCTTTCTTTGCACCTCCCACCTCATCTTTATTCTGCTTTTTTTTACTTCACCTTGACCACGATTGAACACATCAACACCCCTACCCTCTTCTCATCATGAGCCATAGGCAAGATCGAGGCGGGCATGACGACTCGCACATGACCGATGCGCCGCCACTGACGCCCGGAGGCGGTGGCGTTGCCGGGCAGGGCGCGACCGAGTTGACCGACGAAATGCGCGGCGCCCATCTTTCGTCGGCCCGCACGCCCCAGCCCGAGCCCCAGCCGAAGCGCCACCATGAAAGAAGACACGCCCCTGGCATCGACCCGGACCCGAGCAGCCCGAGCAGCCCGAGCGACGACGGGGTCGACTACGCCGAGTACTACGCGGGCCTGGACGACCCCAACGACCCCAACGACAGCGGCGACGAGAACAACGAGAACAACGAGGGCTATTGGCGTGATGAGGTCGAGGACGAAAAGTACACACCCGCGGACCGCCAGCTGGGCAAGCTGCCGTTTGGGCTGCACACGATCCGGCGCGGCGTGGCGACCAGGATGGACCAGTCGATCCTAAAGATCTTGGGGCAGGCCCTCAAACTCAAAGCGAACCGTGCAAGTATCGAAAAAGCCGCCGCCGAGGCAGCAACCCAAATCGACAAGCTGTGTCCCAGCATCTCGGCGATTCGCGTCAAGGACGAGTGGTACCACGGCGTGCCTGTCGACAATGATGATGGCGAAAACGACGACGTCAACGACGACGACAACGACGACGACAACGACGACGACAACGACAACGACGAGCGGACTGGCAAGCGTGTGCGTTTCAGCGACGGGAGTGCAGGCGCAAGCGGAGGACAACAAGAACAGAAGAGTGAAGGACAACAAGACCAGAAAAGTGAAGGAGAACAAGAAAAACAAGAAAAACAAGAAAATCCAGAACTAAAACAGCGCAGCGGCGGGTCAACGACGTCACAGTCACAGTCACAGTCACAGTCAGTCGGCGACGCTGCGTCCGGCGGCAGCTCGGACGTGCCCTCCATCTTCAGCCTGCACGCCGGTCTTAGCGGCCTGCGGCGGAGCCAGCGCCTGGTTGAGAAGGAGGACAAACAGAAGAAACAGAAGGAAAAGATGGCGGGCACGGGTGTTAGTGCCGGGGCCAGTGCTAGTGCTAGTGGCGCCACCACCACCGCTGTTCAGACCACCACTGCGGCCCGCCGGACGTCTGGCGACCCGTATGCCACTGCGCCCACACAGCGTGACCAGGACAGGGCCTTGCGCAACACCGAGCGCTTCCTGTACACGTTTTGGAACATTCTGCACACGGTCGCACGCATCGTCCCGGCGGACGAGCACCCGGGACAGGACGTCTTGGTTGCCATTCTCGTCGCTCTCCGCGACAACCACTACCGCGGCACGTTTGTCAACGGCGGCGGCCGCACATGTCTCCTCTGGGGGGAGCTGCCGTTTTTTTGTGATCGCTGGGAAGAGGGCGGCCGCGGGCCGCGCAACGACTCGGACAAGGAAGCCGAGTATTGGACGAACCACAACTCCTTTATGGCGCGCTGCCAGGAGGCGGACCTGGCCGCGTTTGGCGATGACGCTTTGAGGGTGCTGAGGGTCGCCTTTGAGGGCGGCAGCCCGCACTGCCCCCCGTACGTCGGGACCGACCCCGCCAACCTCGCCGCCACTCTCCACCGCGCCTGGCACTTTGCCGCCGTCGAGTGGCTCGAGCACGCCGGCAGGTGGCTCCTCGGGGAAAGCCAGAGGGCCGACCGGGGCTTCGTTGGACCGGACGAGGTGACCGTGGTGGTGGGGATCCTGGGGAAAGGAAAAGACATTCCTCCCGGCTTCTCGCACGACCGCTGGGACTTTTGGAAAGAGCAGATCCAAACGCTGGTGGACATGCCGTACGAGGAGGGGGAGTACGGCGAGAACTCTTTCCTCAAAGACGAACGCGACGCCCTCCTGCGCGCCCAGGCGGCCATGGCCCGCGCCGAGGACGAGGACGCCGGCTTCGGCGTGGACTACCGCACAGATTACAAGCTGGCCAGGGAGCGCCACGTGCGCGTCCAGCAGGAGGGCCAGCAAACGCTCGACGCTCTCAAGGCGCAGGCGCAGGCCAGCGACCCGGCCAACGCCACCGCCGACGACGAGGCCGCCATTCTCGCTGCCGAAAAGGAGCTCACGTTTGCCATGCGCCCCTTCCACCCCCGCGACTACGGTGTCAGCGGCCTCAAGTTTTTTGATGATGGCGACCTGGACGCGTACGCCCAGTCGTGCCTGGACCTGGACCCATGGCGCAAGGACGGGGTCCACTTGCGCGAAGAGGAATGGGTCGAGAGAATCAGACAACGGACAGCAGAGAGAGAGGACAAACGAGAGAAAGAGTATGAGGAATAGAGGAGGAATAGAGGAGGAATAGAGGAGGAATAGAGGAGGAGGGATGGTGATGGTTGCATTCCTTCCATCGTTCCATGTCTGTATGCTAATTTGTGCTTTGAGTGTTTCGAGTTTAGGTAGCGGATTCAAAATACTTCTCATCTTTCGTAGATGCCAGCGTCATGTGAATGGGGGCACAATTGAAGACGAGGCCTTGAATATGTTGGTTTCTGGATCAATAGAATGTTTCTTCTTTGATTGTTTTGATTGTTTTTATCATGGAATTTTGGATTATCTACTTTCCCATGTACAGTCTTCTCCCTCCGCTCAACCGCCAAAAACACCCTCCTTGTCCTCGTTCTGCGCCCAGATCTTCTTGAGGTGCATCGTCTTGATCAGCCACCCGCCCACGGCCTCGGGCGCGTCCGTGCGGGCAAACGTAAAGCTGTAGTGGCCGCCGAACGCGTGGTGCTCGCGGGGTTTGGAAGTGTCCATCGTCGCCGCGAACCAAAGGTAGCAGGTGCCGCTCGCCGTCTGTCCGTCTTCGTTGAGAACAAACTCCATGTTGGTCATGGAGTGCTGCAGCCCGCCGAAGCGGTCCTCGACGCTGGCCGCTTTCTCGATCGCATCCCTCCCCTTTGTGACGCCCCAGTTCTCAAAGCACATGCTGCCGTCCTCGAAGAACGTCTCGGCGTAGGCGCGCCACTGGTGGTCGTCGGCGACCTTGCAGTAGCGGTTGAGGAGGGAGGCAAGGCTCTCTTTGTCCTCCAGGCGCTGGAGCCGGCGCTGGAGGTCGGCAATGATGGCGGCGGAGTCGGCCATTTTGAGAAACGAGCGAGCGAAGCGAGTGAGTGAGTGAGTATCTGTGTCTTTGCGAGCGGAGCGAGCAACAGTAAAAGGAAGAGTGAATATGATTTTGACGGAACGAATCAAAGTACCAATGAAGAAAGTAAATAATACAAATAAGATCAGCTTGAGGTTAAAGTGACTTGATATGAGTGATTGACGATCCGTAGTCATGACGGCGTCGTGATGTTTACAATTATAAGTGCAGACAATACAGTGATGTCAATTGATAAGATACGCCGAGATTACGTTGGAGCTTGTACTCCGTTCTGGAGCTGGTTATTGATTTCCTTTGGCAGACTTCGAGGATAGTCTCAAAAGCGAACGGCTTCTGCGACTAACACGATCGGCGGCTCCTGTTCGAGCTAAGACTGAAAGAAGGATGAAAGACAGCGCCAAACGACACCAAGGCCAACTTCCCCTCACGACGGACGACTAGAAGGAAACCGACAAAATCGACCGGACAGTACCACTGCGCGGGAAAATAGGCGACTTGGTTAACTACAACGGAAATGGGGTCCGAACGGAGGAGCTTCGGTGGAATACAAACAGTCGAAATCAAAGAAAAAGAAAAGGAAGGAGATAATCAAGACGACGCTAATATGGCCTGCATCAACAGACGGTCACATGAAATGCATTGTTGACAATCTTTTCAAACTTACGGGAATTTTTCACATCTGGCAACACTGTTCACAACTTTTAAACTGCACAAATATACGGATATGGCAAGTCCCGTGATAATCATGTTCAATTTGACATCCAATACATTGTAAAATCCACACCCTCGTACATCCATTTCCCTGCTACGCACCCTTGTGCTCAATTGTACTGCGCCAGAAACTCCTCCGCGCCCGCCAGCTCGCGCTTGATAATGTCGACGTGCGCCTGACTCCTGGGAGTGATGCGCACCTTGAAGGGCAGCGGGCACACGAGGTTGGCCGACGTGTAAGCGTCCGGATCCAAAGGCTGGACTTTGCCGGTGACCGGATCGAGCGGCTCGGCAAACTCGAAAGCCCACAGCAGCTTAGCCGTAATGCGCCACATGCTGCGCTCGGCGAGGTGGATGCCGGGGCAGATGCGGCGGCCGGCGCCGTAGCCGTAGTGGTCCCTCCCCTGATAGTCGGGGCCGACAGCGAAGTCGTTGGCCAGCTTGGGCGAGTGCTGGAGAAAACGGTCCGGGTTAAAGACATCCCTGTCCGGATAGTACTGCTCGTCCATGTGCATGGCCCAGACACCCACAAAGATGGTGCTGCCCTTGGGGATAAACATGCCATTGTAGTAGTCGTCTTTCGTGACGGTGTGTGGCAGGCCCAGGTCCGAGGTGGGCCGCCAGCGGAGGCCTTCCTTGATGATGGCGTTGATGTACGGCAGCCGGGCAAAGTCGGAGAACAAAGGAGCACGTTCTGTCCCACACACCTCGTCGAGCTCTTTGCGCGCCTTTTCTTGCACATGCGGATTCTTGGCCAGGGCCAGCACCAGCGTCAGGATCTGGTTCGCCGTCGTGTCGGCGCCGGCCTCCATGAGCTCGCCAAACAGCAGGTTGAAGGCGTGCTGCGACATCGGCCAGCCGTCCTTTTCGTACGCGTCCAGCTTGTCGTCGATCATGCAGGCCCGGCGGTCGCCCCTGTCTCTGCGGGCGTCCACGAGCTTGCGGGCGTGCGTCCACGTCGCGTCCATGTACGCCCTCATTTTATAACATCTCCTCTTCCACTGGCCCGGCAGGTACCACAGCCAGGGCACGAGGTCGACGGGCGGGTTCGCGCCCGGCTCAATGGCCTCGAGCCACTGCTCGATCATGGCGCCGACGTCCTTGAACCAGAACGACTCCAACGAGGACGCACGGAAGCCCCAGGCGAGAATGGCGGCGACAGAGCTCGCGTACAGCCTGGCGTACGAAAAGAACCGGTCGGGGTCGGTCAGTAATCTGTTCATGAACACGACCGCCTCCGCCTCCTGCACGCGAAAGTGCTTCTCGTCCAGCGACTTGGGGTTCAGGTTGCGCGTCACCACCGTGCGCTTCTCGCGCCACGACGGCGTCTGGCACTCCATTGTCATGTGGTTGCCGCGGGTGATGAAAAGGGGGACGACATTCGGCGGCCGGTCCGAGTAGATGCTGCCCTTTTTGTCGATCAGCTCGTACACGGCGCGCCGGTCGCAGATGACAATGATCGTGCCGGGGCCGACCTTGAGCGAGAAGATTTTGCCGTACGTTTCGCTCCATTCATGAAATCTGGCGTAGCAGGCAGATTAGCAAGTGCATGGGTGACGTTATAAATAGTGGCTTCCTGAGTGACTTACTTTTTCCCCAACCCCGTGGCCGGGATCTCGTGGGCATTCCCAAGAATCATGGTCGTCGGCGGTCCCGGCGGTAGACGCGGATCGCGCTTGCCGACCTGCGAGAGCCGGTACAGCCCGTACACCATCAGCAGTCCGGCCGCGGCCAGGACCAAGGTCGGCGAGAAGAGCATGGCGGTGGTGTTGTCGACGAAGTGTTGATGTCGAGAGAGTCAATATCCAATGTCAAAGACCAGTGTTTCTGAGGACGTCTCTGAGACTTTGAAGTCTTTTTCTGTTCTTCTTTTCTGAAGACCAATATCAATGGCAGACGCTCTATTTGATGACTCCAAGTTGACTTGAATTCTTAATTCACCGGCTGGAAGATATCCTCACAAGAATGTTTTGTGGACCTGAGGATACCCTTGACTAACACCACCCCTCACTATGATATTGACCATGACCAACTTCGTCGTCATTTTGTGCTTTTTTCTTTTCTTTTTTCTTCTCTCTTCCCTCATCACATCATTCTTCCACTTGCACACTTCTGGACCCACTCCACTCCTGAGCGGATGCGGGTCCGAAGACTGTCCGGGGAAGTTGGGCGAGAGTTTGGGGTAAAGTGGGGACACGACCGGTGTGCATTCCATCGTCCACAGACACCCCCTTCCTTCTAGTTAGTGCTCTCCTGTCTTTGTCCCTCACAATTGTCCAGATGTACCTGGTACTTGTGGTACATGCTCGTCTACGTGCCACTTTCCAAGTGTTATTCCCATTGTTTCTAGAGTACGCCTATCGTCTTCCAACTTTGAGAACGTAGACCTCTTTCTCTACCAAAAAGAGGCAACACATTCTCAGTGATCATCGTCTGTCTTCTTTTTCTACTTCTCTTCATTCTCCCTCTGCCGACATATCGGCGAAGATGGTCCGTGAATGGTGTCCCAATAGATACCAACTGACCGAAAAGGTGGGCGAATCATTGTGTAGGGAATAATCGAATACATGAGAATACTGGTTTCGATCATGTTTGTATCACCGCCATCACGTAGTAAGGCTCTAGATAAAATGGAATAAATCAGTGCATCGAGGGAACAAACGCGCCGTCATCTAAAATCATCCAAAGTCGTCTAAAATCATCTAAAATGACAACTTGACTTGGATCCTTAACTTGTACTTTTCTTCTTTGATTTTTTCTCTTCTTTTTCATAAAATACATCTCCAGTTCCCATACGAGTGTGTTTGACTCTTTTCTGTTTATATTTTATATTTCTCTCACCACCAAGTAAGTCAATCATCCAATAGCAAAACTCACTCACTCTACACGACCACTGACATCACAGCACTATGTCCTCGCCTCTCACCGACTGGCTGCCGCCGCAGTACCTGGACCTGGCCACGCGGTCGCCCAGCCTGACGGCCGCTCTGGCAGTGGGCGTCTTTATTGTCTTCCGGCTCCTCACCATGGGCCGCCGTGAAAAGGAACTGCCGCCGGGTCCGCCGACGCTGCCGGTCCTCGGCAATCTCCACCAGATCCCGACCAGCGGCCTGCACGCCAAGTTTATCGAATGGGGTGAAAAGTTTGGCGGCGTGTTCTCGCTGAAAATGGGCTCGGGGACCATGATTGTGCTGTACGACCGGCAGGCCGTGCATGATCTGGTTGATAAAAAGGGTGTCATTTACAGCGAAAGACCGCGCGACCATGTGGCCGACATTGTAACGCACGGCGACAGCTTTGCTTTCATGAGCAACACGCCCATGTACCGGGAGCAGCGCAAGATTGCCGCACATAATTTGAGCCCTCGAATCCTAGACGAGCGGGCCGGTCCTATTCAAGACGCTGAGATCACTGTTCTTCTGGGCGACCTGCTGGAAAAGCCCACCGCGTTCTACAACCACGTCCGCCGCACGACCTGCTCGGTCGCCTGCGCCATGGTCTTTGGCCAGCGCGGCGCCACATACGAGTCCTTCTTTGGCCACTGCGTCTACGACGCCATGGACTCGTACAGCGAGTCGCTGGAGCCCGGCGCCAACCCGCCGGTGGACCAGTTCCCCTTCTTGAAGTATTTGCCCGACTTTATGAGCCCCTGGCGCAAGCGGGCGCGCCGCTCGTACGAGGCCATGGACGCCACCTGGGCGGCGGCGCGTGCCATTTTGGATCAGAGGCGGGCCCGCGGCGAGCGCCGTGTTTGTATCGCCGACAACGTCCTCGACGACCCCAAGCTCGCCGGCAAAATGGACGACAACCAGCTCAACCACTTTCTGGGCGTGCTGGTCGAGGGCGGCGCCGACACCACTGCTTCGTCGATCCTGACCCTCATCGCCTGTTTGGCCCGCCACCCCGAGTACCAGCGCATGGCCCAGGCCGAGATTGACGCCCTGTGCGGCGCCCCCGAAAACGACACCGCCAAAACCGCCCGCATGCCTATCTGGTCCGACTTCGGGTCTCTCCCCTTTGTGAACAGCATCGTCAAGGAAGGCATCCGCTGGCACGGCGTCCTGCCGTTGGGCGTCCCCCACCGGGTCGCCAAAGACGACTGGTACAAGGGCATGTTGATTCCCAAGGACGCCACCGTCGTCATCCCGTCCTATGCCATCCACCGCGCCGAGCGCTTCCACTACGCCAACCCGACGGTGTTTGACCCCCGCCGCTTCGCCAACCACCCCCGCCTGGCGAGCGACTACGCCGGCAGCCCCGACTTCAACAAGCGCGACCACTACGGCTATGGTGCCGGACGGCGCATCTGCCCGGGCATGCATTTGGCGGAACGCACGCAATGGCGCGCCGTGGCCAAGCTCTTGTGGGCGTTTGATATCGAGCTCCCGGTGGATGCGTCAGGACAAAAAATTGTGCCCGACCCCGAGGCCTACCACGAGGGCATCGCCCACACCCCCAAGCCCTACCAGGTCATCTTCAAGCCGCGCAGTGCCGCCCGCGCCGCGAGCATCCGTCGCGAGGCCAAGGCCACGCAGACCGAGCTGGCAAAGTATGAGTAGGTGGGGGTGGGAAGGAGAAAGAAGGAAAAGTTCAGAAATCATGTTGAGGATGTTAAGAAGCAGATTGTTTACTTTACGAGTTTCATTTGTTTGTAGTTGATTTGAATTCATTGTGAAGTTTATTCTATTTTCCCTGTGTGCTTTATACATAACATAATCCATCAGCTCGATAAATAAATAAAAAAACCACTCTATGCCCTGGTGCATATTATTTTCCATACAAAGGGCCAACATAGCGGCAAAAGTTAATGGAAGACGTAAGAGAATCGAAAGGTCGTGCCCAAGACATGTATACTACAAGAGACTTCATCAATCGTTGTAGCTTAAATGGTGATACTATGTCTAATGCAAGTCATGCTCGTCAAAATATGGTCCTGAAATGGCTCCGTGGAAGTGCGTACTGAGGGCGGAGTCGGGGCCGGCAGCGGCCCAATGAATTAAGTGATTCTCGAGAGAGAATGGAGAGTTGGTGTTATCATCCAGAGGAAGAATCCATGTTGTGCTCGAGTTACGCTGCCAAAGTCTTTGCGTGAATGCTTGCTTTTGAAAGTCCAGATCTCCTTTGGGCTTGTTGACTTGTCGAACCGACGCGTGATGTTTGACGAGTGCTTATGACTGCCGTCGAGAGTTTCTTTGGCGGCTGCAACAAAAGTGGCCTTTTCTTCTTATCACGGGACGATGATGCCTCCGCCCAAAGTTCCGGTAGAAGTTGTAAAATGCTCACCATTTGTCTTAATGTTTGGGTCTTACGCGGTAGAACAAAGAAGTAGGACGTGGGCTGCCAGTCGAAGCTTAGCTGGAATGTGCACATCCACTGTCGTTGCTGTTCGACTTTATTTTGTATTACCCTTGCTTTTGGCCAGAAGATAGGTGGGGCTGACAATGTTGCGGTCGGTATATCGTTCTGTCCAAGAGTGCCCCGGGCGAGCACATATTCATTGGCCTTGTAATTGTGCCAGAGCCTGTTGGCAGACTGATAATGCCAGGTCTAGACTAAGCTTCGGCCCTGTACGATATCCGTAGGCGTCAAAAGTATGAAGACTCTGGGGGGCATCAAAATTGAATAATGCTCTCATTTGACTGTTAATGAGTATCTGGGACATTATTGATCCGAAGGTGCTTATATTTTGCTTGTCCTCGACAGATGCGGTTCATGTAGATCTGTTCTGGGAATGCTTGTGCTTGGGAAGCCAGGAGTTGGACCAAACATTCGGCATAACAGGCACACATCCGTCCTACACTTCCCAGCCCGTTAATAAAAGATGGTATAATCAAGTTGACGTTTTTGTTTCGAGCTTGAGCATGACCCTGTATTTGTACCTCTTCTTCCCCATGGGCATCTGCTTGTGCTCATAATTGTGCCCGATCTGCCAAGGACTGCCAGGGCCTCTTGTCATGGCACATTTGGTCTACCTTGCCTCCTTGCCTGTGGATCATCGTGCTACCGCCGCAGACCCTACACTATAGAACGTGGCAATTTAGCTGTTTGTTAATCTCTTTGTCGTATGGGCTGGCGATTTCCGGCACAAACGGCGTTTCGTCACGATCGGTTGGTATGTAATTAGCCTGGGCGAACGATGCAAGCCGGGTACCAATTTTGGCTTGGAGGCCCGATTAGCTTCGTTGCGATTCACCTTGGCCTCATCCAGCTGGCCCCGGAGAGAACGGCGGTGGGCGGGGTTCTTGGCCTGATGAAACTCCCGCTGTAGACATTCAGCCTTCGCCGTGAGGCGCGGCAGTAAAGTCAATGCTTGGTCAAAGTTGTGGACGTTCTCTGCAGTCCAAAGTTGTCGTGGATGGCAGGCATGGGTTGCATAGCAACTAGCTACCTCCAAAAGTAAAAAAGGAATAAACTCAAAGTGAGCTGCAGCTCGTATAATCTGTGTTGAGGTAACTGTCTGTGGAAGGGTTTCAAGTATTCCCGCAGAAATTCCGTGGCTCGTGATGTCATTCTCCTTCTGTAGTTCACAAAGTAGTGTGAGAAGATACAGTCTCATGCAAAGACTCATAAACTTATGTTGAGATAAGATGGCGATAAGCTCTCATGCTTGTTCGTGTTACGGAAACGTCCCAAAAGTTGTTGTGGTGTCATAAATATACGAGGGAAGGAGAATATCCTGTGTGCGTCAATGCGGCGAGCTCGTACACACCGGAGAACGGCCCTCACTCTATGATGGGCACTGCCGACGTAGACGACGAAAATTGCTGCACGCAGTGTAAACCTTCCCACGGGTGCATCAAAGATTGCTGAACGAAGATCACTCAAGTAAGGTGAAATGATGCATCCTCGATGTGTGTGTTGCAGTCGTCTCGCGGTGTCATAGTTTGCGGGATGGAAGTTGACAAAGGTGTTGGTAACTCTGGTAACTCTGACAAACGTCCCAGCGGTAGTGATAGGCTGGGAGGTCACAAAGTAAAAAGAGAGACAAAATTTGGAAGATGATCCTCACTCAAAGTCAATCCTTATATGGAATCTTTGCACCCACATGTCGTGCACAAGGTTGTGACTATTGCAAGCCTTAAATTTGAATATGATAGCCTGGAAGGTGATTTCCACTTGGAATGTATGATGTGCTGAAGATTTATCTCCTCACACAAAGGGCGGAAGGTATTGCTCGGCTATCGATCTGGATTGCATGGTGTTCTTGGAAGATCCGGCATGACGGAATGGGACATCATTGTCCACTGGGGAGGAATGTTTGCCAAGGAACACGATGCGTCTTCTTTTTACCTGGTCGTTTTTTACGCCAGTCTTGTGGAGGCATCGGTCCTTTGCCTCACCGTGGTAAACGACGGCAGACTTTTGATCTGCTTCCACCTCGTTCCACGACCGGGCCAGTCCACGTTGCGATGGTCTGGGCTCTTTGCTTGTTGAAAGTCCCGTTGAAGACGTTAGACACTCGCCATGAGGCGCGGCAGTGCTTTCAGCGCACTGTCTGTACTAGATTGGTGGAGGCGGCGATCATTCTCTTCGTTGTGGTACACAACGCGGGACTTTTGGTCCGCCTCGACCTCGCTCCAGGACCGAGCCCCGAGCCATGCCCGGTTTGTCTTTAGGATTGTACACTCTCCCTCACCGGCAACAACCGGATGGCCAACAACTGGGGTCCCGAGTCCCAGCCGGCTGCGGCAGATGTACTCGGGGTATTTTGACTCCAGGTACTGATCTCCGCGGTTGATGGCCGCCATTGCTGCTATGGCTGGTTCTGTTTGACGCTCGAAGTCATCCTTGCGGATTATTCACTCCGGGTACTTGGGGGTAGATGGCAAGTCGGTACAAACATACTAAATCAAAGAAGAAGTCAGAACTGGGCAAAGTTTGATTTATGTAGTAAAAACGTATAAAGGGGCCACCGTTAAGTATGGTTTGGGGTCTCTGGTCGGAGTTGGAAGCTCTTCTCTGGAGATGAATGGCTTTTGTGGCACTGGGCTGTGGCTTCTTCTCTGTTGACATTTCACGGGGGTACGGATTGCTAGCCGGGAAGTTGAGGCGCCAGTGGTATTTAAAGGGCAAATTTCACTGCGAAGCATGACTCGAGTTGGGCTTGCTTGCGGAAAAAATTCTGGGGTTTACCTTGAACTGTGATGATGAATAATGAACGCGATTGCCGCCGGTGTTGATATGAATGATGGATCAAAGGTTCATGGGAAGTCTTCAATGTCGAGAGAGTCAAAGAAACGAGAGACGAAACATCAAATAGCAGCCACTCCTACAGCACAAGTGGAAAGGAGCGATATCTCTGCTATCGTCTGTCTCGAGGAGCCGTTTTCTGTTTGGAACAGTTCTCTTGTGCCATGAGTCGCCACTACTGCTCAGTATTGTTCCAAGTTCCATGCCTACCCTTGGGATAAATGGGCTCGGTGTACTTGTCGGGTCGAAGGAGACAACGGCCAGACTTGACCTTTGATGACTCCTTGAATTTCCTGTCGTTGGGTATGCCAATGACTGCCGCTTGGAATCCTCTCTGCAGGTCATTCATTGGGTCAAGCAAGCCAAGCTGTGAAGAATGACGATTGATATTGTCAGTACATGATGTACACCGGGAATGGCAGAGACGATTGGCGAAATCTTATAGGAAGGACGCAAAAATTCTCCGTTGAGATGAACGGATGCACGCCTCTGCTCTTCAGACTTTGGCATGTACCCGAGCCATTCCGTATGAAAGACAATGGCCATCGATTCACCTTTCGTACTTCTGCCTTCTCAGCACTGTGGCCATTGATTGGGACCTAAAGGATAGCTCCCGTCGCTACAAGATCCAACTGCTGTATTTTGTATTAGGAGGCGTCTTGGGCCTGCCAAACATACCGCAGTTTCAGTGCAGTCGAGTGCTTTGTTGTCTGTACTTGTTTTTGGGACTCGCGCTTGCTCTTCTGTCAAAGTTGGATCCCTCTTTCAATTTCCGTAAGCCATGCCAGGAGGTGGGCTAGTAGGAGTGCTCGACAGTAAGTTGAGGCAGTGTTGCTGCTCGTAGAGCGAAAAAGGCCACTTCAAAGTATGAATCCCGTCCTGAGGTGGCTTGAAACTTGCACCACTTGGACATCACTGAGGTCCTCACAGCTAGCCGGAGTATGTGGGTTGTTTGCTGCAGTTAGGGAAGTCGTGGTGGACAAGCATGCATTAGGCGAGAACCATTCAGGTCCAGACGAAGAACAGTGATGCTTGCTTTTCCCAAAGACGTCAGTATTGCGGGGGGGGGGGGGGGGGGGGGGGGGGGGGGGGGGGGGGGGGGGGGGGGGGGGGGGGGGGGGGGGGGGGGGGGGTGA